>JAAGEH010000038.1:13346309-13453860 GCA_011751065.1 Lasiurus cinereus | reverse complement strand
CTCTCTCTCTCTCTCTCTCTCTCTCTCTCTCTCTCTCTCTCTTTCTCCTCCCTCCCTCCCTCTTCCTCTCTCCTCTTTCTCTCCCTCTCTCATTCTCTGATTTCTCCTTCCCCTCCTGTTTCCCTTCATTCCTCTGCATCATATAGTATATGTATATGTAATTATAACTAAAAATATAGGATTTTCCCAAACATGTATACACATGCATTTCTGTAGATTCTTTTAAATTTTGAAAATGAACTGTATGCTAATAATGACTGACTTGATCATCTCAAAGTGTGTATATATTTTGGGGGGGACACCCTGTAGATACTTTTGCTCTGAGATTTTCTTCACTGACATGATGTAATGCCAACTTAATGGGTTACTAGGATGTCCTGACAATACCAACTATTTGATCGCTAAAGCATCGTGCTGAGCACAGAGTTACTAGAACTGGAAGAGACTTTCAGGTGTCCTTAAAGCATTGACACTTGGTATTTTCCTTTGGTACCCATTGCCGGCTATTTCCCTCCCCCCACATCGCGTCTCCGCCTGCTTGGTTCCACCCTCAGCTTGAGCTAGTTTCAAGGGGAGGAGGCACAGCTGAAAGGGCAGCTATGGGATTCGGGACCCAACTATGTTTCTTTTATTTTTTACCTTCATCTTTTCATTGAAGTATAATTGACATATAACATTACATTAGCTTCAGGTGCACAACAAAATGATTCCATCCTTGTAGAGATTGTGAAATGATCCCCACAATAAGCCTAGTTAACATTTGTGGCCATAGATAAAATATCTCTTTTCTGATACATTTTTGAGATCTACTCTCTTAGCAACTTTTCAATATGCAGGACAGTAATATAAAAGAGAGGCATGTTATATAGTGCCTCACTGTGCCATATATTTTATAACTAGAAGTTTGTATCTTTTGACCCCTTTATACATTTTTTTCTCTCCCCTCTTCCCCTTACCAATCTTTTCTCACTATTTAAGACTTTCCTTTCCTGCTTTCTTTCTCTCCTCTTTTTTTAAAGATTCTACATGTGAGATGATGTGGTATTAGTATTTCTCTGTCTGATTTATTTATTTCACTTAGCTTAATGCCCTCAAGGTTCATCTATGTTGTTACAAATGTTCTTATGTTTTGTGGCTAAATAGTTTTCCATTATTTTCTATATATAATAAGTGTATATGTATATAATGTCTAAATATTTCATTGCTTCTGTATATTAAAAACATATATATATATATATATATATATATATATATATATACTGTTTGAATAGTATTCCTTGTTTATATTGGGATATTTTTTGTGTCTGTGTATATGTGCTCACACATGCACCTGCGTGCGTAGTATCCCAAAAAGTGAATACACATTTTAACAGCTGATAGCTCAATTTTGAAAATAAAATGCATTTTAATAAACAATGCATTTATAATTATTCAAAGAGTATGTATACATTTTTGGGACACTATATATAAAAATCTTCATTCATTGATTGATGAACACTTAGATTGTTTCCAAAGTTCGGATATTATAAATAATGCTTCAATGAACATAGGGCTATTTTCATTTACTTTGTATAACTACCCAGAAGTGGAATTGCTTGATTCTATGGTAGGTCTGTTTTTAACTTTTTTGAGAATCCTCATACTGTTTTGCATAGTGGCTGCAGCAATTTACATTCCCACCAGTATTGTCTGAGGGTTCCCTTTTCTCCACATCCTAGCCAACACTTGTTGATCACTTGTATTTTTATGACAGCCATTCTAATCTCATTGTGGTTTTGATTTGCATTTCCTTGATGACTAGTGATGTTGAGCACCTTTTCATATATGTTGGCTTTCAGTGATCACCTTTGGAAAAATGTCTATTTAAAAATCAGATTATCTTTTTCTTATTTGCTATTGACTTGTGGGAAACATACATATGTATTATATATAACATGTATACCATACACTTGGATATTAACTCCTCAGATAGATGGCTTGTAAATATTTCTCCCATTTCATAGGTTATTGATTTTTAGAGAGAGAGAAAGGGAGAGGGAGAGAGAAATATAGAAACATCAATGATGAGAAAGAAGCATTGATTGTCTGCCTCCTGCATGGCCCCCACTGGGGATCGAGCCCACAACCTGGGCATGTGCCCTGACTGGGAACCGAATCATGAGCACCGATCTATGAACCAGGAGGCCAACTGCTGAGCCACACCAGCTGTGTCATTTCAATTTCAGCATATGTGTTGCTGAAGACATAACAACAGAGTTTCTTTTAGCATCTCCATGTTTGTGTTTGTGTGTACTTGTTTATATATGTATATGGGGACACTAGGAAATAGTTAAACTGACCTGCAAACTAACCTCCAAGGATATACTGCTAACTAAGACATATGATACCCTGTTGGAATAAACAGCTGTTAACAGGAAAATGTCCAAATACTCGAAGTGCAGAGTTATATTCACAACACAATCAGTGGGCTTCTTGTACTTCTCCCATAAGGATACTTTCCCCCAAAGGGACATTTAAATTGACCTTATTTATCCTCTGCTGGCCAAACTTGAAGAACATTGAAAGTTGGAATCTCTTAGTTTCTCTCTCTAACCTCAGGACTGAAGCTTAACATCATTTTTTTCAAAGACACTGTTTCTCTATAGCACACTTGGTAGCATTCTCCACAGAAGAATGTGTGGGACATTGTTCTTGAGAATATTGGGGATCAGCTGGCAGTCAAAGCACTACTGATGGGGTTGGCCTCTGTACCTGGCATTTCAAGGGTTCCCACCCTCACTCCTGGTCCAAGCCCAGAGATGAAACAGCTTCACACACTTACTGGGGAGAACACAGTGACATTGAGAAACTGGCCCCACTGTCACAGGATGCGACCCCAGCTGTTTTGTGCTCCCAATAGGGTTCTGAGCAGAGCAAGGGAAACATAGGCTGAGGCTCAATTATACATTCAAATTGCCTGTATTTAAAACACCCTAAAATCTGTAATGGCTTAATTAAGCTGGTAACTTTATGTCATCCTTCTCCTCACATCCTGATCCACCGGCTTTTCTCTTTAACTGAGCAGTCAGTGACAATTTTGCCTTTCTGGGCTGGCTGGCTGCCAGGAGGAGGAGGGGCTCTGGGAAGGGAAAATAGAGCAAGTGGTTCTCGGTGGCAGCTAAATTCCCCTGGTGGCAGATGGCCCACAAATCTTCAGGCCTTTAGAGTCCATAAAACAGAGCTCTGGGGAGAGAGGAGCATTCATTTAGGTTTCCGAAGGAGCAGGGCAAGTTCCCACATGGTGAAGTCGCCTTTGTAATCCATCAACTAAAACTGTTCCCAAGAAGAGAAAAATGTGGGTTACGGCTTTCATGTTACCTCTGAATAGAAAGCAGTGTAACCCTATTCTCTCCTGGGCCTTATTTGCTCCTGGGCCCACCTCTGTATGGCCCCCACTTGCTTGTGGTGGCCCTACCCCCTTTGTAGCCCTACCCCTTGTGGCCCACCCCCTGTCCCTATCTAAATGGTATCATTTTTTCCATCCCCCATTTTAATGTCATTGAGTGGACTCTCAACCTTGATCCAGGGGTGGTTGACTCCTGAGAGATGGACAGCTCAGAGTCATCTTACAGGAAAGGCTGCCAAAGTTTCACTATCAAAACATTGAGGTCTCTTGTCCTAACCAGTTTGGCTCAGTGGATAGAGCGTCTGCCTGACACTCAAGGGTCCCAGATTTGATTCCAGTCAAGGGCATGTACCTTGCTTGTGGGCACATCACCAGTGGGGAGTGTGCAGGAGGCAGCTGATTGATGTTTCTCTCTCATCGATGTTTTTGACTCTCTATCCCTCTCCGTTCCTCCCTGTAAAAAATCAACAACATATATCTTAAAAACAAAACAAACAAACATTGAGGTCTCTTGATGTTGTTTGAGAAATCTTTTATTTAGGTAAAGGTTGAAACATTCTTCTCATGCAAGAATTCACTTAAGGAAATGAATTGCTGGTCACCTTTTTTTTTTTTTTTTTAAACTGCAGTGAAAGATGTGGCTAAAGAATCAGACTGTTTTTTTTTTTCTCTAATATCACCTCTCTCAGGCACCAGTAATGGAGACTTAAGTTGGCAAGTTCATTTTCTTTAATCTTTAAAATGGGTTATTACCAGCTCCTTCCTCACCAGTTTGTTAGGACTTAATGACATAATTCATATGAGATACTTAGCACAGTGCCTGGTTCTTAATCACTCAGTGTTCGCTGACGATATTATTATTATTGTTACTAATTTCACCGGCTGCCATCCTGACGGATTTTTACTTAGGGCAACACCCAACAATTAAATATTTATCATGGCTCAGGTAATAAGTGAAAGAGACATATTTGTCACGCGGGCTCCTCAGGGTAACAGAGAGCCCGTTGGCAAATCCGTTTCACTAAGTTCTACTGCTTTGCTCTTCCGGCGTCTGTCTTTTTATTTCTCCTTTAACAGCTGCTTGCATTAGCCTTTTGGGAACTGAGCAAAAAAAATTTTTTTTTTCATTTTTAGGAAGCCATGTGATCTCTATCTTTAAATCAAAGGTGAAATGTAGCATGCCATGGCAGTCATCCAAAGTGTTGAGGCCACATGTTCCCTCTGCTTTAAACTCATTTTCTATGAAGTCAAAACTCATCTCTTCCTTGGAAAGCACCGCAAGTGATGAGTGAACAGCAGTGCACAAACATGAGAAGAGGGCCCCTCGTGGCCAAAATAGGTAGGGCTTCTCCCTCTCAGCTTTGTAAGGGAATGCGAAGGTCATTAATCCACGCCTTTACTTCCTACTAGCCAAATAGAAATGTCTGGAGATAATGTGAAAACCTTACAGACTTATGTGTCTTATTAGAACTCCTCATATGTGTGAATTAGGCACCCTTGGGGCTTGACAGCTAGGAATGGCACTTCTTAAAAACTGCCTCGTGGGAGCAGCTCAGAGAAAGGTAGCCAAATACCACTGGGGACACTTCCAGGGGACTTGGCAGCTCTAGGCTATTCTCAAGCACAGTGCCTTCCTGTCATGTCGCATGCAGGTGACATCTTTGTCTGGCAGCTTTACCCAAGGATGAAGTCAGATTTCCCAAATGCCTGTCAAGAACCATTAGGAAAAATCACGCCTTCACGAAAGGATGCTGGGCCATTCCTGCCCACAGCAGAGAGGAACTTCATCTCTGAAGGGTGTGCATGATGCTTTAGAGCAGTGGTTCGCAACCTTTCTAATGCTGCGACCATTTAATACAGTTCCTCGTCTTGTGGTGAATCGTAATGTAAATATCTGTGTTTTCTGATGGTCTTAGGCGACCCTGCTAGTGGTTCTCAACCTGTGGGTCACTGCTGTAGAGCCTAAGACCATCAGAAAACAGGTCACGACCCACAGGTTGAGAACCGCTGCTTTAGAGAACCATGCCCCGGGTTTCACAAGCATCGTTTTGAAAAGGAAGTTTGGAGACAATCTAGGCTGCTTTGCTGAACTTAATGTCCAAAAGGCCATCGTGTTGGAGAAATTTCAAAACAAACCACCCCCCATTCATTCAAACAAAACACATCCCTCTGAAATGTCTTTGTTCAGAAGAGACTGTTTTGTTTGAAGAAAGTGCCTCTCCCGAGTAAGTGCAAGGAAGAAGGGAGACTATAGTGCCCCCAATCTTTGTCTCTTCCTGTTCCTCTTGCCCTGCTTGAAACCCCAAGGACTGGATCATATTTTTCCGTTCATTAGGTTTCTTACTATTGTGCTCAGATTTACTTGAAATGAAAATCATTTTCTTCATTTCCCAAGGGACTCTGCTGGAGGCCCATAGGGTCTCTCCTTGACCTTGTTTCCTTTGTCTTAACGTTTCTCCTAATGGGACCACCTCCCAGTGAACTTGTATTTGCTAATCTGAGCACACACCATTTCCTTTGAAAATGGGTTCACTCCTTCCATCAAGACTCGCTGGCATTTACTTATAAAGATCTGCATACTTCCATCCTAAAGACAAACTTTCTATATTCAGATTTTTCTTATAGATGTGTTTTTGATTTTGTTGTTTTTTTTGTGTGTGTTTTTTTTTTTGGAGGGGGGCATTCGAATTTTATGATTCAAGCTTATTTTTCTAAAATGCAGGAGCATTTGATTTTTAAAATACTGGCCATTTATCTTGCTACATACCAGTAAATCATTTCTTTCCACTCTTCTCCTCATCAATACTGTTGCTTTTCAATTCCTCTGACGTATTTCAGGTAAATGGTTCAATCAGTATGGCTACAGTTAAAGACACATTAGATTTCTCCTGCCGAGGTAGAGAAGATGAACACAGTTAATGGGTAAATGGTAGGTTAATGTTGAGGTCAATATTTACCCCCCACCACAGTCAATCTTTTAACTGGATACCAAAACAAGTTTGTCAATAATCAGAATGGTGTGCCATGTCCTTCCAGAATAGTTTCATTAGAAAGGTATGGAAATTCTGGGAATAACAATTACAATAATTTTGTGCTTATGATTTTGCACCAAAAAGGAAATCATCCTTTAAATCAAAGTAAAGATTTAGAATCACATTGGTTTTTAAACTCTTATGTGCACTACAGTAAAATAGGGTGCTTTTAGAAAAAAATATTTCTTGATTGCACCAATATCCTGATTAACTAGACATGGTCTTGTGTCCAGTTAATGTTTCAGGAAAAAAAACACACAAAAGAAACTTAGGTAAATCTGATACAGGCAAGAGAGGGAACATACTTGGAGAAACACTTGACTTAAATTGCCCTGCTATTCATTATGCTTGGGAGATAAGTAATGACCTAAGTAATCAACCCATCAACTAAGTAACATTTATTTCAAAAAAAAATATCTTAAAAGAAATACATGCATAGTAGCCTGTAGTTTTTCTCTGTTCTGCTCTATTCAATAAAATGATAATTTTTGGTTCTGACATAAGATACTAGATAAAGTAAGAACAAGGCTTATTGGCATATTTTATTAATGAAGATTGCTAAAAGAATCTCTTAAAAAAGTAATTGTTCATACATGGAGATGCAGCCTTCTCTGAAATATATGTAAATGTAAAAAGAATCTATTATATCATTAGTCCATAAACTTAATCAAGTATTTAAGTATTTGCGAACTTATTGGAAAACTGAGAAAAAATGTTATTAAATTGGTAAATATATAATTATGTGATATGTGTATCCTTATCAGCAAAATATATTTGAATATGAACCTCTCAATAATGTACATTTATTATAGACTATGCATAAAATTTTACTAATACTATTTATGCTATCCATTAAGAACAATAATATAAATTTAAAACATGATAAAATAAGTAACTAGAGTTTTCACCACTTTTTTTCTGTATACCAATACATTGTGAATGTTACAATCTCAACTATTCTAGTAGCTTGTTTTTTTATTTTTTATTTTTTTTAGCCTGGCTTTGTATATTTTGACTAACTCTCTCTTCGATGTAACTTATAGTACTTAGTTGGCACAAAATTAAAAAATAATTTCCAAAACATGAGATAAGAACCTTCATTTTCAACCCTGACATACACTAATGTATCTCAAATGATGATTTTGGTTGCTAATTTCCAAGTACTATGAAATAGTTTTTCGATTACTTTCTTCCTAAATGATAGGGGACAATGCATTAATGGATAGACTATTCTCAATTTCAGCTTTGTCATCTAGAATTTGTATTGAAACCATTGGTCCCCTGCTCATCTTTCTGATTGTCTCCAAGTTGCCAGTCCACCTCAGGATCCTTCTTAGGTTTTGCTATAGCTTGAGGTTATTGCTTGACTCTTCATAATACATGCTGAAATTCCTTAGTGCATCTAGGATCTTCTAAGCTTCTTTAATCTCCCTGGCTTCATCTAGCCTCCCCTCCAATGAATAATCTTATTTAGAATTTGAAAGTGATTTAAACTGTATGTGCAAGGGGATCTTTTTTTTTTTTAAATATATTTTATTGATTTTTAACAGAGAGGAAGGGAGAGGGATAGAAAGTCAGAAACATCGATGAGAGAGAGAGACATCAATCAGCCGCCTCCTGCATGCCCCCTACTGGAGTTGTGCCTGCAAACAAGGTACATGCCCCCAACCAGAATCGAACCTGGGACCTTTCAGTCCGCAGGCCGACGCTCTATCCTCTGAGCCAAACTGGTCTTGGCTCACTTGGGTATCTTTTTTTTTTTTTTCATGTTGGTATATATAGTTGATTTTTATTTTATTTTATTTATTTATTTATTTAAATTAAATCTTTATTATTCAGATTATTACATTTGTTTCTCTTTTTTTCCATCCATAGCACCCCTCCACCCAGCTTCCACCCTTCCCTCTGCCCTTACCTCCCTCACATTGATCTCATCCATAGGTGTATGATTTTTGTCCAGTTTCTCCCTGTACACCCCTCACCCCTTTCCCCCTGAGAATTATCAGTCCACTCCCTTTCTGTGCTCCTGATTCTATTATATTCACCAGTTTATTCTGTTGATCAAATTTTTAATTCACTTAATTTTTAGATTCACTTGTTGATAGATATGTATTTGTTCATAATTTTTTGGCTTTTACCTTTTTCTTCTTCCTCTTCTAAAAGAGTACCTTTCAGCATTTCATATAATACTGGTTTGGAGTTGATGAACTCCTTTAGCTTTTTCTTCTCTGTGAAGCTCTTTATCTGCCCTTCAATTCTGAATGATAGATTTGCTGGATAGATTATTCTTGGTTGTAGGTTCTTGCTATTCATCACGTTGAATATTTCTTGCCACTCCCGTCTGGCCTGCATCATTTCTGTTGAAAAATCAGCTGACAGTCGTATGGGTGCTCCCTTGTAGGTAATGAACTGTTTTTCTCTTGCTGCTTTTAATATTCTCTCTTTGTCTTTTGCTCTTGGTATTTTAATTATGATGTGTCTTGGTGTGGTCCTCTTTGGATTCCTTTTATTTGGGATTCTGTGTGCTTCTTGGACTTGTAAGTCTATTTCTTTTACCAGATGTGGCAAGTTTTCAGTCATTATTTCTTTAAATAGGTTTTCAGTATTTTGCTCTCTCTCTTCTTCTGGCACTCCCACAATTCTGATGTTGGTACGCTTGAAGCTGTCCCAGAGGCTCCTTACATTATCTTCACATTTTTTGGATTCTTTTCTCTTCTTGCTTTTCCAGTTGAGTGTTTTCTGCTTCTTTATATTTCAAATTTTTGACTTGATTCTTGCCTTTCTATAGTCTGCTGTTAGGACTCTGTATAATATTTTTTATTTTATTTCAGTCAGTGTCTCTAGTTGGTCCTTTTGCATCTCCTCTTGGGACTTGATAAATTTATACATCTTTTCTAGCATATTCTTGAAAAACCTTATAAGCGTGGTTTTGAACTCTATATCCAGTCATTTTTTTTTCCTCCATTTCTTTTGTTTGTGATCCCTTCCTTGTCTCAGCATTTTCACTATGCCTGGGAAACTTCTGTGTTGAATTCAGCCTTATGATACCAGACTTGCAAAATGGAAGAAGCCTCTGTTGAGCTTGGGTGGGGTGGAGTCTCAGGGCTTAAGGGACCGCCTTGCCTTCCAGTCGGCCCCGCCCTCCACAGTCCCTGAGTCTCACGTGACTGGGTATTCGCTGGAGCAGACCTTGTGCGCGCATGCCCGCCGTGCCTCTAGACCACTGCCTTTCCAGCTTCCCTGGGCACCAGGACCACATGAGACTAGGTCTCCAGGGTTTCGCCCGAAACAGGGGCTTAGAGGAGTCAGAAGTGGCGCAGTTGGGAGGGTCTGTCTCCCGCCCACTCGCGAAAGCCAGCAGCACAATCAGCAGTCTGTCCTCTGCGCAGTGCCGTGCGCGCCACCAACCCTCTGATTTTTTGCGACTCCCCTAAATTTTCGTGCACCTCTTCCTTTTCACAGTCCAAACTCCCCCCGTATGAGTTTCGGCTGGATCTGGGGTTTAGTGTCATAAGATAAGGGGTTCAATGCCATTGGGCGTCTCCGTTTCCCTCCCACCAGAGAAAACCAGCCAGGTACTCCGGCACCCACTCTCTCAGCGCACGCATCTCCGTACCTCAGCTTTTTGCAGCTCCTCTGGGTCTCTGTGAGCCCTTCTCTTTCCTTCTAGCTGTAGAACTTCCACTCAGCCAGCTTTCCTGTGGTTCTGGATGATGTCTGTTCTGTCTTTTAGTTGTAGTTTTGAAATTGTTGTGCGAGGCAGCAGTGTAGGTGTTTACCTATGCCGCCATCTTGGATTCTCTCTCCCTTGGGGATCTTGATGAAAAAGAGGATTCTTACTGAGGAATCTGAAGCAGGGCCTGTGTTTCTGTATTTCTAATAAGCTCCCAGACATAAGCTCATGCTGCCAATCTGAACCAAAAGGTCTACACTGGACCTTCAGCTCTTGGCAAGTGCTGCAATCTTATTGATCACATTTCCAGACATGTATCGCATACACTTAACTGTATATCTGAATGGGCAGTCTCCTCAGTAACATCTCATCGATGATGATAACCTTCTTGATGTCAACTCTGTAGTCATCAAAGTACTTTTGATTTCTAAAATCTCCTCCCAAGGAAGCATCTTGTAATCATGAATTGATCTTGAAAGAGTGTCAGAACAGTAAGTACACCAAAGTTCTGTCATTCTTCAAAGACTTTTACAGACCAAGACTTCATGGTCATTGTCATTTAGTTCTGAACGCATTCAATAGCATGGGCTGGGGAAGAGCATGAATTACAAGATAGCGAGATGGAATCCAAGCGTTGAAACTGAGAGGTGGATTTCTGGGAAGTGCTTTAACAGCAACTTTTAAATCTATGTTCCTCTAAATGTTCATAATTCATCTGTATTTAAATACTAATATAGCCAATATTAACTTTAAAATAATCCAGAACAACTTATATCTTTTTTTAACCTCAAAGAAAATACCCACAATTTCATTGTTTGCCATGATTCCTTATCCCTGTGTCCTTCTGACTTGTCACATTTTGCATGTTTCTCTGCAGCCCTCACTGGAGAGCCATTTTTATCACTTCACATTTGTTAACACTCTCTTAGAGACATGAAGATTCTCAGGATCTACCTGTTGATTCTTGTCAGTTTTCTGGCTTTATTGTATTTTCACACAGATTGTGCACAAGCAAGTTTAGCACACCACATGCTTATTGCAATAAAATCATCAACATGTCTGATGTTCTTACGCAGATTTCTAGCAATACTTACATTTACATCCCCTGTGAAAGCATGGTTCTATGGCTTAGTGTATGCCAAGAAAAAGTGCTTGGCAAGACATCAATGGAAGCAGAAAGAGAAACATTTAGTGGCTATTACTCACAACTTCTCATCTCTTAACTCATCTGTCTGGGGACATAGAAACAACCATATCTCTGACAGGTCCAGAGTATTTGGGGGCTGGCACTGAGCAGGTTCTAGAATGACAAGTTAAATGGTGCTCCCACTGTGGAGAGGACACTTGAGAAAGATGGAAATTACTTACAGTAGCTGCAAATCACACTAAATATCACTTCTTTTGTTTCTGCCAAAATTTTGCCAATATGTTCAGCCTGATTTAAAGGGCATCTGATGAAAATGAAGAATAGTTTCTAATCACAGCTATTAATTACGAAAGACTAAATTCCAAGAGATTTCCTAATTAAAATTTCAAAGTGAAACCCGTATGATGAGGCAACACAGAAAATGGCCCTGTAACGGTCTAGAGGCCACAAAAATAGAGGAAGATGCCCAAGTTTATAGAAAAATGGCTCCTTTTAAAAAAATGTTCTCAGAGAATCTCTATCCGCTAGAAAAAGCCATTCTTATCCTACTTGTATGCCCAACCAAGTCAAACTTGCACTTGCTATGAATGATCCAAGAGACCTTTGTGCTGTACAGAAACAAAGACAGAAAGATAGAACGTGATGAGGCCTATTGGATCCAAAAATAACCAATAGGGTTTCATAGCCAAAAGTGCAATGGCTTATTCAGTAATCGTTTACTAGCTTCCTATGACATTTCTGGTGGCACTTCTAAGGACTAGGCACACATAAGTAAATAAAATGGACAAAGATCTCTGCCTTTGTGGAGTTTATATAGAAGCAGGCAGAGAATGACAATAAATGATACCAAGTAAATAAGTGCTTTCTAATGTTTGTATGTGAGAAGATGAAAGATGCTATAGACAATAGTAAAAAGGCAGGATGGAAACTGCTGGTTATAAGGTGGGATGGGAGTGAGGTGCATTGCAATTTGGCATAAAGCTATTAGAGTAAGCAAGCTCATTAAAAAGGGGCATGTATGGGACTGGGAGGGGGGACAATGGGAAGATATATACACATGGAATGCCTTAATTTAAAAAAAATTGAGAAAAAATAAATATAATTCAGTGGAGGAAAAAAAGGCATTTGAACAAAGGCTCAGAAAAGATAAGGGGATGAGCCATACAGCTGTTCGGGGAAGGTCTTCCTCTTCTCTAGTGCAAAGTCCAGATGCTCCTGTGTGATTTTCATGTTGGAGGGACTGCGTGGAAATATGTGTACCTTGCATGGAATGGGCAGGTGGAAGTCTGTGTACCTAGTATGGAATAGGCAGGTGGGTAAAGCCATAGGTGATGGGTTTATTGGTGTAAAAGAGGCTCAGATCAGGTGGTGTAAATGACTTAGGCTCATTTCAATAGCAATTGTAGCCTCCAACCCCTCAATACTTTTCTTTTATCATTTCTTTGAACATGACTGAAAATCTCCCAGTCCTATTCCTGCTCTGTTCTTTCTTACTACCTGTAGACCTGCAATAAGCTGTCTGATTTATATCCTTGCTTATTCCAAGTCTTACTGAAGCTGTGGGCACATTTGTTTTCCTAAGGCACAGGGAGTTTTTCCTTATAAAAACATCATCTTGGCTTGCCTTTGCTTTTAGAATTAAGTCAAAACTGGTCTTGACCTTGCAAGATCTGACTCCTTCTACTCTTCAATTTAATAGCTTCCTGTGCACTCCCGAATTGCTCTCTCTAGTGTTTCCATCCCTTTGCTTGTGCTGTTCTCTAAACATGAATTGTTTCCCATTTCCTCTTGTCAACATCTTTTTCTTTCTTCATCTCTCTCCAAATTCCATGGCCATCTTTGTCATCTCCCCTAAGCTCAGCAACGAGTGGTTTCTCACTTTTCCAAAAATCCCCAGCACTTCATTTTTACTTCTCCTCCTACAGGTCCCCTGTTCTCAAATGATAATTGTAAGTGGACTCAAAACACATTGGGAGTCAAATCTATGTCTCATCCAGGTTTACATCCCCATAGAACTTAGAAATACCAGTGCACTGATAGAGTAAATTTCAGCACTCAATCTGTAAGCATAGGGAAGGAGCATTAACATTATTGACACAGACTCATTCTGGACATAATGGTCAGTCTTTCACCCTGACCCACGGGCATTTAACTTTGTGATTACAGATACCTCTGTACTCCTTATGACTGCTCATGTTTCAAGTCCAAGACAAGGAATATGGTATTAATTTAGTAATCCATCATATTTTTAAAGCCGTGACAACTAGCTGTGTCATAAATATAGCTGATCACCCAGCAGCATAAATAATGGAAACACCACCTAGGGGGCAATAAAAATGATTGATGCTTTGAGTTGCTGTTAACCCTGGTTATCCATGTTCCAAGGGGATCTTTGTAGCCTTCCTTTGTGCCTGATATTGACACTTCTAAAAAGAATCGGTGACAAAAATAGATATCAGGCATCTATTGTACTTTGCTTGTCTGAATTTGCAAATGAGAGACAAGATATCTGATTCAGAATAAACTAGGTCTGCACATACAGAAGTGTCCTTATCTTATCCAAAACTTAAGGCTGCCTTGTGGTTACATTTATTTACTCTTTATATATTTAAATTCATTTTTATTAAAATATCAGAGGCCCAGTGAATGAATTCGTGTACTGGTGGGGTCCAGCCAGCCTATCCCGATGGGGGCTATCAGGGGCAGGCCAGCTGGAGCAGGACCAATTGGGGGCAGGACTGGTGGGGCAAGGGACCGCGGGCAGTTTGCCAGCCAGCCCAGACCCCAATTTAGATGGGGTGTCACTGTGGGGCAGGCTGAGCAGGGTGAGGGACCATAGGTGTTCTGGTCATTCTGCCATTTGGTCTATTTGCATATTATCCTTTTATCATATAGGATAGTTGACATACACTATTATATTAGTTCAGGTGTAAAACACAGTGACTTGGCATTTATATACCTTACTAGAGGCCCAAAGTACAAAATCCATGCAAGGCAGAGCTGCCTCTGCCTTGGCCACTGCCCCCTGCGGCTTCATGCGGAAGATCGTCCAGAAGGATGTCTGGTCTAATTAGCATATTACATTTTATTATTATAGATAATACAATCACCATGATCCATGATAAGTCTAGTAACTATTTGTTATCACACAAAGTTAATATGATACTATTGATTATATACTCTGGGCTATATATTACATTGCCATAACTTCTTAATCCTTTTTTACCCTTTCCCTATCCCTATTCCAGATAACCATCAGCTTGTTTTCTGTATCTATGAGTGTTTCTGTCTTGTTTGTTCACTAGTTTGTTTTGTTTTTAGATTCCATATGTAACAAATTATACAGTATTTGTCTTTCTCTATCTGACATTTCAAATATCTTAATATCTCCTTGGTCAATCTATGTAGCTGGAAATGGCAAGATTTTACTTTTTTTAATTGCTGAGTAAATATGTCATTGTATGCATGTGTGTGTATGCGTATATATGTATGCATATATATTTATGTATATACATATGTGTACACATTTGTATAAATATATGTGTATATATTTGTACAAATATATGTGTATATGTGTAGATAGATACAGATATACAGTGGTACCTTGAGATACGAGTGCCCTAACATACAAGATTTTTGAGATACGAGCTGTCGAATGAACTATTTTTGCTTTAAAATACAAGCAACATTTGAGATAGGAGTAATTGCACGGATCGGCAGGCTGCACACAACCCACCAGTTTACCGCTACTCAAGTGTCTCATAGTTTCCCACACCTCAAGGTTACGGAACGAATTAAACTCGTATCTCGAGGTACCACTGGATATATGTAGATAATTTCTTCATTCATCTGTTGGTGGACACCTAGATTGCTTTCATATTTTAGCTATCCTATCTAATAAAGAGGAAATATGCTAATTGACCATCATGTCCTTACAAAGATGGCAACATTGACAGCCAAAAGAAGGCAATATGCTAATTGACTGCCATGCCCTTAAAGATGGTGGCACCCACAGCCACAAGATGGTGATGCCTTGTCTATTCAGCCCTGCCAGGACAGCAGGCATGTTGCATGGCCGGGCCCACCCTGTGTGCCTGCCTCTGAAGTCCCCCAGTCCTCTCAGAGCCCGGCCACCCAGCGCCAGCCTGAGACTCAGGCAAGCCTAGAATGGCAGCTGCCCAGCTGCCCACAGTTACCCAAGGCTCACACTGCCAGCAGTGGCAGCAGCAGAGGTATGATGGGGGCATTGCCCTTAAGGGTTTCCAGACTGTGAGATGGGACAGGCTGGGCTGAGAGAATCTTCCTCCAGTGCATGAATTTCATGTACCAGGCCTCTAGTTGTAAATAATGCTACGATGAATATAGGGGTACATATGTCTTTCTGAATTACTGTTTTCATTTTCTTTAAATAAATCCCCAGAAGTGAAATTGCTGAGTCATTTAGCAGTTTTCTTTTTGAATTTTTGAGGAACCTACATAATGTTTTTCTTATTTTCTGCACCAAATTACAACCCCACCAACAGGGCAAAAGAGTTCATTTTTCTTCATATTCTCACCATCATGCATTATTTGTTGACATTTTGATAATAGCTTGTCTGATGGTTGTGAGGTAATATCTCACTTTGATTTTGATTTGTTTACTTGCTGATTAGTGATGTTGAATATTTCTTCATATGTCTGTTGGCTATATGTATGCCCTCTTGAAAGAAATGTGTGTTCAAATTTTCAGCCCCAAAAATCAGACATTTTATGTTTAATTTTATAAGTTCTTTATGTATTTTGAGTATCTAATAAAGAGGGTATATGTTAATTGACCATCACTCCATCACAAAGATGACTACACCCACAGCTGAGGCCAAATTCCCATAAGGATCCTTAACGAGCAATCAGCAGGGACCTGAGGCTACACACACACACACACACACACACACACACACACACACACACACACGGCTAGGAGACCTCAGGCTGCTCCCTCAGCCCCAGCACAGCACCAGGCCAGGGGACCTCAGGCCCCTACCCTCACCTGGAGGTCAGGGGACTTCAGGCCATGTCTCCTACTCTAGCACCAGGCTGGGGGACTTCAGGCCATGTTCCCCACCCCAGCACCAGGCCTGGGGACCTGAGGCTGCAACCCCCTGCCTTCCTGGACTTGACAGGGGACCTCAGGCCATGTCCCCCACCTGGTGGGACTTGACAGAAAACCTCAAGGCATGCTTGCCACCCCCACTCCGGTCTGGGCTGGGGGACCAGAGAGTGGCATGCCTTGAGGTCTCCCATCCTAGCTCTGGGCCAGGGAACCTGAGGCTACGCCCCCTGTCCAGCAGGGCTTCACAGGGTGGAAATGGCTGGGTCTGGATCTAGCCCAGTGCAGGGGGGCCAGCCAGGTCTGGGTCTCACGTGATTTTGAGGTACATGTGGGTAGGTAGGGACTTAACTTTGGGTCCAGTGGTGAGCCCCAGACTTTGACAGGAGGAAGGTTTTCATATACATTTTAATAATTTTCTTTCATCTCTGACACTTCTATTATAGAGAAAAGGCAAATAGCAATATTAAATTATTTCCTCTAATTAATCCCCTTTTAATGTGTAGGAATTTCATGTACCAGGTCACTAGTTAAATAATAATAATTAAAAAAAAAGAAAAAACTTCTGAAGACCTTGCCCCTTATTCAGATGTAGTAGGTAAGGATGCCTTTGTCCTAATGTTCTACAGACATGGGTAGAATAAAGTTCATTTGGATTCTGACATGATAAAAAGAAAAATTTTGCTAAAAATTTTGTCCAGAGAATCATAATGTTGCAAAGGAAGAGAATGCCATTTCAGGACAAGAAAATCTGATGATCATTCTATTTCTGTTACTAATTAGCTTCATTAGTTGGCATGAGATGCTCACCTTGTTCACCATGTTTCTTGACTGTTTACATATATAATGATTGGCAGAAAGAGGACATGCTTACTGTAAATGTTTCACAACTTTTCTGCTACTAATCTTTTTAGTGATTTGTTATCATATCCATGTATAGACAAAAACAGTGGGGTTCAGAGAGGTTATGTAATTTCCCCAAGTTAATGTGAAAGTCAAATCTGAATACTGGTCAGTCTGTACACAAAGTTATGATAAATGCTTAAACAAAAGGTTTAAAAAACAGATGATATCTTACAGCTTCTTGCTGTTCTGATATTCTTTGAATATATCACCCATAAAATACGGTGGAGTTTCCATACAATGGCAAATGCTAGGGCTAGGCAATGGTTTTGCTAATGCCTGAGCCTCTTCTATCTCTGACACCTCTGTGAGACAGGACAAGTCTGCTTTCAACATACTCCCCAAATCAAGTAATCTAGGACAGTGGTCGGCGAACTGTGGTTCATGAGCCATATGCGGCTCTTTGGCCCTTGAGTGTGGCTCTTCCACAAAATACCACGGCCTGGGCGAGTCTATTTTGAAGAAGTGGCATTAGAAGAAGTTTAAGTTTAAAAAATTTGGCTCTCAAAAGAAATTTCAATCATTGTACTGTTGATATTTGGCTCTGTTGGCTTATGAGTTTGCCCACTATTTGTCTAGAAAACCACTTTCATTTTGAGTTAGAAACAACACAGAAAAAGCAAAAACAAAGGAGCCCTGACAGAGTGCCTCAGATGGTTGAGCATCATCCTGTGCACCGAAAGATTGTCGAGTTTGCATGGCATACCATAAGCTCAGAGGAACCCCCCTTTATAATTCATGACCCTTTACCTTCTCTTCCTTAGGGATGCTCAGAGGGACAGTTTTCAGGAAGGGAAACAGATTACAGGAATAGCAAGTGGCTGTTTGAATAGATGTTTGTGACCTTGGAGCTAACAAAGGTGGGTGAGTCATTTGGGCTTAAACTCCTGTCCTTTGGCCATCCTCTTGGGTCACAGAGGAATTTTGAAAAACAAACAAACAAAAACAACAACAACCAAAAAAACAGGGAAATGTCTTTGCTTATACTTACAACAAGGAGAAATTGTACCATAGGAAAGACTGCTATCCTTGCAGTCATGGTGGCTCCAAAAGACCTATGCTGGACCAGTCAGGACAGGATTCTAAAGCATCTTTACACACACACACACACACACTCTCTCTCTCTTTTTTAAAATGTTCTCATTCTGGAGGTTAACGCAGAACGAGACTATGATCCCCAAGGTTAAATTTGTCTGCTAGTCCAGATTTTCTGTCTCTCCCAATTTGTAAGGTCTAATTAGAAGCAATAACCTTCTTCTCCAGAGGGATTTCCTCTACATGCCAGAGACTAAGTTGGAACAACTTGCTTGACTAGCTTTGTAACTTTACAAGAGTCTGGGGAGTTAAATCTGCACAAAACATGCGGTGCAATTGTGTGATTAAAGTGTTTCCAGACTTGCTCCCGCTCAGAGCCAGTAATACAAACCGGCTTCCACTGCCCTTTCTGGCCTTCAATAGGGATCCATTTACATTGTTAGACCATGGAGAAAATTTCAACATTTCTCGATAAGAAGGATTTAGAGGATATTCCTGCAACACAAATACATTGAATTGCACAGAAGCATTGTCTTATTTAATATTACATATGAGCAGGTCAAATGTATAATCAAAATGACATCTTCTATAAGAGAAAAGGAAAATATTAACTAACGAGAAACAGAGCTATACATCCAAAGGTTAGGAGCAAAGTTGTTGAATAAGCTGCTGTTATAGGAAATGGAATAGTGAAGTACAGGCAGTCCTTCACCTGTGTAGTAGGCAGGGATAGTTCTCTGTTGGGCAGGAAGCCTTTTGGTGATGAAGCACATCAAATAGGTTCCCTGGAGAACAGGCGGTTGCAAAGGTCTTCTTTTGCCTTCATTTGCTCTTGTTGGGTGTGAGTCGTGGTGTATTTGGAGAATCTGGCTGCTTGCTTATGCATTACATAACTCAACCTTTGCTCTGTGACCTTGAGCATTTATTTAAAGTCTTGGAGCATCTATTTCTCATTATGAAATAACATGATAGACTAAAATGACCATCACATTTCCTTACACCAGTGTTACTTAAAATGATGTCACTGTTAAACTATCTTATAGCTATGTATGACATGTACTATACTTGCCTAATATTAATTACTATTTAAACTTCACCTTAAATAATATCTATGCAAATATGGTTTTAATTAGCTGCTTTAACTTTAAGAGGAAAAAGACACTAAAATAAATACTTTAAAAATGTATTTATCCCTCAAATTATCTCCTGTGTCATATAAGTGTGCCTCAAAGCAATTAAAAATGAAAACAACTAAATCTTTTAATCAGAATGTTAATTCTGCAGAAGAGGACTTTTGATATTTCTCATCATGTTTTTAAAGCAAAAATGCAAACATTCTATTATAACATAAAGAGTGAAAAGAAATGATTTAGCACCACTAGTAAGTTGCTTTATTCCAGTAAACCAATAAGCCAATGCAGCCATAGGTCCTGGTTTTCCATGTAAAGGTAGAATCTCTGCACTTGAGAAGATACATTTGACAATCGTGAACCACCAGAACTTAACCATCCTTTCCACTGCTCTTCCTCAGGAGCTCTTGAAAGGAGGTTCCTCAACTTTCAGCTCCAGCTTTAAAACAAAACAAAACATGAAGTTTCAGATTAAAAATAAAACAATTAAGAAAGAAGGAAAAAGAACACATACTCTGATAACAAGGGGAATATAATGAAATTGCTCCCTCAACCATAGCTTTAGCTGAGTTTTTGGAAATAGTATAATAAATCCTTTATCTGGAAGGGTCCACCATAATTATCAGAAGTAACAAGAACATTGACTGTAATAATTAAAGTCAATTACCTTTACTTCAGGATCAAAAACAAGTATCATCTACTGTGCTTACACACTCTAATTTCCATAAATCTAGCATTCGAACATTGCCATCCTAATCACTGGGCTCCTGGCTGCACACACAACTGCAGGAAATTAAATGACGCTGTAACTGAAGGTAGATGGCTGCCTCCCTCAAAGTCACTAGAACTTATTTCACAGTGGGCTGGAAAGTCTACCTCCACAAGGTGGATAAGAATAATTGGATCTTCCCTCTTCGTTAGTAATTTACACTTGTTCCAAGAGAAAATACATAGAACTCTGAGGAAGGAGAGAAATAGAGCTATTGGTGACAATGTTTTTTTAACTCAGAAACTATAAACTTTGGTTTGAACCTAGGAACCTAGCATGTTGAGTTTAATCTGCCTATTTGAGTGATAAACAATGTTGAGAGATCCATACCTGCTTTTAGCACGGCTGGCGAATGTCTAAAAATCCATGTCCAAAAGGTAGTTTATGTTGAATGCATGGCTCCATTTGCTATATCAGAGAAAAATATTAGCTGATTTGAGCTTTGAAAGGTGTAATTTTTGTAAGAGGAGAGACAAACAGCATGCATAGAACTGTATACCAGGGGAAATAAAAGACAGAATGTTGCTAGAGAAATCTAAGTTATACCTCACATTTGTTTTAAAGGTGATGTGTGAGGGTGATGATTTTATCAAGGTAGGAGCTCCAACTCTTCTAAAAAGGAAGTGATATTTTGCTGAAAATGAATTTGTAATTATTTAATAAATAGGTAAGGAGGGGTGTTATAGACAGGGGGGGTGATTTCCAATGGTTAGAACTAGGACCTTTCATTAGTTAGAACACAGTTATCCTATATAATAAAAGGCTAATATGCAAATTGACCAGACTGCTGAAGGACCGTCGCTATGATGTGCACTGGCCACCAGGGGGCAGACGATCAACACCAACACAGGAGCTTCCCCCTGGTGGTCAGTGTGCCCCCACAGGGGGAGCCCCCCTCAGCCAAAGGCTGGCTCATGGCTGATGAGTGCAGTGGTGGTGCCAAACCCTCCCACGAGGCAGTGCTAAGGATCTCTTGGAGGACAGGCGGCAGGCGGGCATCCCCTGAGGGGTCCTGGACTGCAAGAGGGTGCAAGCCAGGCTGAGGAACCCCCTACCCCCAGTGAACAAATGTCATGCACCAGGCCTCTAGTGATGATTATATGTGTTTATTGTGGAATGCACTTCAGGCATCAATGAATCCTCACAACTTCTTTGTGAAGATGAGAAAACAGAAGCCTAAAGAGGGAGGTGTGGTGTATTGCCTGAGTCTCTTGGCTGAAATCTGAGCCAAAGATTGAGCTCAGGCCTCTGACATATTAGAATCCAGTGCTCTTCCTACACTCTGATTTCACTGTGGTTTACAGAACCCAAAACACAAGCTAACCAATAGACTCATGACTGTAGTTGGTGGGGGGCGGGGCGGGGGGTGGTGTGAAGGAATAAGTTTGGAGCTTTTTGACTGTGAGGTTGAATCCTAAGACCTAAGAGAAAAACAAATGTTAACTTTCCTAGAATGTGCTTAGGAAAGGATAGTCATTTCCATTGACTAGAAGTTTTGGCTATGATCTGTTTACCACAAAAAACATAGATATGGTGAGGCAGGCTTACATGCTTATTGGTCATCCGGAGAGAAAGAATATTCCTGATAGATGAGCACCTTTGTTTTTAGGGTAAAGAATTAGCTTCATTTCTCTTTGTCTTTCAGACAAATTTCACAATCCAGTGGTCGGTTCAATGAAAACAGTTAACCTACAGCATCACATTAGACATTCACAATATGACTCTCATTTTAAAAATATGGGCATGTATGTTTATAAATGTACTCTCATGTGGTGTTACATATTCCAGAACTAGCTCATTTACAAAATAATGAATTTTTAAAATAAAGTTTGAGCTAGCAAAGCAAGGTGCATCCTTGTGTTGCTAACCCTTTTTCATGATAAATAAAGCTCTGTGGGGAAAAAAAATTTTTTTTTGGAAACATGTTTCCTTTGGTCTCTGACTCAACTTGTGTTCATCTATAACAGTGGTTCTCAACCTGTGGGTCGTGACCTGTTTTCTGATGGTCTTAGGCTCTACAGCAGTGACCAACAGGTTGAGAACCACTAGCAGGGTCACCTAAGACCATCAGAAAACACAGATATTTACATTACGATTCACCACAACACGAGGAACTGTATTAAATGGTCACAGCATTAGAAAGGTTGAGAACCACTGCTCTAAAGCATGTCTCACATAAGTTGTTTGAAGCTTCCCCCCCGCCCCGCATCTTAGCAATGAACACTACCCCATTGTGTTCTTTTCCACATGAAAGTTTATTTATGGTGATGGCTCCATAAGAATAAAAAGAGGACTCCAGATAAATCTCACATGATCTGTGGTTTGGAACTTGCAGTCCACCGTCAAGACCTGAAGTGACAAGTACACATTGGAAGAATGAAGCTATCAGCAAAATGCCCTGGAGGATAATAAAACTCCGGGCGCGAGGAGAGTGTGTACATGAGATGATGGATCTGTGATCTGTAAAGCAGACTCCATAAATTTGGGCCATCAATGCCACAGGAGGAACAGTTCACCTTTCCTAATGAGCTTGGTGCCCTCTTAGGAAACAGCTGGTCCTGCAGCCCATTAAGGAGCACTGAGGCCCAGGAACATGTAGTTCACACAAGGGAAGGAACTCAGCCGTGGACCCGATAGATCTGCCGGAAAATGACAGAAGCACACATTTTTTTTTTTTTAACGACACTTTCAAAGACCATAAAGGGAAGAGGTAGCTATGGTGATGGGGCACAGAGGAGGGACTTGGATTCCTTAAAGAATTGCTTTGTGTCACTTGAAACATAATGAACTGAGTTGATATTTGATCATTTTTTAATAGCAGTGGCAATTCTAACTCCAATTATTAATATGCTAGATGTACCTTTATCTTGCAGCCAGCTTTTATTTGATCTGACATGGAATGATCTATAATTATATATATAAACTCAAAAGAATGCTTTAAAAAAAAACCTTTAGATTTCCTTGAAAGGGATAAATGAGGTAGACATCCTCAATTGCTACTTCATATTACCTATATAGTTTAAATACTACTTGGAAATTAAGATTTACAACATATAATTGCATTAATAACAATAAAATCCTATCTCCACACACAATTAATGAAAATGATCATCACCAAATTGTCTACCATGTGTTTTTTTCCTGATTTTGTTTCATTTCCCCCATTATTTTTGTGTCTATTCCCTATTTGAATAATTATTATATGTATTCAATATCAAATATACATTTTATTATATTTTATTCTCATATATATGTAAAATATTTTTACTTTATCTGGAAGTAAGTCTTTGATTTTCCATTTTTTAACTTAGGTAGAATCATCTTATGACTTTCTTACTCAGCATTATAGAAGTGATTTATATTTGTACTGATAAGTATTGTAATTCTTCTAGTTTCATTATCTGAATAGAATTTTGTATGAATTTGCTACAGTATATTCATCTGTTTACCTTTTCATCTATGATTAATACCTAGTTTGTTCCCAGGATTTTTGTTTTGCTTTGTAGTTGAGAGTCTATTATAAACACAACTACTGCAAATTTTTTTGTTTCTAGACATATGTGGCAATAATTTTTCTGGCATATATACAAAAAGGTATACCTGCTTGAATGTGTCCTCAACTTGAGTAGATAATGCCAAATATCATTCCCAAACAGTGAGAAAATTTTCATACAAACCAGCAATGTATAAGATTTTCCATTGTTCTTTATCTTTGCCAATACTTGTTGATTAACTTTGTAGTGTATGTGTTTTTTTTCTAAATTGATAGATGTAAATTACTACATAATTTTGATTTTTAATTCATTTTTTTCTAATGCTAATGATTTTGAGCAACTTTGGTTTTTTTTTACTCTTCATTGATTTGTTATTCTGTAAAATTCCTAATCATGTATGTAGTTGTCTAATTCCTTGCTTCAGTACTCCCCTGTAATAGTCTTCTATATCTATATTAGTGACTGGTACATGAAATTTGTGCACATTAAAAGGGGATTAATTAGAGGAAATAATTTAATATTGCTATTTGCCCTTTCTCTATAATAGAAGTGTCGTAGATGAAAGAAAATTAGTAAAATGTATATAAAAACCTTCCTCCTGTCAGAGTCTGGGGCACACAACAGGACCCAGAGTCAAGTCCCTGCCCACCCATATGCACCTCAAAATCTCATGAGACCCAAGCCTGGCTGGCCCTGCGCCCATTTGGCTATATCCAGACCTGGCCAGTCCCATCCTGGTCAAGCCCTGCTGGGTAGGGAGCATAACCTCAGGTCTCCTGGCCCTGATCCAGGACGGGGGTGTGGCCTGAGGTTTTTTTATGGCTTTTATTCATTTGTCAAACTTTTTATTTTGTTCATTTATTGTTTTCCTAATTTCATTTAGACGTCCGTGTGTTCCTGTAATTCATAATTCTTTAAGAGGAGAGTTATTCTGAATTCTTTATCTGTCAGTTCACAAATCTCCATTTCTTGATGGTCAGTGAAAGAGCTTTATTCATTTCCTTAGCTTATATTTACCCTAATGTAGTGATAACTGATTTCTTACATTATGATCTGCACATTTGATTAAGCAATCTCCTCTTCCATACTTTCCAGGTTTCCCTCGATAGAGAAAGTTCTCAATCAGTAAGGTAAGTTTGGCTTTTTGAACGTGTCTGCTGGAAACATCTTGGGAAGGTAAGTCTTGCTGTCAGGGTATATTTTGGTTCAGGCCACTGCCTGAGCTCTGAGCTTGATGTGAGGAGATCAAATGACTGAGAACAGCTGACAGGATTTCTGGCTTTACTTCTTACATGAGTGAGAATGTAGGATGGACTCTGTGGTTTCCTGAACTCTCTCAGAAATTAGTATGTTAAAATATATTGATCTTGCTTTTTTTGGTTTGTTGCACACATGTGTGTGCTTATGTATACCTTAAATGAGGAATCATTCCCTATTCCAGGTATATGGATACATTACTCCTCTTTGGCTCTAAAAGTTTTATGGTTTCCCTTTTATATTTATGTTTTTAGTGTATTTTCTAATAAACTAAATGCGTGCTATAAGGTAAGAACCCATTTTTTATATTTGTTCTAATATCATTTATCAAACAGATAATTTATTCCTCACTGTATTTACAATCTAAAATTGGTCTAGTTTTTATGTATGTATGCTCTGATTATTGCTATAATGACACAGTCTTGAAACTATAAATTTGTACATGTTTTTATTTAATAGAACAAACCATTCTACCTTATTTTTCTTCATCAGGATTATCTTTATTATTTTTGGTCAATTTATTTTCTAATATAAATTTTGATTATAATTCACCCATATCCCTCTATCATTTTACTTGGATGAAATACTATTTTAATTTACAGTCTGCTAAACTACAAATATGCTACAAGTAATGGAACTAAACAAATCAGGATAGTTCTCACTCAAGGTGAGTACATAATATAACTTAAAGGCTTTTACAGTATATATCCTTACCAATTGAAGTATTAAAGAATTATGGTCTCTGTCAGTTATATAATTACCTTCTTTAAAATGATTCATTTTTATTTTACCTCTTTTGTTTTAGCCATTTTTTCTTTCAGATATCATGCTAGCCTATAGATTCCTAACAAAGAAATCATTTTGTATTGCCTAAAGAAGCTCACATTGTTGATGAGCCAATAATGATGTCATAGTGAGAGCCCCTGAAAGATATGGAGCTTGATGTTTTATTTTTATTTATTACTGTAGCAAGACTGTTACTGCAAATTTGCCTTGATTATTTGAAAAACACAACATAACCTCAAGATTTATCAGTAGTTTTTAACTTGAGAAATAAGCATTATCACTGAGTGGTGGTTTTGATGTTATAAGGATGTTGGAAAGCAATGAGACTATTTGTTCATAGGCATGTAGGCAGACGACTGCTGTCCAGAAAATAAAGTCTAACCATCTCTTTCACTTTGATATTTAAGAAAGGGAAATGTTGAGGTTGAAGATATAAAACAACTGCCCTTAGTATATAAAAGCCCAAAGAGAAAAGATTCCAGGACCCCAGGAAAAGTGGAGCAAATTGGAGGTAGTTTGTGTTCTAATGCCACATAGACATACTGGGACCTCAATTCTGAATTCTGTTCCCAGTGCTGCAATAGTTGTCTTGACAAGGGAAGATGAACTGCTTTAATTAGGTACTGAACCATTATATCAGCATAGGAGAAGGACTAGCTGACCCAAGATGACCTTCCTATATGTGGGTTTGATCAACTGTTATATTTGTCAATAAGAATTTCTCTTCTAATCACAGCTAGTCATTAGGCATTACATGAAAGTATGTCTTCTGTATAGGTCTTTGGAGATATCTTGCCTTAACCAACAGCGTTCCCTAACACTTGACCATTGGGATAAACCATTGATTCATTGATGCTCCTAGATTCCATGTATACTGAGCACACATGGTGACTCCTGGAGATATAGCAGCTAATACTCCCTGGGAAGAATCAAAGAAATATTTATGGAAAAAGTAAACATTGGGTTAAGAATTCAAAAAAAGAGAAGGCATTTTTGAGGTGGTCAAAGAGGAGGGAATTCTTGGTAAAGAAAGCAACCAATGAGAAGTTTAGTGGTAGAAGAAAATAGAAGTGGGAGCAAAAGCGGTTTAGTAAGAATATGAAAATGACCATGTAGACAAAAGCCAAATTTTGAAATACCTTATATATCATGCATGTAAGAGTGAGCTACTGAAGATATTTGCACATGGACATCAATGTTTTTACACGCATTTGAGATAGTCTACTCTCATCAGTTTATATAATACATGAGAATGAGTGACAGTGTGATAGGCAGAATCATTGTCCTTCCCCCAACCCACCCAAATGACTACATCCTAATATCCTAAACCTGTGAATGTATTACCTACCACACATGGCAAAAGGGACTTTGCAGATGTTATGGAGTTTGAAATGGGAAAATTATCTTGGATTAGCCAGGTGGGCAGAAGAGGATATCAGAGTGATGCAGTGAGAAGAATTCAACCCACTGTTGCTCAATTTTAAGATGGAGCCAAAGAGTTATGAGGCACAGAATGCATATGGCCCTAAAGCAGTGGTTGGCAAACTCATTAGTCAGCAGAGCCAAATATCAACAGTACGACGATTGAAATTTCTTTTGAGAGCCAAATTTTTAAAACTTCTTCTAATGCCACTTCTTCAAAATAAACTCACTCAGGCTGTGGTATTTTGTGGAAGAGCCACCCTCAAAGGGCCAAAGAGCTGCATGTTGCTCATGAGCTGCAGTTTGCCAACCATGGCCCTAAAGCAAGGAAATGAGTTTTCCTCTATATAGAGTCTTCCAGAAAAGCAGCAGCCCTGCTGAAAGCTTGATTTTAGCCCAGCGAACTTGAAAGCCTTGATGAACTTTTAATCTAAACAAACAAAATAAATGTGTTATTTGAAGCACTTAGTTTGAGGTAATTTGTTATAGCAGCTACCAACATCTAATACAGATGGTGATACTAGCAGAGGGATAAATGAGGAAGCTACTATAATTTATATCAAAGAATATATTTTATGAAGAGTGATCATTCATTTTGACAAATGTAAGGTTTCCCTAGAAAAGGTGAATACAGGAAGAATTTGGCCTAATGATTAACTTTTCCAAAAGGGCAGGACACATCAATTATTTTGAAAAAAGATGAATTATCCATTTGTGGTCAATATCCTTCAATGAAAAACAATATGTCTTTAGATCTAGAATTAATGGGACACCAGGTGGGGGGAAATGATAACTTGTCTAGACCTTTGATAATAGACAGAAATGTTTGTCAATAAAATTAGTGGTCAATTTATCTGATATTTTAAGAATATATATCTTAATTAGCAATTAAGTAATGGCATGTTATTATTAGTTAATAGTCCCTAAAGGATATTGCTTTCCCCTGGCTGGACTTTAATGGAGTTTCCATACATTGCCTTGTGTCTTGGACCTTGGGTCATGGGCCACCAATTTAGTTCTTCCAAAGACTTTTATTGATTCAATTTATAAAATTTAAGGTAATAAATATAATAAAGTTTAATAACTCTTACAACCTGAACTCAAATCCTGGCTTTATTAAGTAGGAGTTGTGTGGCCTTGGGTGAGTAGCTGAATCCTCCCAGGCTATTTTCTTATCTATAAATTAAGAATAATGATTAATACCAATTTTGTGTACTTGTTGTGAGGATTAAATGAGATGTTGGTTTTAAGTATTGGGTATGATGTCTAGTACATACAATAAGCATTCAGCAACATTTATGTATTATCACCATAATGTATAGTACATGCACAGTACAAGGTAAGGGGACTACAAGGATAGGAGATGTAACACATATGACATTGAGAGTGTTGTTTTATAGTTATTATGTGGTATAACTGTCCTCCCTTTGTAAATTTTATGTTTCTTTTCTTTCTTTTTTTTTTTTGCTCATGTTTCTTAATAACAGAGACTCTATGGCACCATGAAGCAGCTAGATAGCCCAGAATGTTGGAAGTTCTTGGTATAGTGGTACAAATGTGAAGTAGCAAAAGAAAGACTTCTAAAAAGGTTTGAAGTGTAGTTTAAAAGACAGTAAAGATTCCAGCGACTGAAGAGTCTTTCAGATAAAGACACTAATTTGGGGGCAGAATTATAGTATTGTTAAATGTAAGGGTTTAGTACGATTAAAATGTAGAAAGTTTTTATGAAGGGAAGTGATGGAATATCAAATTGCTACATTTCAGATGGCACTAAATGCTTTTCAAAATTTTAGGACTTATCTTTTAACTGGAAGTGTGTAACTTTTGATTACCTTTACCCACTTCGCTAGACCTTCAGCCCCCACATCTGGAAATCACATTTTTTTCTTTGTATCTATGAATACTTTTTAATATTCCATAGTGAGATTGTAAGTTATATGTCTTTCTCTGCCTGACTTACCTTTCATAGTATAACACCCACAAAGTTTCTCCATGTTGTAGGGAGGCATGATTTTCTTCTTTTCTATTATGGATGAAAGTTACTCCATTGTGCATATAGAACACGTTTATCCATTCATCCCATTAATGGACACTTAGGTTGTTTCCATGTCACAGCTATTGTAAATAATGATGAAATTAAAACGGGAGTGCTAGTGTTTTGAGCTAGTGTTTTATGTTTTGTTTTGTTCAGATATAGCTCTAGAAATTGGATTGTTAGATCACATGGTGGTTTTACTTTAAAATTTGAGGAACGTTTATACTATTTTCCATAGTGGCTGCATCAGTTTATATTTCCACCATCAGTGCACAGGAGACCCCTTTTCCCACAACGTCATCAATATTTATCTCTCATCTTTGTGACTTAATTATTCTAGTGGGTTTAAGGCATTCTCAATAATAGTTTTTTGATTTGCAATTTATTGATGGCAATTGATGTTGAGCACCTTTTCATGTACCTGTTTGCCATTTGGATGTCTTCTCTGGAAAAAGAATTTAGGAAGTTCCTCTTCCAAATTTTTAATCAGCTTTTCTCTTCCTATGAATTGTGTGAGTTCATATTAGAAGTAAGTTTATACTAAAGGTGTGCACTTCACTTAGTGGCAAAGGACAAGTCATTGATTGGCCTGGCACTTTAATATGATCATCTTGATAGCCATGTGCAGGTAGGATTAAAGATTATATGTCAGAGGTCAGGAGACCAAATTTCAGTGGAAATTTGCAGTGCATACACATTTGAAATAATTTCTTCTTAAAGTAAGCCTAGACTGAACTAGGTGTTAAATGTGGGGAACTTATTATAGAGGCATTAAAACATGAAAAAGAAAGTCTATCAATAAGGAAGTGTATATATATATTCTCCCAGGAAGAAACACTAATCAGAATTCCATCTATAGTTACTGATATATAAATAAATTATTAAGAAAAGCAAGATGTAAAATATTACATACCATATGCTATCATTATATAAAGACACTTATATGAACGTTTTAAGAAAGATGATTTACAAGTATTAGAGATAAGGTGTGAGAGCTGTTATTCGGGCATGGACTTGTTATACCAATGTAAACCCTTGCCTCTCACAGGTAATAATGCAGACACTCTGCAACTCGGGTGCTTTTTTGTTTTTCACACATCCATGTTATAACAGAATTAGGACAATTGTAATTCTTCCAGTACATTTCACTTTATTGAATGCCAATATCTCTGAAGCGACAGCCATACTAATAAACTGCAATTATTATAGATGCAGTTTTATAGTTTTTGTTTTTTTTTACAGAGCTGTGCATGTGAGGTCAGACATTCTCTACCTCCACATAAATTAAGTTCTAAAATCACCCTCCTAACACCAAAGCTCAGGTAACATACTTCATGTCTATTGTCAAGAGCACCTCAGCTATGTTCCAGATGAATCCTCTGACTACTAGCCACCACATTTCCGAAAAGTCAGTTTTTGTCAAGGTACAGCAGGATAGCTATTCCCAGAACTTATCAGACAACCTCCTTTAAATGTCTGGTGGGCAATTCTACTGTAGCAAAAACCACGTTTAAAAAAACGTAAAACGAGCACCAGAATAAATCCATCAAAGAAAGGTAAAAGAAAACCATTTTCCACTCAAGAATTTAAAAAAAAAAATCCATGAAAAAGAAATCAGAAGCAGCCAGCTAAATTAAATGCAGTGTTTTTCCCACCTGCCCCCTGCAGGAAAACATGAAATGGCCTATTGCAGAAAGCAGATCGGTTTCTTATCTGCTGTAATACATACAAGCAGTGTGAGTTACTGTAGCCCATTCATTTGTCAGTAAGCACAGCATGAGTCTCTAAGAAGAGAAGACCTTGTACTTAAAATTCACATTCAGATGGGACAGGAGAGCCATTGACACACACAAAATACAGCGTTATCTCTGGGAACGCTTTAAAAATATAAGAAAGAAGGCTCTTTATCCTCCTCATTTTCATCATTATTGTAATTATTTACTTGTCATTCTCAACTTCCCCATTCCTGTTATCATTATCTTTATCATCATTGTTATTGTTCTTTTTCTTTTATTCCTCCTCCTCTTGCTCTTTATTATCAAAGCCACCAACCCAGTCATGACACCCAGTTGTGTTCAGGTCTTTAAAGACGTGATCTTGGAAATCTGAGCAAGGTACTTATGATTAGTACTATTTTAAACTTTAACAAATGAAACTGCACCAGAAACAGTTTCAGTAACTTGCTGAAGTCCACACAGAACATTAAATAACGCAGCTCAACTGGCATCGCTCAGTGTTTGAGTATTGACCCAGGAACCAAGAGGTCAATGGTTCAGTTCCTGGTCAGCAGGAGGCAGGCAATCCATGTTTCCATGTCATCTATGTTTCCATCTCTCCTTCTTCCTTCCTCAGACTTTAAAATCAATAGAAATATCATTAAAAAAGAAAGAAATTTAAATAACAGAGTCAGGCTGTCTAACAGCAAATCCTTTGAAGAGCTTCTGAGTGGAGTGAGCTTTTCAGAACCAGAAAGACTACAGAAACCCCTGTATCTCAGACAGAAAGAGCCATCTTGAAAAAAAGCTTCTCCATGTATGTCTTGCTTCTTCCGTCTGACTGCTGCCCATCTCCACAACTTTTAAGTGGAAATCAAGTCCCCATTCACACCTTGTGGCACAGCTTGCAGTCTTATTGGTCCTATCTACCCAGCAGCCAGCTGCAGTGTAGGAATCCTTACTTGGGAGTTTCTAACCGGAACTGCTTAGGTTGTGCAAGAAAAATCCGGAATTCTTGGGTTCATAGCCCAGCTCTGCCATCAAATCTGTGACTTGGGAAATATGTCCTTTCTTGGGGCTTTGTATTATCTGTCTATAATTGATATAGATGGAATATATGATCATTTTAAATATCTTTCTGGATTAGATTCTACAGGTTAAAAGCAAACTTGCTTATTTTGCTTCACAAGTGAATTCTTTAAAGAAATACTTAGGTTCTAGCCCCCCACATACATACCCACATAATAGTTATAATAGCACTGAAATGGAAAGACATCACCCGTAGTATCATCTTCCAAAAGAAATCGCTATCATTTTAAAAATCATCTTTCTAGCTTTTCTTTTATGCACATATTTTTGATAGTGATGAATATGCTGCATATACAAGTTTGTACCTTTTTAAACTCAGAACAGTAAACCGTTACTGTGATTTTGCAATCTCTGTAGCAATGCAAGTTCCTGGCAGCATAATAATCATTTCATGTAAATTAATATACTGTTTTTTTATATAAGTGATCCCTAGCTATAGTTATTTAGGCCCTTTCCAATTTTTCATTGAAATGCTGTAGTAAACATCATAATATATAGGTGCTGCTGTAAATAAATCATAATCAAAAGTATAGAAACTGCCCTAAGGGTTTCTAAAGCACATTTGCATTTCATTGGATGTTTTAAATAAGTGAGTTGTCAAGAAGTGACTATTGTTGACTCTGTCTTTGAAAAATATGAGCCAAATATTTTATATAATAAAACCCTAGTATGCAAATTGACCAAATGGCAGAACAACCAGTCGCGATGATGTGCACTGACCACCAGGGGGCAGATGCTCAACACAGGAGCACTGCGTAGCCAAAAGTTGGGCTCTCGAATGTCAAGCACAGTGGAGTGATGGTGGTGGGAACCTCTCCTGCCTCTGCGGCAGGACTAAGGACCCTGGGGGGATGTCCGACTGCCAGCTTACGCCTGCTCCCCATGGACCCAGACCATGAGAAGCTGCAGGCTGGGCTGAGGGAACATTTCCCCACCCCCCACCTCCAGTGAAGCCCATACCCTGGGCTTCCAGTATATATATTAACATGAGGCCAAGTCCGCAGAACTAGTTAATAGCAAAGCCTAGCTCTCAAGCCTATGCTTTCTGATCTGGGTCATCCTGATACAGTTATTTTCTCTTCCTTTATCCCTGGGAACCATATTCCCTAGGCCCCTGTAAAGCAATGCCACTGAATTTGGTGACTCTAGATCCCAGCCTTCTTCAAGTTACACCTTCTAATTTCTATTTGCCTGGCATATATTTATTTCTGTAGATAGTGCACTTGCAGAAATATTTTATTTGAAATTCTGTAAGACTGTCTTTAATCCACTTCTCCTCTGGTTTATCTGTGTTTTTATCTGTGTTTTTCTTCCTAGCCTTAAGTAGGCCTCTCTTTTTCCAACTTTCTCACAAGAAGTCGGAGTTTAAGCCCAACAGATGAATTTCTTGAATATTATCCTTAAAAGTGGGTATTCTCTTCTATTTTTTTTTTCTCACTGTCAGGGTTCAGACCACCATCTTTGCTAGTCTGGGTGACTGAAACAATGTCCCCTTTTTACCTGGCATTTTTTTTTCTATAATCTACTCTGCACATTACATTCAACATTATGTCTCTAAAACCATTTTTTTAAGTTTTTCTAGACAGAAACTCCCCTTACCTTGCTAATGATTATTTACATGCACAACTCTTCCTAATGCATTCCTAAACTGACATCCCAGCTTCATCAATCATATTGAATTACTGATGGAGACCCTCAAGTTCTGTGAAATGTTCAAACCTCCAGGCTTTTTAAAAGTTGGTTTACAAGCTCTATTGTCTTTTTTTTTCTCAGTGAAACTTCCACTTCTCTTTTAATATGGGCGATCCTTTCCTGTTGAGATATTGCCTTTTTCCATGAGGAGTTATTATGACTTCATATATGCTCATATTAGTTTGTACGTCTGTATATTCAACCACAAATCACACTCCCTTCTGCCTATTTCTTTACTCTATCTCTTTCTCTGGACTCTACTGTTTTAATAACAGGACATATTTCATTCATCCATATGACCAAAGCAGGTGGCATTTTCCCCAGAACATGGGAATTAATAACTGTATCTATGGCTTTTCTATGCTACCACATTGTCTATCATACAAAAGCCAATCTATCATAAAGTAGATTTCCTGGAATATGGCAGAGATTGTGTTGCCCACGATGTTATATTATACAAACATTTTGTCAGAGAGAGCTAAGCATGGCTCTGAAACAGGGAGTTAAAGGTGAAGTAATTTTAGCAAGTGACCCAAACCTTACTTTTAAGTCTTCCATGTATTCAGAGGATTCAAGCCACAGATTAACCCTGGTAATTAAGCTATTTCTGATATGAGCAGTAGGCATGATTTGAGCTATAAAGAAAATGAGAACATGTCCTTAGGCCTATTAAATCATATAGCTAGTAGATTTATGTATGTTTTTGTAACATTGTCTTGATCATTTCTCTCTGAGATGGTGTCAAATATGTTGTGTGGGGTTCTTCTTTTCATGTTCTTTCCTTATACTCAATATATATAAAAGTTTTGTAAGTAGCACCTAATTTAAAGATACACTAGGGAATTTGTAGATAGTATAAGTTTTTAAAAATCTATTCTCTAATATCTAGATTTTGATATTTCTCATTTGAAGACTGGAAGGAGAAAGTGTAGATTAACTTTATATTTACATCAGAGGCCCAGTGTACAAAATTTGTGCACTGATAGGGTTCCTAGTGTATGCAGGCCGGGTACTTGCTTCCTTCACTCAGCCTCCTGCCACTTCTGGGACCTCCCTTCCCCTTCTCCCAGCTGGCTCTGTCCCCTGAACAAACTCCCAGATGAACTCCTGGTTGAGGAGACAATTTGCATACTATGCTTTTTCATTATATAGGATGGGATTCCTTAATTGGATTCTAGATAAAATCCTGAGTAAAGCTGCTACCTAAGTCTATCCATGACAGTTGTGATTAGCTTCCAAGATTTAAAACTATTTGGGATAGTTTTTTTTTTATGTTCTATTACCATTTCAAAGGTTAGAAGAATTTTAGAAGTTACTTATCCAGTATTTATCTTCCTAAACCAACCTTTGATGAGAAAATAATTAGGCTCCCATTGATCATCATGCACTACTTGAAGAAAGTTCTCTAAGATCATGAATTTCCTATGGGGGAAAAAACTGGCTGAATGGTAGGGTTTTTGTTCTGGCATTAAGAAGGGTTCAGGAATCTGGAGAATAGCTGTGTGTAACTTAAGAAAGAGTCCAGAGATGAAAGATAATTTTGAAAGCATTAAGGGTCAGAGGAGTCAGGCTAAAGAAACCAAGTACTCTTTGTCTCAGGACCCCTTGCTTTTAATTAACGCAAATTGTCATAAGGCAAGGTGAAGATACACACTTCACAGGATAGAGTTTTGTACAGAAGCACTTTCAGATTGGGGAAGAGCGTACAGCTGTTCAGGTGTTTGGTCAGTAGGAGGCAATAACATGTAGATTAAGATGCCCTGAGTTGTCTGGCAGCAAATAATTTAATGCATCCTTTTCAGGTTTGGGGAAATGCTTTTAGCCATTTCAGCAGGCAATAACATATGTGACTCAGCCCTTGTTGAGTCCCCAAGTTCCATCAACCTTTTGATGAAACTCTTGCAATTATGACAGGCTGGAATTGGCTTCTGGCAGCTGAAAGTTACAAATGTCATCATCATCCTTAAGATCTACAAGCATAAACTAATCATAAAGCACATATGCAAATCACATTTTACTTCAGAATAAAAACCATCACAAAATTTTTCATTTAATAGTAGTTGAATAAAAATGCAACCTAGGTTCTAGGAAATCAGTAAGGATCACTGATATTTGGGCAAACTACTTAAATACAAACTAACAAAATTAGTAATCAGATAGAAATATGGTAAATAAATCACAACGTATGACTTTTCAGTTTTTGCTAAAATTTATAAAATATCCAGAAAGATTAAAATTTTAATTTTAAGAATTAAATGATAAAATCTAATAAAACAGAGGATGGTATATATGTCAAAGTCAATAGAGAAATAAAAATATTTGAAAAAAAAGAAAACCCAAAGATGAAGATGGACTGATTGTAATATATAACATTACAAACCTACTTAATTGACAATCATCAAACTACAGGAAAACAAAGACAATGGCAATTTAAGAATAGTATTTCCACTAAACATGGAAAATAATATGTACAACCTACAAAGATAAGTCCAAATTGAATAGGAGGATATTAAGATATAAATGTATTAATGGTTCATTGTTATAGTCAAATTAGATGAGGGGAGATAGAGATAGTAAATGCACACCTACAATGAATATTGCTACATTGTCATTTTTACCTGTGTAGTGTAGATGCTAAAACATGGTCTACAAAGATCTGTACCAAAGTTATGATAGTGGTTACATTTGGGGATGAAGGTGAGAATTAAACTGGGGCAAAAAAAAGGAAATTTCACATTTATCTTAACTAATATCATAGTAGTCATTATAGCTACTATATATTACACATTAGGCCCAATTCGAAGTATTTGTCCATACTATCTCATTTAATTCTTACAACAACCCTTTAAAGTAATTATTGAAACTATCGTTATACTACACATGGACGAACTGAGGGGAAGAAAGTTACTTGCCCAGAGCCATATCAATATTCAAGCCATAATTAAAACTTTATATTTACTAATATTTCTTTAATAAGATAAAACTCAACACTGGAAATGTGAAATTTCTACACATTTTCAGTTACAATGACCTTGAAAATTAATGCAAATTGTTTACAAAAAATGTATCAGTACCTAGCAAAAAGCCAGTAGGGTGCACATATACATTGATCCAGCATTTTCTTTTCTTTTTTTTTTTTTGCCCTAACTCTAACCCTATACCAAACTCTAGCCCTAACCCTAATCCTAGCTATAACTCTATCCACAACCTTAGCCCTAACTCTAATCCTAGCCCTAAACCCTAAACCCTAAACCCTAAACCCTAGCCCTAGCCCTAACCCTAACCCTAAACTGTCAACAACTGTATGTAATTAACTTTGGAAGGTATCTGAGCTCTATTTAAATCAAGGTTTAAGGTTTGACTAACCTTCTTTAAAAAGCCACTCTAATTTACACTAAATTGTAAATGTAACTGGTCACCAACTCACTTCGTAGGTGTTTGACCAATGATCCATCATTTTTATCTATGAAAACAATCTAACAGAGCTAATAATATATATATTTTTTATATATTTTATTGATTTTTTACAGAGAGGAAGGGAGAGAGATAGAAAGTCAGAAACATCGATGAGAGAGAGACATCGATCAGCCGCCTCCTGCACACCCCACAGGGGAGTTGTGCCTGCAAGCAAGGTACATGCCCCCGACCGGAATCGAACCTGGGACCTTTCAGTCTGCAAGCTGGTGCTCTATCCACTGAGCCAAACCGACCTCGGCGAGCTAACACATATTTATTAGAGTATTTATTAAGGTAGCCACTATAAAATACTTCCCAATTTAAGTTTCAATATACTAAGATTCATCAACATTAAAATTAGAATATGACAGATTCTTGAAGCAGGAAGACATATTATAATATTTAGAATAAAAACACATTTACATACAAAAATAGTTTTAAAATTGTGAATTTGTGTTATTTAAAACTCATATATATATTTAATAAAAGACATGTAATGTACCCATTTTTAAAATGTGTAAATATTTTCTAATTTTAGAATAAAATACAGACAAGTTGCCAGGATAGTACCAAGAGTTCCTGACTACCCACTATCCACTCTCCTCCATTAACATCTTACATTAATATGGCACATTTGTTACAATCAAGAAACCAATATTGATAAACTTATTTAAATAAACTCTATAATTTATTCAGATTGAATTGGTTTTCCATTAATAACCATTTTCTTTTTCATGACCTCTTTTAGGATGTTTTATTTGTCTCTGGGCTGTGCTAGCCTCTTAGAACTATCCATCGTTTTGATGATCTTGATAGTTTTGAGAGCAATTGTGAGGTATTTTATAGGCTGCCCTTCCACTTGCGTTTGTCTAATAATTTTCTTATGGGCAGACTAGAGTTATCAGTTGGCTTTCAGGAGAAAGAAACCATGAAGTTAAGTGCTGTTCTAATCTCATCATATCAGAAGTGCATGCCCTTAACATGACACATTCCTGATGATCCTTGGCTAAGTTGGTGTTTGGCAACAGGTTTTCTCACTGTAACATCATTTTCCACCTTTCCCCCCTTTCATACTGTACTACTTGGAAGCAAATTACTAAACGTAGCTCACCCTGAAAAGATGAATACTTGTTCTCCTTGTGGGGGGAAAATATCCACATAAATTATTTGAAATTCTTCTGTATTGTCTCTTGTCTTCCATTTTCAAATGTATTCAGTTCGTTTTTGGTTTTTTTTTAGATCAGCATAGACACATAGATATGTACTTTATAAGTGAGTGTGCTTATAACACATAACTTTTTCTAGTTAGTTGCTAAGACTGTTCCAACTTCAACAATTGAAAGATCATTCAGTTGGTGCTTTTGTCCCTTTGCTCTACCCCCATCATTTGTGTGTGTGTGTGTGTGTGTGTGTGTGTGTGTGTGTGTGTATACTTCCTTACTCTCTGGTACTACAAGAACCTTCAAGCTCATCTTGTATAGTTCCTCCCCCAAGAATCAGCCCAGGTTCCTTTTACTGGAAAATAGTAATAGAAACCAATTGAGCATTGGAGACTGGGTGTATCCACTTTTTAAACAAATGATTTGATCAAAAGATAACTGCCAATTCCAGAATAAGGATCATAAGTCAGATCTCTTTAACTTCCACTCTCTTGTATTATGTCAATATGGCCACCTTCTGTTCATCCACGTGGTCAGGGAAACTGATTTATAGATCCATAGATTTATACCCTCTGGAGAACTTTCAAATCAATCTATTCAACCATTTCTAAATTATGCTTTAAATCAAATGCCTTTATGCTTTAAAATCGTATGTAATGACTACAATGATTTTTGGTCATTATGTCTGCCTTTTCTCAGGTTTATAGTTGCACAATTACCCTATCACTAACTTTTAAGGAGCAAACACCTTTCTCCTTTAAATTTTCTTGGCCATCAAATTACAATGTAACCCTTCTTGTGCATGAATAATCCATGAATGAACTTCACATGAGGCCTGACCCCTGACCCTCTCTATATTCAATGCTTATTCTGAAAAATGCTTGGCCAGTGTTCTCCACTATTAATTTTATGGTCTCACATTTTTGCATAGAAAATATTCTGGCCAATTTTAACATTTGAAGTAGAAGAAGTTGGCTCTGATTTTATCCTCGATTAAAGACTAGAAAGAGTAATTTGATAATAGGAGTTGTACAAATTTGTGGGTTTTCTTTTTTACTAAAACAATATATTTCTGTTTGCTTTAAGAAAATCTTGAACCCCACCTCAGGGAATAAACAACATAAACAAAAATCACTGTGCATTTTTTCCCTTTTAATTAATTTTTAAAAATCAGGATAAATAAAATTATAGAGAAAATGAAATAAAATGCTCTCAGCAGTTCTGTAATAGTGAATTGTCTCTACCTATTGCTGTTCCTAGACCATCTCACCACTTCTTATCAAAGGTTGAGAAGTAATTTTTGGTCACTAAATGAAGTGATAAGGAACACAAGTATGAGAAAAAGAAACAAGATTGTAAAGTCTAAATCTTATGTTATTTCTAAAGGTTAGGAAAGAATGCATATTTTCTGGCTAAATGTCAATTTAACCTGAATGGCAGTGAACCTCGAATAACATTTGAATTTAATGCAGAACTTTTGAAAATGAAGCAATTGCCTAGCTAACTGCCTGTTTTGCTTTTGGGTGAACTTTGTGTTTGGCTTTCAAGTGATGGATAACTGAAGTATCATTTTATTTTGGAAGTATAAACATAATAGTTGACTGTTATTTAAGGGGGGAAGCTTTATTTGTTGACCAGTGATCAATCTGAGATTTCTGAGGCTCAAAGGGCTGGCTATACAGTTCACTTGCCTACATGCCTAATTAGGATTGGAGGGATCATCATTGAACATTATTCTGGATACCGAAATGCCAATTCTGTGGTCTCCAAACAGAAATGCTTTTTTCACATTTCACAGAGGATCTAAGTATATTGCGTAGTTCTTCATAGGCCATATGTAAATATGAAAGTTTTGGGAATGCTTGGAAGATAGTTGTCTAGTAAACTTGAACTTACTATTAATCCTAGGGATGAGTTCAATAATTTTGTTTCAACTCTTTGAACTTGACCAACTTAAGGGATCTCGGTCCAGTATTACTGGAATATGGCTCTGGAAAGAGTCAGTGGTCAGGAACCTTGGAGGTGTTTAGAGCCATAACTGATAGATGAAACCAAATAGTCATTGTCCCAGATACTACACAGACGGTAATAGCGGGCAGGCTTTGATAGTTCTTTAATTCCATATTTCCATCTTTTCCCCTACTACCCACCAAAAGGAGAGAAATATCCTGGGGCTCAGTCTGGTTTTCTTTTTGGGACACTTGGGTTTTCCTTGCCAGAGAAAGAGATGTATGGATTCAGAGAGAAATGACAGTCAAGCATTTGTTAGCTTCTCACATTGAACATCAATTTGTCTAGTTTGAGAACCTCTGCTTGTCATGGTTACTTCTTTTCTGATGGCAAGAAGCTGTCCTTGGCCATTTCCTCTGAGTAATGAAACTTACACTTAGCTTAAAGATTGGGATCAGGATGGGTCTCCATTCTCGGAATCTTCTTGTTCCATGGTATTCAAATCTACTAAGTACTCAAGAGTTTTACTTGAACTACTGCTGGCAGAAAGCCATCTATAATTTGTTTCTCCTCTCCAGACTCAGCCAGTCTATGTATGACACTCCCCAAATTGTTGGTTAGCTACGGTCCAGTAAAATTCTTAATAATTATAGCACATCATCCAAGTCTTGCTTGTTGTAGAATGCAATTGTGTTTTAATTTCTTGTCCAGCTATCAAAGTTTTCATAGTCTTTAGCAGTCTGATGAGCTAAATGTGCTAAATGTCAGTTTTTTTTTTCCCTCAGTGAGTATAATCCTAATGATACAGGTATTTTTCTTGGGGATGTAGCTCTGACTGAATTGATACACCAGTCTCTTAAGGTGAACGATCCATTTTTAAACCCGTCAACCTCTAAATGTAATTGACATTTTTTTCTTAACTCTGTACCAGTCTACTGTCTATATTAGAAGGTACTGATGAGCAATAAACTGATACAATAGGGAAAGTGGTTTCAACTGAAATATAACACCATTAGTCCTCTTAAGGTCATCAAGGTAGATAGATGCAGAGGAAAACCCTTACAATTTCAGGAGATCTGAATTATAAGCCAATTGTATCTCATAAAAGTTCTTCACAAAAGGAACTAAAGAGCCAGAGAATTAACCCTTTCCCTAAAATCAAATAGAAAGTATTTTGGTGATACTAAGGCTTAACATGGAAAGAGCACCATTAAAACTTATGACAAGTGTTAGCCCGTGCTTTCTTGGGTCTGTGTGCCTTCAGAACAGAAACAAATTCTCCCGACTCTTGCTGCCTTGGACATCACCTTGAGCAGTGGCTTAGTCTTCTGACAAGCCTTTTGTAGCTCAGTCTTCCAGTCAGTAACTTGGGTACAACATTGCCTCCTTCATCTGTCCCTTCAGCCTGGGAGCCACAATAGTTTCCTAATAACTGCTCATCTTTCGGTTGCCTCACTGTTCCCTTGCTGTCCCTTTGTCACCCTTGTGCTCCATTCTATGTATTAAATTATCTCAGTGTCTGTTTTTCTAGTGGAACCAAGCCTGATACACTGACTTATGGCTCGGTATTTTCCTTACTTTATAAAAGGAAGTATTAATAGTTGCCTTTGGAGATACTCTAAAGATGACAGATAACTTTCTCTGGTATAGAATTGGAACTTAATAATTCATACCTGTTAGATGACTGGTTTGATGGGATAGTTTTTGTTCATTAAATATTCTGTTATTACTACAATGTAAACTAAGTCTCTAAGTAATGTCTCACCCAACCCTCTGACACATGATAGTTGGGTTCAAAGAAGAAAAACTATTTTCCCAATGATTTTGTCCTTTAAAAGCTCAGTTGAAATGATGCAAGCCAATATGTTAGGGTTTTTTGTTGTTATTTTTTGTTTGTTTGCTTTATCAGTCAGGTCATCTGTGAACATTAAATATTTGAGAATATTGTTTATAGATAATTTAGAACACCAGAAACAATTTAATTCATGCTATGCTATGCAAAGAAAAGCCTAATATAAATCTATTACCTTGGGGAGGAATGTGGAATTCTGTAAGAAGGCATAAAATTTCTTTTCATTCTATTTCAATTTTGGTTATATTTCTATAAAATAGTATTTTATTATATATTACAACATTTTTTTGAAATGAATTTTTCCCAGTCTGCTCTGTTTACTGCCTTCAAGCACCAACTCATCATTTTCCCCTGAAGGATCTTAAGTTTTTAAATGTCTGTATCTCAGGTGAATGAGAAAGCGAGGTCACACAGTGTCAAAGACTTATTTCCTGTGTCTAAGAATCTAAGATAGTGAAACCCCATACAACTCAGCGGTGGGAATGAAACTCCTCTGAAACTGAGAACTAAAAACATTTCCATTTTCCCAGTTAATGTGAGTAGGCAGGCAAACTTTATGACAGCATCTCCGAGTGAAAAGATGAAAGATGCTGAAGCCATGATAGCTTAGTTTGGAAACTAAGCCATTTCCTTGCTGTGTGACTTTGAGCAGTTCATCTATCTCTGTAGGGACCACTCTCTTCATTTCTAAAAAGGGACGGATATTAGCTATTTGTAGGAAGCACAGGGTGGCAGGGATGGGAATGTCCTCAAGAATATAGATATTAAAATAAACTTTCCTTCTGAGAACTAAGTAACAAAATCAACTCATGAGCATCTAAATGTTAAGTACCCAAGCTCTGAAGACACAAAGGGCTTGTTCTTTATGTCTGTGTGTATGCGTGTGCATGTGTGTTTTTCATCTCGACATCATGCTTTGTGTGCTTGATGTTATTTAAATTCTTTAGGACTCAGTTTCCAAAATTTGTACAACAAGGCTATGAAAAAAATCTATTTCAAGATGGTTGTGAAAATTACATTTATAAATACTTGATATAGTTTATAACTAAAGTAAATATCAACCTACTTTACTGTAATTATTTACAATACAGATGGCCAAAATTGACTCTTAAGGAGACTTCTTGCCAGAAAACAGTGAGGGTTATCTGACTGAAGATATGAACATACCAAGACAAAAACTGTTGATCAGAAGGAGAATAGATCATCAATGAAGATATATATATATATATAGTGTGAGTGATGTGGTATTCAAATGTTAAATGCATATTCGAACTGGCTAAAAGAAGATGTCCTATCAGACTATCAGACTGAAGTTAATGTCTGGGCTGCCTGGCAAGCTCATCAGAACCCAATATTATTAATTATACAGCCCACACTGTAACCTCTATTTTCCTTTTATCTGATTCTGATCACCAAGTGCACTTCTGAGACTTTGACTTCCATGTAATTATACTTCAGTGAAACAATCCTGATTGGACTCAAAGTGCTATTGATTGATCCAGCATTTTACATGTCTCACAGAAAATTAGCAGACTGTCATTCTGGTTTTACACATTGATTTATTTTTGTCTTGTTAGCATGAGCCAGCAACTCTGGGACTCTGATGAGGCTATCAAAGGAGACAGCTGGGTTTAAGGACTAGAGGCTTGGGCCACCTGGGCTCTGACACCTGTTAACTATTGAATCTTTGTCAGATTAATAGAATTCTGATCAAAGGTGTTTTAAAAATTAAGTGCTTTAAAGCACACAGTAAAATCCTTGGCATTAAAGGCATGCTGTGATAAAAACTTGACCTTTACAAAATAGAAGCACTCTGCATTGTATAAGGAAGATGAAGGTAGACAGTTTTTGATGTCTTTCCTGTTTTCTTAAAAAGAAATATTCCTCTACAGATAAGCAATATTTAGGATCCCTGCCAACAAAAGATAATATAGTTTAAGCTTTTCTTTTGCAGGTGGAAATGCAACTGCGATAACGCTGTCATACTTCCTCTTAGAATCAACTAATCACTAATAGCCCAAATTCATTATTTTATTTGAGTTCAGTCAATCCAGAATCAAATATGAAATTAATCATTTATCACACAGTGAATCCATATTGGATTAAAATTACTATCTTAGGACACTGAGACCATAAAACTATTTTAATTCCATTTTCCAATAGTCAACATAGTAGGATAGAAATTTAGAATAATATTTTCATTAGATATAAATATGAACAGAAAATTATAATATAGTAGGATAGATTCTGTACTAGAGGAATACATTTCCTATTATGAAAAAATAAAAAGTGGGAACACAAAGTAGCATTTGAATTGAGTATTCAGGCTGACTGGTGGGCAGGAGTAGAATGAGTATTCTAGAGAAAAGGGGCAGAGGAAGTGGCATGCACTGGGTACAGAGTTCTGTAAGGGCAGCAGATGTTTGGGATGAATCATAAATTCAGCATTTCCAGCCAAAAACATTAGTTGAGAGTAATGAGATAGGTCAGGGTACAATTTACATGGGCTTTTCCTATGCTGTGCATGTTAAGAAGTTGAACCTTTATCCACAGAAAATTAGCAGATTATACCAGAAAAAAATTGCTTAATACTATCTATAATACTTTATTTCCTATTATGCTTAGACAGAATAACAAGAAACAAAGTGTTAAAGATAGTATACAGGATAGTATAAAGTATGTCCCATAATATATACACACTTGAAATAATTATTAAGGCGGGGTTTACTAAAATAGATTTCGTTTTCAAAATGTGATAGGAATCAGCTATTAAAGTATATATACATTTTTGGGGGGACAGCCTGTATATTATAGCAAGCTATACAGAGGGAAACATTATATTTTATTTTGGTTATATTTCTTTTTATATTACCTGAAAAGAAATAATATTAATAAGTTTAACCTTACCATCACAATTCTTTGAACAAACCGTGCTAGCCAAAATTGGGGCAACAAGTATGTTAACATGGTCATTATTTCTGACTATCTTACCATTTAATGTCAGCTAAATTTTTATTCCAAACAAGATGGAGCAAATTGCAATGAAATATTATGAAAGTAGCCAGGGAAAGTCAATTGCATTTGTTATAGTCAATGCAGTGCTGTCAGAATAAAACCATATTAGAGATAAATTAATGAACCGTTGAACTGATAGGAAAATAACACTCGACATCATCTGCCTAGATAATTTATGTAATATTAACATTTATGCCCTAATTAGAAAGTTAAGTAGTCAAAATATTTCTGCTTTTTATACTCGTCTGTGTGAAAACTTCGGATAACACAGGGAAGGTTTTCCAAGGATATCTTGTCAACCATCTTCTGCAGAAGCTGCACTCCATGTTGCCATCATTAATCTTGGCTTTCAACCCTTCCACACAAGAGATAAATAGACTCTGTGAATTGAGAAGCCATGATTGATCAGATCAGCACCCTTGACAGGAAGACCTTGAATTGTGGTTGTGTTAGATCCTTTTTTTCCTCATATGTAATTTCTAAATTTTCCACATGCATTGTTCTGTCTGATTGACTTCTTTTGCTAAACGAAGAACAAGGCATTCACCTGTGTGACTTGGAAAAGCTCAGACCTATCCAGGGAATTGCCTTGGCAGTGGCTGCTCTTGTAATTAACCACTCTCAGGCAGACCTGGGTACAGAGAAGCCGAGCAGTCTTCCAACTCAAATTTAAGAATGATGCCCAGACTTGGGAGCAGTTGTTTCAGGGGGATTATAAAGGTAGAAATAGGAGAAAATTGCAAAGGAAGTGCTGACTATCAACCATTAATATAAAAATATTAGAAATATCTGTTTGGTTGGAATGGTTTAGATTTTAATATTTCTAAAGTTTCACTCAATGTCCTTTCCAAAGGACTTAATGTGGAGAGCGGCCACAGTATTTGGACAGGTTCAAGCCTCGGACTAATGAGAGGACACAGTCTTCTCATGGCCAAGTGCAAATCCCAGCTTGGAGAGCAGAGCACTCCCAGCACAGTTATAGCCAACAACTGGGGTTCTAAGTTTGAACCCATAGTCTGAACACGTGACCCCATGTGTCTGAGTGATGTGGGCTTGATAGAATTGAGGTGCATGTAATTGAGTAGGATCGAAACTCAATGAGAATGTTGTAAACATCTTGACCACGCCCATACTTTGCCTCGTGGAAATCTGGCTATCAAATAAGGACACTGCTTGTGGGCCCTGTCACTAGCCCTACAGGGAGGCGCTCCATCAGAGAGGACAGCGTCCCACCCAGACCCAACTTTCTTCTCTTGTTTGTCTTTTCTCAGTCCTTCACTGCCCCCACTCAGGTTCACCCTTAGCTGTGCTGGTGTGGCGCAACTTAAAAATAACAAGAACCGAATAAAGAAAGAGTTTTCTGAATAATAAAAAAAAATGTGTGCTCTGACATTGCCATTAGTAAATTTTTCTTTAAAAAATACTTTGCTCTGAGAAAGAGAGAGAGGGAGAGAGAAAAGCATAACATTGATCAGCTGCTGCCTCCTGCACACCCTCTCCCAAGGATCAAGCCAGCAACCCAAGCATGTGCCTTGACAGGGGATTGAACCAGCAACATTTCCTTGAGGGGACAATACCCAACCACCTGAGCCACACTAGCCAGGGCAGTAAATTCTTACTTTTTAAGTTGCATGAGTTCCTCATATATTTTAGTTATTAATCTTTTGTCAGCTATGTGGCTTACAAATATGTTGTGCCATTTCATCGGTTGCCTTTTAATCTTGTTCCTTTTGTTGTACAGAAACTTTTTAGTTTGACATAATCCCACATTTATATTTTTACTTTTTTTGTGTGTGTGTCATAGCCAATAAATTGTTGCCAAGACCTCTGTCAAGAAATTTTTACTTAGGTTACTTTGAAGAATTTTACAAGTCATAGCCTTAAATTTAAGTGTTTATTTTTTTCTCAATATTACTTGGTTTGCATCTGGATATCCAGTTTTACATTATTTTTTTATCGAAGAGACAATCCTTTCCTCATGTATAGTGTCAATGCCCTTTTTGAAGAATAGTTGGCCATAGATACATTGATTTATTTCTAGACTCTCTATTCTGTTCCATTGGCCTATGTATCTAGTTTAGGTCAGTATCATACTATTTGATAACTATCGTTTTTCAACATAATTTTAAATCAGGAAGTGTGATGCCTACAGCTTTCTTTGTCTTGCTCAAGATTATTTTGACTGTTTAGAGTCTTCTGTGAACTCCAATTAATTTTAGGATTGTTCTTTTTTCTTTCTGTAAATATGCCATTGGAATTTTGATCATGATTGCTTAAATATGTATATTGCTTCCAGTAGTTTGAACATTTTAATTATATTAATTTTTCTAGTCGGTGAGCAAGGGATCCTTTACATTTATTTGTGTCATCAATTTCTTTCATCAGTGCATTAAAGACATCATTGTATTGATCTTTCATATTCTTAGTTATGTTTATTTCTAAGTATTTTATTCTTGGTGCTATTTTCAGCAGGATTGTTTTTCTTCATGTTTTTTTTTTTTTGGATAGTTCATTGTTTGTGTATAGAAATACAACTGATATTTATGTATTTTATACCCTGCAACTTAACTGAACTTATCAGTTTTAAGTGGAGTCTTTGAGGTTTTCTATAGGTAAGATCATCATCTGCAAACACAGACAATTTACTTTTTCCTTTCTGATTATAATGTTTTATTTCCTAATTGTTCTGGCTAGAACTTCCAGTACTTCATTGGAGAGAAGTGCTAAGAGTTGTTGACTTGTTGCTTATCTTAAAGGAAAACTTTCAGCTGTGTGTGTGTGTGTGTGTGTGTGTGTGTGTGTGTGTGTATGTTTGTGTGTGTGATCTTAGCTGTCAGCTTTTCATATATGGTCTTTATTATGTTGAGGTACATTCTTTTTATACCTAACTTGTTGAGAGATTTTACTATGAAAAGATGTTGAATTTTCAAAATGTTTCTGCATCTTTGAAATAATCATATTATTATCCTTTATTTTGTTACTCTGGTATGTCACATTATTAATTTGCATATATTTAAAACATCCTTCCATCCCAGGATAAACCAACCCCCTTTGATCATGTTGTATGATGCTTTTAATATGCTGTTGAATTCAATTGGCTAGTATATTGTTGAGGATTTTGCATCTGTGTTAATTAGAGAGATTAATTTGTAATTTTATTTTCTTGTACTATTCTTTTCTGTCTTTGCATCAGGGTAATTCTGATCTCATAAAATGAATTTGTAAGTGTTTTATCTTCTCCAAATAAAGGGAAAATAGACAGCAATACAATAACAGTAGAAGACTTCAATACTTGACTTTCATTATTGGATAGATCATCCCGACAGAAAATCAATAAGAAAACACCAATCCTGAAAACACTATGGGCAAAATGGACCTAACAGATATATACAGGATATTCCATCCTGCAGCAGCAGAATACACATTCTTCACTACTGCACACGGAACATTTTCCAGAATAGATCATATATTAGGCCACAAAAAATCGTAACAAATTTAAAACTGAAATCACTTCAAGTTCCTTTTCTGACCACAATGGTATGAAACTAGAATAGCAGGGTAACTGAAAACTTACAAATATGTGATAATTAAACAATGCACATGAACTAATGCATTAGACTAACTGAAAGAAGTTGGATTTAAAGGAATGTATACTCTATGGTTCCATTATCTGACATTTGGAAAAGCAAAACTATAGGTACATAAAACAGATTAATCATTGCTAATGCTAGAGCTGGAGGTGGCAGACTAAGTATATAGGAAAATGCAGAAACTTTCTGGGGTAATGGGAATATTTTTTGTTTTAATGATGGTCATGATTGGAAGGCTATGCATTTGTTAAAATTAATAGAATTATACATTTAAAAAATTTAAAAACATTAATTTTATTCTGTAATTTTTACCTCAATAAATCTTGCTTAAACCTACACATGATTACACAATCATTGGACACGGTACCTGGAATTTCTGATTTAGTAAATCTTAGAGTCCCGATTTTTTATTTATAATTCCTTGATGATACTGATGCTCTTGTTTTGGGGCTACACTTTGAGAACCATGGACTTAGACTAGTGTTTCTTAGATTTAAATGTGCATTGAATCGCCAAAGGTGGTGTTAAACTCTGTTGTTGGTTTTAGGATTGGATGGGAACCTGAAATTCTGTGTGTCCAACAACCTCTCCTGCCGTTGGTTTAAGGACCACACATTGTACATAAGATCTTAAACATTGTGTATCACCCACAGATAGAAAGTGAGGTTCATAGAATGTTAAGTAACAACCACTGAGTGAGAAAGCAAGGAATGAAGTTTTAAGTTTCTGACTCCTAGTGTGTGATGTATTTGGCTGATAAAAGAAATATAAATTAAAAATAAGCAGTTCAGTTCTCTTTGTTGAAGATGAGGGAAAAGATTTCACCCCCTTCTTAAAGCATTTACTTTAGTAAAATATGTAATTTCCAATGTTTTCTCTCTTTGAAATATATGTAAATCTTTTAAAAGCTAAATAAGTCTCTCACCAGTTTAAGGTCCCAGGAATGTCTTTCTCAATAACCTGGGAACCATATACTTTAAATGTAATCATCAAGAAAGAGAGCACCCCTACCTCCTGGTTTCTGGGGGAGGGTAATAGCCAACCTATAGTGGGGCTGGCAATTGCTGCAAAACTACTTCCTGTCATAAACACATATGAAGCAAGCCAGTTAGCTAGCACAGATGGCTACCCCAATTAGCAAGTGGTTGATCTACATAAAACTATGTGTGACAAATGATGCTGTCAAGTTCTCCTTCCTGGGATTAGTTGTTGTTTATCTTGAGGACATGTATGAGATGGGTTGTATCTGCTTGGCTAATATAAAAGAGTGAGATTTTTCCTCTCTTTGCAATCCCCTTGGTGGATTGCCTATAATGAGCATCTGGCCTAATGCTTATTCAATAATAAAGTTGTTTTCTTTCTTTTGGAAACCTCTTTGTGGAGAAGCTTTTTGGATAGGAAGGAGATGTTATTTTTAAATTATATTTTTATAGTGCTGATTACAGTTCTCCTGTTTGTCTCTGAAGCCATGCCGATGGATATCCCCCCTTTGGAAGGGCAGACTGAATGCCAAAGTAGAAAAGAAGAGAGGAAAAGAAGGAGATGAGATCAGAAAATATACTTCTTATCTTTACTAAATAAATAACTACATAAAAACACAAGTAACCAAACAAGTGGACAGATAAATATATATGTAACTATAAGAGAAAAGAAAATAGCCCTCATGCAGCACAGTCAACAAAATAGGTCTCTATGAAGTTCTTTAAGAACTTTCTTATATTTTTACTCCCTACAAGGGATAGGGAATGGGAAGAATGATTCAGAGTTGTTATAAATGTCATCTAATGCTTTCCAAAATGGCAGCCAAAATACAGGAAAATAAATACACACTTATTTCAAACACTCTCCATTTGGAAAAGCAGGTGTTTCCTCTTTACTAGGAATCTCTAAAGATGATTTTCTTTTTTTCTTCATTGTGCTACCTCAGAAACCGTGTAAAGAGAACTTCAGTAATGCACTTTATTCATCATTGAAAATATAGACTTTGACTAGTGTATACTAAAATGTGAATTGAAGTGCACAGTTCTGGAGAAAAATACAGGATCAGTCAACCCAGACTGCAAAGGAATTCAGCTCATAGAGAAATGTGGGCAAGTAAGATGATACCTCAATGCAAATATGCTCTTTTGTGATTTCAAGGACAGAAATGAAAAATGACTTCTTTAAAATACTAACTCAGTAAGAGGAATATTATTATCAGAAGTATCACAGATTTTTATCAACTTCAAGTTAAAAGAGTCAAGATCTATAACAAAGCTGCAATCATACAGAACCTTAATAAAACTAATCCACAAAGCAACAGTTCTTTACAGAAAGAATTACCAAATTATAGGAACATTCAAACATAAAAAAAAATTAGAAGATTCACCTAAGTCCACACTGTACTACAGTTTGCCCAACATCAAATAATTCCATTCAGATCACTGCCCCACACAATCGCCGACAGAGAAGTCCAGATTTCTTGGGCTGTCCAACAGTCTGTGAACAACCTGGCTTAGATCTCTCCATTTGTCCCGATCTCCCCATTTGGCCTGATCTCCGAAACCTTTGTGCTCTAGACCAGCAGTTCCCAAACTTGAGCAGGCATCAGAATCACCTGGAGGGTTAAAACACAGATTCCGGGGACCCACTGACAGAATTTCTGATTAAGCAGAAATTATGGGTGGAGCCGATAATTTACATTTCTAACAAGTGATGATGCTGCTGATCCGTGGACCGTGCTTCTATAACAATCTCACAGTATAATTGGTCTGATAATCACCGGGTATGGCTTTTTGTCTCAGTGCTTTGGCATTAGCTGTACCTCTTTTATACTTATTCTAGAGAAAATATATATACCTTACCTCCAACCCAGCTTTCTCTTAATTCTTTATAGTTACTCAGCAGATAGTCTTAAGATCTCACTCTGTGCAAATTAGTGTTTTCCTGTTCGAGTGGCTTCTGTCCCAGTATGAACACTCCTACTTACAGACTTAAGGTGTCCTGGAGTAAAACCAGCAGATTGTTTTTGCTTACCTGGATTGTCAGTGTGATAATCTCCAGTCCCTTTTATTTGAGATTTTATCTTTCTCTTGATGTGAGAAATCTGTCCGACTTTAATATTTTTCATTTAATTTATTCTCTTTTTTGGAAGAGGACATTAGTAATGTCCTTGTAGTCAAGATATTGACTAATGCTCAGATCCTTAAGTTTTAAGAAAATGTTGAATGTCAGAGTATTTCAAGAATTTTCAAATTTAAGAGATCTGAATAGTGAAGCAAGTTCTCAATAGCTGAGCGTCTATATATTCTAATCTGAAAACACCTTTTATTATCCCAGTGGTAGAGTATAAAATTTGGTCTGAAGCTTTCAGTGACTGGTTGGAAATATTTTAAATCCTTTAACAAATTAAACTGATATTATTAAGCTCCTAGAATATGCCAGGCTTTGTTCCAGGTTCTGGAGACACACCAGTAAACAAACAAACAAGAGTTCTGTACTCGAGAGGAACCTTTATAATTCTGATTGCTTATGGTTCTGCATGCATCATGCTTACATTACCTCCCAACTGGTCACAATTTCTGAAAAGTGGGTCCTGATAACAGGTTAAATTTGGCGTAGTTGATAGATTTATAAATGCACAACACCTATACTGCTGCCATTCTTTCATTCCACCCTATTTCCTTGGGAGAGGCCTTATCCTTCTTAAGTGGAGCACAATGTAGGATAATAGATCAAGGGAGCAGGAACATGATCATAAGCATATCCTTGTCCTGGAGTTTCCTCCCTTGATTTGTTTACCATCAATCGAACAAAGGGTATTCATAAACTTCTGATGTAATTTCATTGACTTCATCTAGTCAGTAGGTGATAATATAGGTCTTTAGTTCCTCAAATCTCCTGACCTCACAAGCTCAATAAAATCACTTTGATTTATGATATAAGACATTTTAACTGCAGTCTCATCCCATTTTACAATGACCTCCCCCAGCTTACCAAGAAGATATACTACTTCAGTATTTCTCAACACTTTATGCATGTGAATCTTATGACAGTTTCTTAAAATACAAATTTTGACTCAATAATTCCTAGGTTAGAACCCAAGATTCTGAATTTTTAACTTCTAAGCGATTCCTATGTTACTGGTTTGCACAGTGTGTTGAGTAGCAAGTTCTATAGTGTGCTATTTCTCCCAATTTTAATTGTATTTCATGTACTTGTTGTGTATCTTCTGATAACATAATTAACATGAGGAGGGGATTCGCATAAACCAAGACCTGGGAATTTATATCTGGGTCTCAGCTGAACCTTCTACTCCACTTGTTATAATTCGATTTATGCTCAACTCTTTTCTTGTGCAGTCATGTAGTGTGAATCCTTCACATTCTACCTATTCTTACCTGATCAGTTGCTATATACAGTCATGCATCACATAACCATGTTTCTGTCAATGACAAACACATGTAAAATTGTGATCCCTTAAGATTACAATGGAGCTGAAAGATTCATATGACCTAGCGACAGTGCAGCCATCATAATGCCATAGCACAAGGCATTACTCATGTGTTTGTGGTGATGCTAGTGTCAACAATACTTTGCTCCAGCCACATAAAAAGTACAGCACATACAATGACTTACACTAAACAATACTTAATGATAACAAACAACTGTCCCTGGTTTATATAGTTACTATACTTTTTATCATTATTTTGAAGTGCATTCTACTTATTAAAAAAGTTTGTTGTAGAGCAGTATGCCATGTTACCCCTGCATAGCCACATACATCTCCTGATTATCTCCTCTCTTGATTGCATTATTTTTCTCTTGAACTTGATATATCTCATTTTGTTTTGTACAGTAATATACTGTATAGGCTTGTAGTCTAGGAGCAATAGGCAATACCATATAGCCCAAGTGTGTAGCAGGCTACACTAGATTCATGTAAGTGCCCCCTTTGATGTTTCTACAAGGACACATTCACCTAATGACATATTTCTTAGAAAATATCCCTGTCATTAAGCAGTACACAGCTATAAATCTATACTGAAGTCAGTGGCCAAAATTGCCCTATTTTAAATAACTATACCTTATACCTTATCTTTTTCAGCATAAAAGATTTATTGTCTAATCAGTTCTACCTAGCATTCCGACAAAAATATAAGTACTTACCTGAATTTTCCTTTATCCTTTTTTTCCTCTGAGAAGTTCTCCCAATCAATGTGAAGGATGTCTTCCATTTTTCCCTCCAGATTCATTCTCCCATCTTCTTCATGTTGCTCTATGCCCTAAGAGTTTGCCTATATGGACTTCTTCACTGTGCTTCTTTGACATCAAACTTTAATTAAAGGTGGAATAAAACAGAGGGCAATTAAAGAGTAGGGCTGGAGGAAATTAAATGTGGGGTATCTATCCCGCAGCTCTTTCTCTGCCCAGTCATTATAACCTTTTACATACAGCTAAACAGAGATGGTCTTTCTTCTTTTACCTGCCCTGTCAGGTGTAGGGGTGCTAATCTTTCACAGTTGATACCAGCACTAGGACACTGCGCTATTTCTTATTAGCATCAAACTCTCTTCATGACTTTATAATTAGTCTATTAAACTCTTCTCAAATTACCCTCATTTGAAATAGTCATTAGTGTTGTGATGGAATCCTAACCATTATAATCATCTAGAGGCCCGATGCATGAAATTTGTGCAAGAGTAGGCCTTCCTTCCACCAGATGCCAACATACCAGCTTCCCTCTAGCATCCAGGACCCAGAATGGCCTGCCTCTGGCTGCTGGCAAGCACCTGGGACCCCGCTGGCCTCCCTCTCATCTAATTAATGTATTAACCTTTTATTATTATAGATAACATGTTTTCCTTCAATTTTTAAATAATATATTATAGGCAAAACTTACCAAGCACTATGGAGTAGGCAGGCAGTCTTCATAGTATGTCTTATATCAATGGGAAAGCTCTAAACTCTTACATGGTTAAGAAAGAACTTACCTTCACCGGATAAGATTGTAGCATACAGGTAATAATTAACATGCTTATCATGGAATCAATAGAGTCCCTGAAGTCTCAGCATTTGACATGATAGAGTTGACAGTGGAAATAATGATCTTTGGAAATAACATGTCTTATAAACATAAAACCTGCTGGAGACCATAGATAAGGATTTAAGTTTCCAATTAGCACTTATTTAGGGTATCAGAAGTTTCTATTAATCATAGGTTCAGACAAACCTAACATCTCATCCCTGTGAGGAGGAGGAATAGAGTCTTTCCAGTGCTAACTCTCCCTCCATTTCTGCTGATCAAACTTTCAAACAAGCTTGTAATTTATTACTCAATTATGAAGATATCTCTAATTCTTAACACATTTTATGCTTCTCAATACTCAAATGCTATTTCACAACATGAAAAAATAAGGAATCCTGTAAATGTTTTCTTGAGAATAGACAAGAGTTAAGTTCAGCATTAAGTATGAATAGAATAGAGAAGAAATAACAGGATTAGAAAAGCTTTATGCAGAGGGAGCATTATATGATGACAATATGCTTTAAAAGCAGAGCTATGATTCAATCCCAGTCCAATCATTTTTTAAGTCTGAGATTTGCTGTTAGAGTCGATGAACCATTTTATGTACAAGCCTAGCCCTTGGTTTCATAATTTGCATCATCTCAACACGTGACATTCCTCTCTCCTTAAGTGAATAAAATCTTAGAATTGTAGACAAATCAAAATGATTAGGTTATACATTACACAGAAGCTGACAGGATTACATATTAGTTAGTCTGATTTCTAATAATTGAGAAATGCCCAGATCAATATAAAGCATCCATTGCATCACATAGTTATTTTTTGGAGTAAGCAGAGAGAAAACTTTCAAATATTTTATACCTTATCATTAGCTATAATTACTATGCTGTACATTAGATCCTTAGAACTTGTTTTTGCCATTGAATGTTTATACCCTTTGACCTGTATGTACCCATCCCCAAGACCTGAGAACCACCATTCTATTATTCATTTCTATGAGTGTGACTTTTCTTTTTAGGTTCTACATATGTGATACCATACAACATTTGCTTTTGTCTGAGTTAAATGACTGAGCGTGAAGTCCTCTAGGTTAATACATGCTGTCACAAATGGCAGAATGTCCTTCTTGTTATTGCTAATTAACATTCCATTGTATATAAATCACAACATTTTCTTTATCCATTCATTTGTTAGAGGACAAATAGGTTGTTTTCATATCTTGGCCACCGTGAATACTGCTATAGTGAACTTAGGAACACAAATATTTCATTTTCTTTAGGTATATATGTCCAGTAGAGGAATTGCTGGATCATAAGGTAGGTAGTTCTATTTTTAAATTTTTTTAGGAACCTCCATACCATATTCCACAATGGCTCTACCAATTTACATTCCCACCAACAGTGTGTAATGGTTTCCTTTTCTCATGAACATTTGTCATTAGCTATTTAATGAGGCATGAACAACAACCACTATATATTAGTAACAACATGATAGGCGTTTGTTTCTTAATATAGTATGTGTGGCTCGACTGAGTTTCAACTGATGTAGGCTAGTCTCAGTTTAGCTAGCCTCAGATCCAGGTCTCGTCCAAATGTCTTCATCATCTTTGTATGGGCAAATATTCAAGGCATGTTCTTATTACTGTGGGAAGGCCAGGGTAAAAGAGAAAAGAAAGGTGATATATTTTCAAGCCCTAGCTAAAATCTGTAAGCTATCATTTCAATCTACATTTGATTGTTCCAAACCAGTCATATGGTCTAGTTTAAATTTGAGATGGGGAAGCGCACCCCTCCTTTCATGGTTGAAGGGAAGAGTGAATTTTTGTTCATCAATAACCTATTCTTCACAGTCTCTAAATGGCTAGTTTCAGAACTGCTCTGTCAGCTTGCCACCACTCAAATTTTGATAAAATAGAATGCTCTTGCTTTACTGTTCTTGTCAAATAAATGGGTAAATGCATTCAATACAGTTTTAATCCATTAGTAATATAAATGATTACCTTTTTCTTTCCATTTGCTAAGTATCAGTATATATGTGACCAAAGTGTCACGGTTATTAGTGACCCCAGAAAACAAAGGAAGTCATTTAAATACAAGAGAATATTTTAGAATTGAAAAATACTAAGTATTTTAAAATTAAGAGATTATACTCAATAAATGCTAGAGAGGAGAAAATAAGAACAGATTTTAAGTTATTCAATTCCCCCAGCTAACTAATACCATATCAAATTTATTATAATTTCCCCTTTAATACATTTCCATGGTTTCTATGAACTTAGCCTTTTTATTTATTTTTGTAATATGTGCATGCACATATATGCACACAATATTACGAAGGAAGTAAATACAATTTTTTTATTGATTAAGGTATTGCATATGTGTCATAATCTCCCTCCCCGCACCCCCATTCATGCCCTCACCCCTCTGGTGTCTGTGTCCATTGGTTAGGCTTATGTGCATACATACAAGTCCTTTGGTTGATCTCGTCCCCCTTACCCCCTCCCTTCCCTACCTTCCCTCTGAGGTTTGACGGTCTGACCAGTGTTTCTCTGTCTCTAGATCTGTTTTTGGTCATCAGTTTATGTTGTTAATTATATTCCACAAATGAGTGAGATCATGTGATACTTATCTTTCTCTGCTTGGCTTATTTTGCTTAGCATAATGCTCTCTAGTACCATCCATGCTGTTGAAAATAGTAGGAATTCCTTCCTTTTTACAGTAGTGTGGTATTCCATTATGTAGATGTACAACAGTTTTTTAATTCACTCATCTGCTGATGGGCACTTAGGCTGTTTCCAAATCTTACCTATGGTGAATTGTGCCGCTATGAACATGGGGGTGCATATATCCTTTTTGATTGGTGTTTCTAGTTTCTTGGGATATATTCCTAGAAGTGAGATCACTGGGTCAAATGGGAGTTCTATTTTTAGTTGTTTGAGGGAACTCCATACTGTTCTCCACAGTGTCTGCACCAGTCTGCATTCCCACCAGCACTGCACACAAGGGTTCCTTTTTCTCTGCATCCTTGTCAGCACTTGTCATTTGTTGATGATAGCTATTCTGACAGGTGTGAGATGATACCTCATTGTCATTTTGATTTGCATCTCTCAGATGATTAGTGACTTTGAACATGTTTTCATGTGTCACTTGGCCTTCCTTCTGTCTTCTTCTGAAAAGATTCTACTTAGGTCCATTTCCCATTTTTTGATTGGATTGTTTATCCTCCTTTTGTTAAGTTGTATGAGTTCCCTGTAAATGTTGAGGATTAAATCCTTATTGGAAATAGCATTGGTAAATGTTATCCCATGCAATGGGCTTTCTTGTTTTATTGATGGTTTCTTTTGCTGTGCTGAAGCTTTTTATTTTGATGTAGACAATTACTTTTGAGTGGTAAGGATATTTAATAGGATTCTATGTCTTCTATGAGTAACCACTGGATTCTGAATTAGTTTAGATTAAATGGGAACTTAATTGGAAGAGTCTGGAAAATGAAAGTTGAAATATCATCTCTATGACAGATAATGGTCCTTGGGAAATGTGGATTATGTCTGAGAGACAAACCCATTATATGAAGCTTTCTCGTTCCCTAACTCAGATCATTAGCCTCAGTCATTCCCTAGTCTACTCTGGGACAATCCACCTGAGGAAAGATGTCAGTTCTGTAGAGCAGGTGCTAAATCAATTCATTCACCTTCAGTGGTTCAGGGAAGAGGGAAGAAAAAAAGGCTAATCTTCAGTGGTCACTGCTTTGTAAGAAATTAGCTCTTCCCAACTGAGAAAAGTATCCTCGAATTCACTCACAATGGGTAGTTATATGTGGAGGAATGAGATAGAAGTGTAGCGCTAGGGCAGTGGTTGGCAAACTCATTAGTCCACAGAGCCAAATATCAACAGTACAACGATTGAAATTTCTTTTGAGGGCCAATTTTTTTAAACTTCTAAGGCCACTTCTTCAAAATAGACTCACCCAGGCCATGGTATTTTGTGGAAGAGCCACACTCCAGGGGCCAAAGAGCTGCATGTGGCTCACGAGCCACAGTTTGCTGATCACGGTGCTGAGGCATCTGGGTTGCCCTTGGGAAATCCCTGCACATGAAAACAGGAATAAGCACAGCCACCCAACTCCAGTTGAGAATTATTCATGCCACCAGCCCCTGTCTTTGAAACATTTCAATAGAACATATGTGGCTGTCAATGTGGAGACTACAATAAAAGCACTTGCTATCACTTAGGTCATTGTAGCACTACGATTCTCTTGCCATTTTGATTAGTAACGCATATTGAACTCCGGGACTGGGCTGACGTGGGATCTCATGACATATGCACAATAGCACACGTTGTACTCATTTAGCAACAAATAGCCTTTGCACACTCCCTTTATGTTTATTCTCATCATTCTGGTTCCATTCGATGTTTCCTTTCTTTGCCTGTCTTTTCATCATTGTAGGCAACAAAGCCCCAAGGGAGAGTTCCAAAGAGCTTTGTAAGGAAAGCGAAGTTTTCTCAGAGCGAGGAAATTGGAGCTATACATCAGAGACCGGGGGATGGCTAAATAAGCTGCCACTACATGGAGGTTTTTCATTTTTCACCAATGTGCACTTAATGCAGATACAACATGCAAGGGGAAACAGAATCACTTGGCAGAGCTCATGTATTTGCTTTACTAATTCCATCTTCATTTTTTCTCTCGCCTACTCCTTCTGGGGCAAATCTGCTCACAAGAACTACGGTGAGGTCCAGGGCACAAACATGGAAGTGCTGGAATAGTTTTATTTCCATTTATTTTTATTTACAGAAGTATATAAAATGACTGATGGCAGTGTTTGCTGCTTTAAGGCAACTATTTTTTTTTCCCCCACAGGACAGGACCAATTAGGTATTTCCCTAATGCCAAACATGGTATTGGCCAAAGAGGAAGTTTAGTACTTTAAAGTCTATTTGTGCCCCAGTGACAATTTTCTCTTGGAACCAAAAAGGAAATCCATAGATGGTGAGGTTTATTCCTGAGTTTTGGGAAGTCTGAGGGCTGTGATTAAAAAGAAAAAAAAGGCTCTTTCGGTTGTATGAGGAAAGAATGTAATTTTAGCAGCACAGTTAAGCAGGTAAGGTTTATTTTTAACATTTTCTGGCATCTCATAAATTCCAAATTTCTTGATACCGAATTCAGTTCTTGTGTTATAATTATGTTTATTCCTTCCTTTTCATTCTAACTCATTTTGTCCCATGCATTCTTAGTTCAAACACAGAAGTTCATTAAACACCCAGTGTACTTATGCCTTGCTATTTTATCTCAGAAAGATCTGAATCCCCTCTTCGGTCTGTCAAGTCCATCAAGCCAACTCTTACATAATCTCTATGCCCAGTTCATGTTATCTTCTATTTGTATTCTTGTATAAAATAGCCCATTCTTTCTCATCTTTGAGCAAACTTGATTTTTATGTTAGTTAGAGATAAATAAATTCCAGGAAATCTATCAGAAATTTGCTTCTATGACAGGAATTCGAGCACCTCTGATTCTTTTATTAGATTGTAAGCTTTTCATAGGCTGCAAGAGTTTCAGGTACGGTGTTTTCTTAATCTCTTATCCCTAGTGCAAAGTGTAGTTTCTGATGCACAGAATGCATTCAACATAGGTTTGTTGAATTAAACACAAAAGCAAAATGTCATATAAAAGAAGGCATGGACGGATAAACAATCACGATTGAGGTGCATGGATTTTTAAGTCACAAGAGGGTCAGTCACTTTATGGAGGCTACTTGGCAAAGTACTATGTGAATGAAGGGCCTATTTTCATTTAGATAGTGACAAGTTTACTCTGGCTGTGAGGATATGAAATATGTTATATGTATAATTTACTGTTTCATAAAAACTGAAGCCCAAATTTCCTGACAACAAAAGATGCATTCACAAAGCATCAAATGGAATAATAATATGAAGGATGCTTACTATGAAATATTATTAATGCAGATGTCATTGGGAAGCTTTGTTGGTTGAAAAATTCCAAAACTAACATAAACATAGTTATGGGCTTTTAGAAGAGTGAAGTTGTGTTGCAATTTAGGTTGGGCAGAGAGTAAAAATTGTGCTATCCACCAAAGAAAGAAAATTCCCAAGTTTTCCTATGGGGCACTCAATATATCAAAATTCCCACATTTTTTTGTAAGGTAAATTACTATGCGATTTTTTTTATCTCAAAGTGATACAGTGAGGGAAATTCGTTTATGAAGAATCTCCATGATTTTCCATCTTCCCAATGTTAACATCTTTGTGCCTTCCCCCTGGTCCATGGTATCCAGTCTTCTCCTGTCCCTCCTTACACCACCAAGTAGGAAAAGAAAATACTTGCATGTATAACTTTGCCTCAGGCTTCACTTTAGAACCCAAGTCAAGATACATCTATGCAACAGCTGATATAAAAATACATCCATTTATTCTTTTAAACTTCTATTTTACATCTTGTCAGATGCTTCACCTGAATCTATGTAAATAGGTTTTCTTTCTTTCTCTTCCATTTTTTCTCCCTGCCCAACCCCCCCTCACCACACACCTCTTTTCTTTCTTAAGTCAGAAATGCAACAAAGGTCTTACATAGTCATACATTTCTTCATGACTTACGTTGGACACTGAGATAACATGACTGTCTTTTCTCTCACCAAATTGGATCCTATTCAGGTAACCGTAGGATGCTGAGGTACTCTTGTACTGAAATTAGATTCTGTTTCTAGGAAGTTGAGATTAAAATTGGAAATTGTTATCCTCAGCAAGGTCCTCTTAATTAGGCATCAGAGAGTGTTTTCTATTGATGATCCTAAAACAGGTTAATATAGTCATGGGCTGCTAAATGATGGGAATTCCTTCTGGAAAATGTATCATTAGACACTTTTGTCATTGCCCAAACATCACAAAATGTACTTAAACCTAGATTGTATAGTCTACTACTATAATTATATGCACTATAATTTGAAACAAGTGAAAATACAGTGGGCTTATTTACACAGCATCACCACAAAGAGTAATGTGTTAAACCATGATATTTTGACAGTGATGGCCACCCTCACATCATCACAAGATGGCTGCCACAAGATGGCCAGCAGGGGAGGGCAGTTGGGAGTGAACAGGCCAGCAGGGAAGTAGTTGGGCATCAATCAGGCCAGCAGGGGAATGGTTAGGGGGGCTAGGGGGCGATCCGGCTAGTAGGAAGAAGCGATTGGGGGTAATTAAGCAAGCAGACAAGCAAGTGGTTAGGAGTCATTGTTCCCAGATTGTGAAAGAGATTTCCCAGATTGGAGAGGGTTCAGGACAGGCTGAGGGACACACACCCCCCCATGCGCAAATTTTGTGTACTGGGCCTCTATTATTAAATAAAGATGGATTAAATTATTCAATCAAAAGACACAGAGTAGCAGGCCAGATGAAAAAACAAAACCGCTTTGATAACTATTACAATAGACTCAAGGTAAAGGGATGAGTACAGATATTCTGTATAAGTGAAAACCAAAAGATGCTCATATCAGATAGACTTTTAGCCAAAAATGGTAACAAGAGACAACAAATGAAAGCATGAACTCATTAAGACATAGCAATAAAGATCAAAGCAGAAATATATAAAATAAATGTAACCTAACCAAATGCATTGGGATTTCTGTCAATTTGGGGAAGAAAGGCTAGACATTTCTTCACACTTTAGACCAGTGGTTCTAACCTTTCTAATGCAATGACCCTTTAATACAATTCTTCATGTTGTGGTGAACTCCAACCATAAAATTATTTTTGTTACTACTTTATAACTGTAATTTTGCTACTGTTAATGAATTGTAATGTAATTATTCATATTTTCCGATGGTCTTAGGCTCTACAGCAGTAGTCATGACCCACAGGTTGAGAATCGCTAGCAGGGTCACCTAAGACCATCAGAAAACACAGATATTTACATTATTTACATGGTTGGGGTCACAACAACATGAGGAACTGTATTAAAGGATCACGGCATTAGAAGAGTTGAGATTGTATTTAGACCTCTCTTCTAAGCTGTAGTGCATTTTGTAAGATTAAATAATGTGATATTTCAAGTGGAATGCCAACTTCTTGATCCAGTTAGTGCTGTTAGTTGCAGCCAATAGGTTTATAGACCTTAATGCTCCTCCCATCTCCTGGGCAGCAGTATCTTTTATTCTAATCACAAGTTTCTCAAACTAGGTTTAATATGAGAAACAAAGGAAATGAGACTCAATGGTAACTTTCTGTGGTGTAATATTACACACTAGAGGTGCAATGCACAAAATTCATGCAAGGGGCTTAGCCCTTGCAGCCTTGCCCACTGGTTCTGGAAGATTGTTCCTGCCATCTGGTCTAATTAGCATATTAGCTCTTTATTATATAGGATTAGCTCATGCATGCCCACAGTTCCTATGGGCTCCTTTCTCATCTTAAAAGAGAAGTTGTCTTATAAAATATGGGTTCCATCTATATTGGAGTCAGTTTTCACAATGCTTTTGAATCCATAAAAGAAAATATAATCAAGCTCTCAGATTTCTTTGCTAGTCTGTGTTCATAGGTACATTGAAACTTCCATGAATACTCAATTTATTCTTGACAGGAGATTTATTAAGTGTCATCAACTAAAACCGAACATATTTTGCCAGCCATACCCAATTACATCAGTACTACTTCACTCCATGCACTGAACAAATTTATTTTCTGATTTTGCAGAAAAGCATATGTCATTTAGAAACAAAAATTCATAAAACATTAAACTTTCTGATTCCAATTCAGTGTCTGTCTAAATTGCATTTGGGGCAGTCTATGGGAAATGCATATGTAGAAAAACCAAATTTGAAAGTAGGCAGACATTTTTATGGGCCCTCTCTATTGTAATGTTCTCTCTGTAATTATCTTCTTGGTACCTTTTTCCATTTCTAAGCCCCACATAAAGTGTCACATTTTGGAATTTCATGTGAATATATGTTTCTAGTTGGTTGCTCTCAGAAGTGTAGTCTGTAAAAGTAGACAAGTCATAGATTGTTAGAGTTAGATGAGGCCTTGGAGACTAATTGGCCAATCCCTGCCACTTCTGAGATGAGAAACAGAGATCTGGAGATTTAGGGAGACTCTTCTAACCAGTATTGCAAAGAGAAAAGTAGAGCTGATGTAAAAATTAGAGCAGCATCCAACTAAAAATAATGATGTTACAGATCATAATATTTGCCAGGGACTGGTAAATGCATAATTATTAAGTGCTGTGGTATAATTTTATTATTACTATTGTTATTTCATTTTAAACCTCACAATAATGATGAAAAAAGATACTATAAATATGCCAAGTATATAGATGAAAAATAAAATCCTGATGTTTAAAAAGGTTATGGGATGTGTGGGAACCTCTTTCCACATACCGCGTAGTTCAGGGTTCCCGGTTCAGGGTTCGGGTTCTGAAGGAGGCTGCATGCAAATGAAATGAGAGACTAGAAAATATTAATTTGGTGATATTGGGGGGCCAGGCAGGAGCCTTCTTCTAGTGGAAAGGACTGCCACTTGCTCTGGCCTTTTTCTCCCTTTTATTAAGGCTTTGGGACACACCCCTAACCTTTAGGCAGGAAATAACAAAACAGAAATTAACATGAAACAAACAGGTAGAGGTTGCTTCAGCCAACAATGTTTCAACTAAACAGTGAGTGATTAGCTCTGACCTTTCAGAGCAGTTAAGGTTGACCAGCCTTCTGGCCTCATGTTTACATCCATTTAGTAAGAACAATGTTTGGTTTCCAACAGGGATGTGCCCAAATGAAAAGAATAGAAGCGGGCAATAAAACTCAGGGTCCATTCCTCCAAAACTAAGCTCTTAATCACTTCACCAGTTTTCTTCTTCTCACCTCTAATTTTTCTTCCAGGTGTTTCTCCACCCAAATCCTAGAAATTCATTCCTGAGCAGTTATAAAACCAAAACTGTTTTCCCTCCTATCTCAATTCCCTCTCCCACTTAGCTCTCTACTTGGGTTAAGTGAATTTTCAAAACACAGCGCATTTGCTGAATGAAATGCTTGTTTCCCACTATCTGTGGGGTGCAGGAATCTATCGCCTTTCTCTGGTGGCTCCCATGGTATTCCTTATGAGCTAATTCAGACTTGGGTCCAGGATCCTCAGAAATCCCTGAAAGCTCAGATGAAGATGTCACAATAAACATTTGGGGATGAACTAAGAAATGTAGTGGCATTATGTCAAACTTTCCCTCATCCCTGGAGCATAATCAATATTGTGCATGGAGTTACTGTGGAGAATAAATTTTTCTGATGGGAATTGAGCTCAACTTCATATTTCATAGCCTATTCACTTCCACATTTCGGCTAATTCATAGTCCCTGGGGATATATGAGGCACTGAGATGCTGAGATGAATGCATGTTCCAGGAATTTGCCTGAGTGGGACTTCTTCTGGTTTACACATTGAGATAGTTGGTAGTATGGAAGGTAGTATTAAAGAGAAACTATTGAATGGATACGTTTTAGGAATAAAACCTGAATTGGTTGAATTTTCCATATCTTAGAAAGGCTCATCTCTGTATCTATCCATATCTATCTATCTATATTTCTATTGCTATGTTCAGTCTTTCAAAAGATATTTATTTTTTAAAATGTGTATATCGAATGTGATAACTTTGTTTTAGGATTTTTTTCTCCTCTACATATAAAAATCACCCCCCAACCCCCCTTTCATAATACAGGGGATAATCTCCCTGTCAATGTGAATCATGCAAAAGCTCTTTGCTGTTCTCTTAGAGGTAATTAATCTTTGACGTTCAATTTTCAAAATTCACAATATTTCAGATTTATGGTTCCTCGCGGGTCTCTACAGTAGGTTACAGGAAAAAAATCCTATTTTTATGTTTGACACCAAAAATTCATCTGCCCAACAAATGTTAACTTCTATATTATTACACTGTTGCTGAATGTGCTAATTTCTGTTCCTGTGAGACTTTCAACCCCATAACACTGAATCAAATAGATCGCATTAGCTTCTGATAAAATATTCAAACGTGCTCCAACCTCCCCAAATTCCCAACTTCTGCCTATCAGTAGCTGTAAAGTACCCATCACTTCTGATGAGGTGAGTTCATTTAAAGGCTAAATTCATTTGTCATCTTGCACACTTCACTCAATAAAGTCAGAAGGGAGTTTTACTTCAATGTGTGTGAAGGCACTATGTTTTCAATAATCATTATATGAACTATGAAAGAAATAAAATATGCAGGACGCACAGACATGGTGTATTAATAATCTCCGGTTTTTTATTCATGTTAAGTGTTTCCTTGGGGGATTTTAGTTTTCTCTGCCTAATGTAGGAGATCAATCAGCTTCATCATAAGTCGTTTAAAAGTACAGTGGAAAACTTTATTTTTATGTCTCTTTTAATGGAGCTTGATTTGAATGCTAATACTCAAAGTCATTTTGATACTTAGAAATGTCTTACCAGCTAAAAGCTACCTCAACTTGCATGTAAGTAATCTGGACTGTAAAAGAAATGTGATTCTGCCACTATTGTCCTAATTGTGACTGAATTAAATCTTTCAGTTTCTATAATGGTTCTTTCATCCTTTTAAAAGTAAACAGAAAAAGCCCTGAAACATAAGTTACATAATAAGCATTGCTTGATATAAAATAGCTCTTCTTTGTCTCTCCCTAACAAAAGAGAACTTGAAATGAAAAATAATCATAATTTAAATATGAATCTATAAGAGAAAGAATGGAGATAAACTACTTGAGTGTGTTTTTTTTAATTGATTAAGGTATTACACATGAGTCCTTATTCCCCTGTTGCCCTTCAACACCCCCCGCGATGCTATCACCACCTCTCCCCCTGGTGTCTGTGTCCTTTGGTTAGGCTTATATGCATGCATACAAGTCATTTGGTTGATCTCTTCCCCTTATCCCCATCCTCCCTTTCCTTCCCTCTGAGGTTTGACTGTTGGATTGATGCTTCTCTGTCTCTGAATGTGTTTTTAATATATATTTTTTCAAAGCCAGTTGGAAGCTATCAGCTTTTGCTCTTCTGGTTTTCTAGAGGTGCTCAGTGTCTCCACTACCTTTCTCAGGGCCTATGCATACCTCTGTCTCAGCCATCAACAGAACACATTGTACTACATCAAGAACTTGGCTGTTATACTTGGAGATGAAAGTTTATTCAACTCTAGATCTTCAGAGCCCATAATAGTATTTGGTGTAGAATTGGTAGCTATTGGATGAAAGAGGGGGGAAGGGGGAGAGGGAGAAGGAGAGGGAGAGGGAGAGGGAGAGGGAGGAAGGAAGGAAGGAAGGAAGGAAGGAAGGAAGGAAGGAAGGAAGAAAAAAGGGGAGAAACAATGGGGGGAAATAGAAAGAGAGGAATAGAAAAAATTGACAATTTATCTAGAAAATAGAATTCTAATTTTACCAATTTGTTGTTGTTATTGTCAATCCCCATCCAATATATTTTTCCATTGATTTTTTATGGAGAATGGAGGAAAGAGAGAAAGACTGAGAGAAACACATCGATTGTTGCCTCCTGCGAAAGCCCTGACCAGGGCCCAGGGAGGAGCCTGTAAGGAACTTGCTCTTGACTGAAATCAAACTCAGGACCCTTTGGTCTGTGGGCTGACACTCTATCCACTGAGCACAACCTGTTAGGGCTACCACATTTTTAGTACTAGTGCCAAGAATGCAGGAGTTATTTTAAGAAGAAAATAAAAAAGACTAAAATACTGCTTTAATAAAACTGGTTTGAAAAGGACAATTATTTAATATGTGAACACATAATTTCATGATTATAAAATAAAGATTTCCAGCCAATTTTAACACTTTCTAATATCCAATATGTACTGTCAGATTTGAAGACTTTAGATTTAATTATTAACTTTTAATGGTGAATGAGATCACTGGATGAATATAAATTAGCAATAAAAAAAATTTCTTAATTTTCTGTTAGTTACTCTTAAATTAAGAAGAAAATATTCCAAATGTGAACTGAGATGACAGCATGGTTTTCATTAACACTTCTTTATTTCCCCCAGCTCATTCTATATTTACTTTTCAAATAACACAATATTACATGATCAATGGAAGAAAACAAAGAAAATGTGACGAATCAATAGAAAAAAAATATCCACAAGCTCACCAGCATAACACAACTACTCAGTATTTCCAGATTTTTACTTTTTATGTATATACAGATATATATTTTCAGAAATTTTAAGTCATTATATACTGAACACATTTTTGAAACATGTTTTAAATTAATGATATGCTATTAAGGAATATGTCTCTGATTTCAGCTAAGAGTAAAATAGCATCATCAAACAGAAAAATACATAGTCTTGCAAAACAAATGTGTAGCACTCCATTTGAATGCAGAAACAGTAGTGGAGACTAGCTGTCTTAATCTGCTCAGGCTGTCATTACAGTATAGTGTAGATGAGCTGGAATGGCTTAAACAGTAGAAATATAACCTGAGACAGGCATAGGATAGATATTCCCACTCCAATAAGGAGAAATAAGAAAGTAAGGGTGACAGATCCCAAATCTAAAACTTGGCAAAGAAAATTCTATTAGATCTTCAGGCTTAAGAATAATCCTCTTCGGTTCAATGCTCTGCCCTATAGGCTTCCCAGGTGAGAATGTCAACCCAAAGGCCTGGCAGGGCAGACCTGCCCTTTGGCTGCATCGGTTGCCAAATGGCACTCTGCACAAGTGACTCTGCCTCCTGCAGTCCCAGCTGACAGTGTTTCTGTATGGAAATGGTCAGACACAGGGCCACCTTTTGTGAAGACTCTTACAAAAACTTGAGTGTAATTTTCTGATAGACAAATTTAATTGTAGATACATAAACTATTAAAACAGAATTCTTGACAACCTAATAAATTTTCTTTTAATAAGTAATAGACAGGTTCTGTCACCATACCTACTTTTATTACTGCTGACATCTGCAAGAACCCAAGATAGTCATTCTGTACTCCATCTTATTCATCTTAGTAGAGTGGGGTGTGTGTGCGTGTGTGTGTGCGTGCGTGTGTGTGTGTGTGTGTGTGTGTGTGTGTGCGTGAGTGTGTATTATTAAACATGCATCATATCAGTCAATTCCTCTCACAGGATTTTGATGTTGACAAGATTGATCTATATTATTTGGGTATAAGGCTCCTAGCATTGCTCTTTTCCTCCCCACAGAGTTATGTCAAAAACTGTAATTCATAAAACAATAATAGTGTAAAAAAAAATATATACTCCCTTTTACTATGTTTTGCTCAAGCCACTAATGTCCTCAAAATTTGAAGATACATAAATTTTGGGTTCACAACCTGTCCTGAAATCTGAAAATATTACCTCTTTCCCTCTTTCTTGCTCCTTAACTTGCTACCACAGATCTATTAAAGTAAGTTATTTATTGCAATTTATTGTGGTTTTATTGCACAGGCATGAAATGCATGGTCATGAAATGCAAGACAATTTACCTTTCCACAAATCTAGACACTAATCGTCTCCCATTCCTTTACTGTTAAGTTTAAGATAAGATTTAGTTTACTTTACAGTGACTTTAAATATTCTTTCCGAAGACTAGATTTACTATGATACAACTATGCAAGTACTCTTGACACAATCTTAAGCACACCGTTATGAGAGACATGATAATTACCCTCCCGAGGAGGATTCTTTCAGGGAGGAGATTTAGAATGGGTAGAGGAATGAAGAGGCCTGAAATAAAAGAGCAAAGCTTTGAATCAAAGAGAATGAAGTAAACAATTCGGGGCAATGTATACTAAAAGCAATTTAAAACAACTTTAAATTTCACAGAAGCAAATTGAATAAAGTAGTTAGAAAAATGGATATGGCATTCAGGGGGAAAATGTACATTGGTTCAGATAAATTAGGCTTGTCACATGTGGTTTTACTTTTTGATCTCTTACTTAGATGAGCTGCAACTTTTTCTTTCATCCCTTAGCTTACTGCTGGAGGACAAGGCCAATGCCTTGATTTTATTTGCTTAAAGAGTATGGCCATTAAAAGAAGTGGGTTTCGTTTAAATTCATCTGTATTATGACATTAGAAAGGATTTAAAATGTTGGAAAAGAATCTTCAGCGTATTATATGACCTCTATTATGCCCAGTAGAGATTCTCTTGAGGGCCCTTACCAATAAAGAATGACCAGAGCTTGTATTTAATGGTGAGTGAACTCAACAAGAGGATGATTTTTGACCTTGACTGCTATTGAAATGTGGGATTCGTAGATTTCTTCTCAATGACCAAGAAACTGCACCCATCAAACATGTTCATTTTATGGATATTGTATTCCTTTAAATTTTCAAAATGCTTGTTTTTAGGAGTTAGATATAATCAGGTCTTATAAAGCTATTTAACACACATGCAATTTTCTTTATGGGAGAGATTTCTAATAGTGTGTGAGATATTTTTTACTCTTTTACCCAGTGAGTATATGAGTTGGAGCATTGAATAGTAACTGCGGTGTGCCGACCTGCATCTGCATTCATCTAGGATGTGCTAGAAATGGAAATTTCAGGGATCTCAACCCCATCTTGCACCCATTGAATTAGAAACTCTGAAGGTGGGCTTGAGATGCAGGTTATAAAATACTCTCCAAAATTTGAAAAACACCGACTTGGATTACATATCGCATTGAAGATGTAAAGCCACCATTGCCTCAATCTCGATTGCCTTGATCTCTAGATTCTGCACTTGAAGGTCAGGTTTATATTTTTCATGCAGCATGGCTCTTCCACACAAGCCACCTCTTGTGGATAGCATTTAAACGAAGCCAGAACTATGTGGTAAATGTTGGAGAAGAAAGCAACTGTAAATACTTCCTGAGAAAATATGGTGTTCAGTATCCCATGCAAACGTAAAATGATTCCCGAGGAACTCCTAATTATCTGCAACTTTTTTTGCATTCGAAACACATGATGGAGATTTACCACCATCATGCACACAAAAGGAAATTTCATGTACCTACTCCCTATGCTGATCTTTAACAATTCTTAACAGGTTAGGAAGATGGATAAAATGGAAAACAATGCAAAGATGTTTGGTATTTTTATTAATGGGATACTCAACAGAGTCATGATTTCACTAAGTATAACTTGCTTATTTCTACAAGTGTAAAAAGTTGTTACAGAAGGGAACACTGAATTTTTAGAGTACTTAAATAGAGGATGTAAATATTTATTGTGCTGAAAATCCTATAATATAAAATTTGCCATCTTAACCATTTTAAATGTACAGTTCAATAATGTTAAATATATTCACAATGTTGTGAAACAGAATCTTTGATTTTGTAAACCTGAAACTCTACACCCATTAAACAATTCCTTTATCTTATCTCCACTCTTCCTCTGGTAACCATTAAACTTTTATGAATTTGACTACTTGCAAGATAGAGATTGTTTAACCAGGATACGGATCTGAATTTTTTTTATTTTCCTTCACAACATATTTGTCTAAGTCAGTAGTTCTCAACATGGGGCACATGCTCAACATGAGGGCAATTTTATCTTTAAGGGGAGCAATTTGAGAATCAATTAACAATGAATTTTTGCATTCATTATGGTTCTAAAGGTCTCAAATACAGTATTTATATACTGAGTGGCCAGATTAATGATTTATAGTATCTCCGATATCAAATAAATGAGGTACTCAAGAGAAGTATACTGAGTGGCCAGATTATTATGCATTCAGAGATCATAATCATATGGCCACTCAGTTCATATTGTGACACATTTATGCATTTCAGTTCTCCATTATAAATTTTGAAACTATTTTTTCATATCACTTAATATTCTTATTTTTTAAATAATCTTAATGATTTTTTTCCTTAGCACTTCAACTGTCCTTTTGTTCTTTTATTTTTTCCATGGATGGCATGTTCTTTGGAAGCTTGTTTAGACCAAGTTAATGACCTTTTATGCTTCCTCCATGTGAATGAGAGTTCACTTTTTGAATATTAAGAATTATATGTCACATGGGGAGCATCAGTATTTTAGAGATTCTTAGGTGGGGCATGGCCATAGAAAGGTTGGAATCCACTGTCTAAGTTAAAACAATATTCTTGGCATTTAAGTCTTATTGCTTTCTTACCAATCTGAATATGCACCTATATTTAACTCTCAGGGCTATTTTTTTATAATTTCTTATAGGCACAGGCTTCTTTCTATGTTTCTCTTGGTGGTCCTTAGGATTCCTGCCCTGTTTCTTTTTGTCTATGAAAACTGTAACCTCTATTTAAGTTTCAGTCCTCCCAATTCTCCATTTCTTTGTCCTGAATTCCCTGTAGAAATTACTACTTCACTACACATCTTGTCAATAAGAATAATGGACTCCCATGTCTGTAAGAACCTTAAATTTCAACTAAGTCAACAATTCATATGGTGTTTAAATCCCCTCAAATATGGATCTTAGTCTTTTCTACCCTAGAACTGTCTGGAGCCATTCTATTTTTTTTGCACATCTCTATTTCAAATATCGTTCTTATTTTGAGGGTAATGTTGTGTCATCGTAGCTGCTACCCACTCTTTTGGTTCTTTCCCTTGGTACCACATGGGGTGAACCTAATGCCTTTTCCATATAATATCCCATAAAATATTAACATTATCATGAATATTTTCTTCCCTGAGTTCAACGTTTTTCATTTTTAATAATATTTAAAGGTCTTCTGTACTCTGGGTACTAGCTTAAAATATGACCAATTGATTTCTCTCTTAAAAAAAAATACAAACTAAAACAGTTCAATGTTTTACCTAGTTGAGTTAATAAAAAACACAAAATATTACTTTCCTCATACTTGTATTTAATAAAGGCTAGGGTATTGTTATTGTTGGCAGTCACTCTTCTCTGATAACATCTGGCATTTCACTATTCCTATAAACTCATTCTTAGTAGAATTTCTTAAATATGGGTCAAATATGCCATTAAGACAGATGAGGCCAATTATGATTCTAGACCCATTGTTCAGTTTTTAATTCATTTTAACTGTATCTATGTCTGCTTTTTCTCATTAATATAAATATGGTCTTGCCTTGGATATGTTGAATGTACTTAATAAGAATGTGTGGAGGAAACTATGCAGAGATGTTATTGCCTCAAGTTGCCCTAACTCCACCACCAAGTTCCCAACTTTTTATCAAAACATGCCTAATTTGGGAAGTTTCTACCTACCTAATTAGTTCCTAATACTAATTAACAGTTTTAGGAACTATGTCATTAAATGTATTTAGAAAGAAAGTTCTTATGATGTGAATCAAGGTGAGATGAGATGAAGTCATGGTGTCTATTTCTGGCTCTGTCACAGGCTCACCCTTTATTTCAGTGAAAAGCCAATTAATCTCCCCCAGTTTCCTCATTTATGAATAAAAAATTAAATCACTAGAAGGCTGAAAAAAATGGACGTTATGGAAATTTTCAGTATTGTAGATAAGTGGTGTTGTATGAATATAAAATCTAATTTTTAAATGATGGCAGTAGACTAAATTTGAGCAGGAGCTATTGGTAAACAACTAGGCCATTTTTAGCACTTAATATTTGTACCTCTGTTGAATATTTATACTGAAAATCTACAAACATTTTGTATTTTATGTAGCCATTCTTCATAGCTCTTTCATGAAATTGGGTAAATTGTATTACTTTAAATGCCTAGTAGATGATTTAATACTATAATACCTGAAACCTGGAGAAATTCAGATTGAAGAATGACTGGTAAAGCAGTCTCATCTCCTGAATACAGGTCCTTGAAAGTTCTGACAATGAACTTGCAATTCAACTCAATTGACTAAATGAGATGATTAATATGATCAAAATGTCATTAGGAGATAATGGACAGAGCTGTTTGTACTACAGAATTGATCAAATGTCTGTGTTTCATTTTGTTTTTACTAGTTATTTTCAAGTTGCCTGAGCAGTCTTGGGCCAATTCATGTGGGTTCTTAAGTAACACTCCATTTTATTATTTTAGGTATTTTAAAGATCTATATGATTTAATATATAGACTTAACATATTAACTGATCATGGGTACTTATCAAAGTTACTTTCCTCCTTAATATTCATCATCTTTTCCAAAATAAGCTAATGTCTTTAATTCCTGCATCTTAGCTTAGAGAAATTCTGCCTATGAATGTCTTTTAAAAATATAACTTTAAAACACCAAACAGCCAGTTAAAATGTTTTTTTTACCTTTAAGTTATAAAAATAAAAAATAGTATTAATATGTATGTATGAAAAGTGATAAAAACAAGACTTGTTTAAAAATATTAGTATGGTGATGTTTGAAAAGATTGAATCATTTAAGTTCTAGGGTATTTTTGCAGCATCACATAAAATTCTAGTAAGTTGAATTGTATTAGATTATCCAATGCCTAGAGGAAAAATACTAGAAAATTAGAAGAGCTCTATTATTGAAAGAAAATAAACACAACAAATAGCATATGATTAAATAAAATCCTCTTGGCTCAGCATCTCTTTCTCTCATAGTACCAAATGGAAAGATCTGACAAAATCACAACACACTTTAAATCCAAGGAATAACTAATTATAAATACATACTACTTTGTCTTGAATAACCTGAATCAAAATAGTTTAAGAATATAGATCCAAATGTTCTAGAAAAATTTCCAGTTCAGGAAATCTTACTTCAGCCAGGTTTCTTTGAAAGTTAACATGTATACCAACTCCAGGAACATTCTCATTTATAGTTTGAATTGAGTTGACATCATATTGACTTATCAGTTCCATGATAGCTAAACACTGTACGACAACTAATTTGAACACCAAGAAATGTCCACATGGGGGCAGTCATCTTGTGTGTGGGAGTGATGGTCCGTCTATATATTACTCTATTAGATAGGATAGAGGCCTGGTTTATAGGTGGGGGCCAGCTGGTTTGCCCTGAAGGGTGTCCTGGATCAGGGTGGGTGTTCCCTTGGGGTATGGGATGGCCTGAGTGAGGAGCCTGTGGTGGTTTGCAGGCTGGCCAAGCGCCCCTCTCCCACCATCCTCACCCCATGACCAAAGCAGAGGCCATGGTAACTGGGAAAGGTTGGCTTCCTCCATTACCAGGGGCAACCCAAGCCTTGCTCAGTGGTGGCAGCCATTGAAACTGTTGCCTTTAAGCGCTGGCCAGGGTTTGCAGAAAGCTTGGCTTCCTCCATCACTAGGGACAACCCAAGCTTCCTTCCTGATCTCTGTGACTGTAGCCATCTTGGTTGGGTTAAGTTGCATAATCGCTCTGATTGGCTGGTGGGCATGGCTCGTGGGTGTAGTGGAGGTGCAGCCATTTGCATATTACTCTTTTATTAGATAGGATGCCTTTTAGGAGATGTCTAGAATGTTGCTTTATACATTATAGAAACATACATGTTACTTGTCATAACTAGTGTAAATTTTATATTTAATTGTTGTAAGAGTCCTGAAAATTCTACTTACCCTAGATAAGCAATGCACAAGTAAATGTAGTTAGGGGTTAGCCAAATACATGACATTATGTATCCTTTTATTGGAGTGGGGGAGCAGAAATGATTAGAGAATAAAATGGAAAAGGAATTGAAAGGGGAAAAAGGTGAAGTGATGAATTATTCAAAGTCTATGTTGAGTACAGAATTATGTGAAGCTATAACAGATTAGAATGATACATGAGGGAAAAATAAAAGGATGGTCTAGATTAAAATAAAAATGAGGGAATAAGGAGTTGAAGGCTAGGAGAGTTAGTCTCAACCTCCTTCTCCAGGCAGCCTCTACCAGTTGATATAAGTGTACATTTGAGATAAAATAATTTGGGTTTTATTTTTGGATCTAGACACTTATTATCATCAAAGGCAGAAGATAGTCATATAACTTGAATGAGTCATTTCTAAGCAGCAGATGTCAAGTAATGGCGTATAAGAACTTGACTGATTATATTTGTATCAACTGCCTTGCATTAGAGAAAACAATACCTCTATGAGACCAGTGAAAATCAAGACTGTGGCATGGAGGGAACAGCAGGAATGTACTACTTTGTCTTAAGCACTGTAACACCAGCTTCCTTGGAATTCTGAAAAAGAAGTATCATTAAGGCTGATGATTTAAGGTGACACCTACATTATTATATCCCATCTCAGTTGTATCCACTAAAATGACATGATTTGCTAGAACATAGCATGGGTCCCCATCAACCTCACTGACTATAAGAATGTGCCAAGGTTAATTAGGAACATGTGCTGTTGCCATAGTAGGCTGAGTCTCTCATTTGTAAGGGTGCCAGACATTCTCTCATTCTGGGCCACCCCTCATAGTACTCATCCAAAATGATAGTCTTTAAAGTGACAGAGTATGTGCTGGGGCAAGATCTAGCTGCCTTCTGTCCAATAAATATTTTTAAAATGTTACTTTATTTTTTGAAATTTTCAGTTGCATTCCATATTATTTCGTATTAGTTTCAGGTTTGTAGCATAGTGATTAAACAACCATGTACCTTCAAATGCCCTCCCCCTGATATTTCAAGTACCCATCTGGCAACATATACAGTTAATAGAATTTTATTGACTATATTCTCTTTGCTGTACTTGACATCCCCATTGACTATTTTGTAACTACCAACTTGTAGTTCTTTATCTCTTCATCTTTTCAACCCAGTCTCCCCAACATCTCTTCCCTCTGCCAACCATTGGTCTCTTTATTGATCATGTAAAAAACAGAACTATTAACTATAGGAAATAAAAAGAAAGCATATGAATTCTTTGCCTGCACAAATTCAAAGTCCATTAGAGAAATACTTATATTTATTCAACCTTTGCCTCAACACAAATGTATTTTAGTTTTCTCACTAGTTCTTGCACGCAATTATTCATCACAGAACTCTTGACATTTCCTTTGCAATGTCTCTCTCACTGGCTTGTGAACTTTGTGGCCATATTCTGAGTCAAATATAATCATAGTATTGTCTGACACAGCAGGTGCTCACTAAATAATCTTAAAACAGATAAAATTATTATTGAATGAATAAGCGATATGTGTTGTGTTCTCATAAATCTGATGTGCCATTGAACTATTGAGGAGAAAGGAGCCTCTGACTCTAAAGATCAGGGAATGTTCATCAAGCATTTTAAGTGGACTTTAAAAAGTAGAGATTGTTTGGATTTATGATGAAATAACAGAAAATGGTAAAAATTGGATATCAAGCCAATAGAAAAAAAAATAATCCATTCATCTTAGATTGAATAATGAAAGTAGAAACCTAGAAATGGGTGTTGGGTGTATGGCATGGTAAGTGAAGAAAAATTTTGAGCCTAGAGAAAAATGTGGCCAGAGGTTTGCTTCAGTTATATTAAGCTACCAACCAGTGGTGAATAAAAGAGAGACTGAAGATCATGAACTCGGGTAGAAAGCTATTACAGTAAAGACAGTGGGCATCTGGCAATGAAAATATAAGGCTCAAAAGCTGTAAATGGTCTTGGAAATCAACTGAATGCAAGAAGAGAGGAGTAAAAAGTCATTGGTTTATTCAACAGTTTTGTTTTAAATGAGTATTTGTTCATCAGACAAATATGTTAAGCTAAAGAGAGAATGAGTATGGTCAGACATTTAAAATTTTCTTTTAGTTTTATTGATAATTGAAATACATCACTCTAAGTTTAAAAATGTACAATGATTTGACATACATATATTATGAAATGATTAATACAATATAGTTAACATCCATCATATATAAAATAAGACAATTATTTCCTCCTTATAATATACTCTTAATAATGTGCTGTTATCATGTTGTACATTACACTCTTAACACTTATTTATTATATAACTGAAAGCTTGTACCCTTGACCATCTTCATCCAATCCTCCTCCCCACAGCTAGTAATCACAAATGCAATGTCTTTTACAATGAGCTTTTGTATATTTATTGTTGACACTATTAAAAATGCCCCTCCCCTGGCCTGGGGGAAGGGCAATGTGATCCTCATGTAATGGCCTCTCTTTCCTTTCTGATATAATATTTGTCTCTCTCTCTGTGGTTCACCATCATGCCCCTTTCCTAAGATTCTGTGATGTATTTATTGACCATGAAGTGTTGGTTATTCTTGTGATGTGGAGTGAGGCCAACCTTCGTTGCCATCTTGGTCATGTCACTAGTAGCTGATGGAACATTTATGAAAATAGAATATAATAGGAATAGGAATGCTTTAGTAATGAAAAGTTTGAGATGATCAAAGGGTATTTATGTAGAGATATCTCCTGAAAAGTTGGAACAAGAAACAAGGAAAAGTGAGGTCTAGAAGTACTGCAGATTAAGGCAGAGAATAGGTTGTAAGAGGGGGAAAAATGTATGAGGAATGTTTAAGGATTTGGGTTCAAAAGAACTATCACGATGAAGAAACTCGAGTTTAAGAGAGAGGAAGGGACCAAAGATATAAAGTCATTATTATAGAAACTGTGCTGCAAATAAGTATGCATGAAATAACTTAGAAGACAGGGAAGGACAGATTTCAGGAGAGCAGTGACATTTGAGAACATGACGAATGTGTAGAGATGAATGGAATGTGTTACTCCAGAAAGCAAGATAAAAAAAAAAACAGTTATTATCAACAGGTTGGTAATGTCTAGGTAAGTGAGGACTCTAGATTTTTTGTTTAATTGGCAGTCCAATGGGAGCAGTATCCTTAGAAGACCATTTTTTAATGGATTGTTGGATCAAACCTATGATCTGAGGTTTAGGAGAAAAAAAGTTATAAAAAGATAAAAAAGGTTAGTGCTTCTTTATTGAATATGATTATTGAGGGGAAATGGTGGCCAGAATGGAAAAGAAGAATGTTTCCTTAGAGTGATTTTGGTGGGTTTTATTTATTTAGGGAGAATAGAGCAAGTGTTCACATTTTAAGACTGATGTAAATTAGTCATAAGAGAGGATGAGGTGAAGGCATAAGGAAGAGAAAGATCTCCAGAATGTCAAAATCACTGACCTCAGTGACAGAGCCAATAGAATTATCTGGTGGGACTTACTGTCATCTGTACTTATTTGTGGGAACCTTTCACATGCAGCGTGGTTCGGGGTCTGGAGGAGGCCACACACAAATGAAAAGAGTAGAAAAGTATTAATTTGGGAATATTGGGGGGCCAGGTGGGAGCCTTCCTCTAGTGGAAAGACTATTGCCTTTCTTTGGTCTTGCTATCCCTTTTATTAAAACTATGGGATACACCCATGACTTTTAGGCGGGAAATTCCAAGAACAGATATTTACATCAGACAAACAGGTACAGGCTGCTTCAGCTAACAATGTTTCAACTAAACAGTGAGTGATTAGTTCTGACCTTTCAAAGCAATTAAGGTTGACCAGCATTCTTGTCCACATCTTTCTATTAGTGAGACAATGTTTGGTTTCTGGCACCTATTTCCTTTCTTCTTATCCATAGAAAGAAAAAAATAATAACTCAGATAACAGTTTTAATCTGAGCTCTCAATTTCTTTAAGAAACAAGCAAGGTTGTCCGCTGGGTGGTGGGATGAGGCTTTAGGAAACATGAATACCTCAATAAGTTAATGGAAAAAAAGGTAATCTCCTTACCCTGATGCTGTTTATTTGTTGTGTAATATTGGGCAAGTTACTAAAAAAACCCAAGGGATCTCTTCTATGAAATGGATAATACTGTTACAGGGTAGACATGAGAATCAAATAAGAGCTAACATTTATTGAGTGGTGCCAATATCTTAAAAAGTATTTCCATTTCAGTTTTTGTTAATCCCCTTACCTGATTTAAACATCCATAAAAGTAGATACTGTATCATATTTTTTTGCATGCTTTGCTGTACTTGGCTTGGAGAATTGCACAGAATGAGAGCTTTAAAATTATTTTAATTCATAAGAATTTTTATATATCCTTGGGTCAGACTTGTAACTTCTGAATCACTGGTTTTTCTTGGTGATTAGTAATACCAAGGACTTCGAATTAATGTATTTTTAGAGTAATGTCAAAAATACCAGTTTCCCTTTGTTGTCTATTACAGGTGTATTATATGATTATGAACAGTTCAGACTTACATCACCTCTGTAATATTTTTCAAGGTTAAAGGCATTATTTCTACACTTAAAATTTGTTCTTTCTATTACCACTTTTCCTAATTTTATAGATTCTAATTGTATCCTTTGGCATCTTAACCATTTTAATATTTCCTGTGGGATCTTCTGAATTTCTTTGGATATCTATCAATTCTCCTCTACCTATGGAAATTAAAAGTTATATTATACCATCAAGGGGCTTAGTTGTCTAACCTCAGAATCCATTCATGAGAGCAAGTTTCTAAAATCAAGTGGGAACTCATATCCAAATGATGTATGATACAGTTCTATTGTTTTCTAGGGTGTTTTCATATCAAATAAAATTAGAATAGGATAGGCTTTATATTTGATGAGAGTAATTTAGTTTCAATTATCTTCTAATTTATATTTACACACAGCTTATTAAGCATACTATAAATGAAAAAGATTTAAGAGCATTTTCCCAGAGTTTTTAAAAACACTTTTTATAGCAAATGAAACATTCATGGAAGTTCAACAAATAAGCCAAAGCAATTACATTTTTCATCTGTTATTAGGGTGGATTACTCTTTTCCAGTTTTTCCGTTAATCATATTTCCATGGAGAACACTAGATATTTCTGGATAAATCTACAACTGAAAAATATACTTTGAAATCTATTCTTTCTCATTTCAGATGGATTAATAGGCTGAGAGAAGAATAATTTTAATATGTTACTTACTGAAATAGTTGGAACCAGAATTGAGGAATCTTGGCTTGATCATACCACACTGACTCATCATCCCTAGTAACTTCTTGTGGCCTTTTGAACCAATCAAGGGTTCTGTTAGGAAGAAAAAAGTAGAAGATAAGTGTGTACCCAAAAGCCATCCCTAGTAGTCTCCATAATTGAAAACTGAGAAAACAAATGGATCACACCTATCTTTTATATATATAAAAGGCTAACATGCAAAGTGTCATGTTAGAGTTCAGTTGCTTGCTATGATGTGTGCTGACCATCAAGGAGTAGCACAGAATGAAGGAAGGCCGAGGGATCCTATCCATGCACGAATTTCATACACCAGGCCTGTAGTCTTTGATATTTTCAGATTTAAAACATGAACAATTGTCCAATCATAGTCCATGCTAACTAAACAAAATTTGACAGATTTCTGAGAAAACTTCTGTTTCCTGATTAAAGAGTATAGATGCAGGGAGCACTACTCTTTGCCCTGATGCTCCTACCTTAAACATGAGAGCTAGCACCAGAGTCGACATGAAGCATCATAACGGCTCTTCAAGGATAGAGGAGTAGAAAAAGATGTCTTGATCTTTGAAGCTACTGACTGATAAATAATCCTCCTATTTAAAATTTGGTAATTAAGCTTTGGTTGTTATTGCTAACCTAATATATTTCAGAGAAGTATCATAAATTCTACCAAGTTTTCATTTGTTCCAAAGAAAACTATGCTCTGAAAGGATGTTTTTGAGTTAAGAAAGCCTCCAATACTAGCGAGTTCTCCACGAGAAAAAGGAAAAGTCATGGATGGTATGGAGGATGTCCTTTTTTCTGTATCATAACTTAGTGTACCATGTTCATGAATTCATTCAGTTTTAATGATAACCTTTGGTATTTGCAGTGTATATATATATATATAATGTTAAATCTAATATTTTATAGTTCTGTTTATGATCTGTCATATTCTCAATATTACTGTAGTCAAGGGGGTATAGTCCATTGATGAATAAGAAGACATAGTTATATTTGGAGAAAATAAATTCACTGATATTTTTTCAAAAAATACACTTTTAAACCTAGATGCTAAATACATGTATGCAAATAATTAGTACACCAGTATTTTCACTGTTAGAACCACCAAATATTTTCCACTTCATTGTCTTTGCCCATACCTGGATATTCCTATTTGCATCTACATTAAACATATATAATTAAAATTTTCCATATATTTTTATTTCACTGGTTAAGTAGACTTTTTAAAATTTGTCTTGCAAATATCACCAATGATGGTCAGGAAAATGTACCTTCTCTTGGCCAAGTCTTTATAAAACCAGAGAATTCTAAATTTTTAAAACATATTCTTCTTTCATCACATTTAGGAAATTTATCATCTCTTAAAAAGTGTTTCTCAAGCACGTTTCTGATTAAAATTCTCAAGCACTTACTGAGCTGACTGTACTTTTATCCTTCATTAATCCATGATTAATATATAACAAGTAAATCACTTTATTTGTTCAAGTACTAATTTTGGTGTGGACAGCTTCTCATGTCTATGCACTGTAGAGGCTCCAAAGCAAAAGTAATTTAGGAATTATGAAGATTAACGGTTGCCTCAAAGTTAACTAAAGAAGGCTAAAAGAAGAAAAATGATTCATTTGTAACTTTTATCTGGTAGTAACTTCATGTTCTAACTACTCATGCGTGGGCATATTGTTATGAATATTCAAAAGGGTTTTTAATGGCTTAATAATTTTTCTTCCTTTGTTTTTAGGAACAGAAATCATAACACACATTGAAATAGAGGATCACACTTGTCAAAGTAATATATCATTGGATGCTTTCACTATTTTTCCTAGCACCCACAAAGGCAGCCCAGTCATCAAAGGCAAGCACTACGCCCATCCAGGTTTTAATGCAGAAATAACAAAGCTGGCTTAGTCTGGACTCCCTTGATTAAAGTTAAAATATTCAAAAGTTTCATTTACCGAGATTCATCACTATAAAAAGCATGTCACAGATCTATTTGAAGTAGGTATTACGTTAGCTCCAGGTTTTCTCAGCACGATGTTTCTGCTCACGTCTCTCTGAGTATATAGAAATTGGTGGTTGGCAAAGTCACCTGGAAGAATCAGATTTTGCTCATTTTATTTTTGCTTCACATATAAGAAAGTAATGTGTTTCTTGTTTATTTTCCCTTTTCTTCTCAGACCTTTGCCTGCTATACTGGGTCACTCAGGCTTTCGGCTGAGTTTCGCCACTGTCAGAAACTGGAAGATGGGAAAAAATTGTAGTTTTTTTTGTTTGCACTCAGTATTTATTGGGCCCATGTAGATGACCTATTTTTCATGAATCAACATTTTCTAAAGACTCTTGGTATATATATATGTAGTTCCCTTCTCTTCCTCCCAAGGGATGGTATTGGCTTACGTCTAATACTGCTCCCTTGGTGCAAAACCAATTGTTGTGGTCTAATTAGTCATATCCCTGAGTCTGTAAAAATTATTTTAATAGTTTCCTTCTAATTATTTAGAATCAGTTAGGGTCCCACAAGGAAATAGAAATATACCAAAATCAAGTAGCTTTTCATATTACTAAGGGACAGTAGATAATTTCTCAGAAAAAGAACATTACCCAGCTTTAATCACTAAACTACTTCACTTCTGCCTTTGCAGAAGACAAAAAAAATGTAATTGTTAGTGATTTGCAACTATTTTTGTTAAGCCACATAATATCCACATGTTTACTGCAGAACTATACACAACGTAAGTCTAATATTTGCCTGACTTAAGAATTTCCTTCATATATAAGGCATATCATAAAATGTGAGAATGAGGTTGTCATAGTGCTAATGCATTTCTTTAAAAAACATTATCTAACATATTGTGCAACATACCACAGATTCTCTTATGAACCATCCATGTCGCAGCCAAGATCTGCTCTTCCTGAAACATAGATGAAAAGATGCTTCCCTTTAAGGATCTTGTATCAGGAGGTAATAAATTATCTTCTGCTTTTGCTCATAGTAGTCCAGCCCTTTAACAGCAAGTCAAAGACACATGAATTAACATTGATGCAAATAGATTTTTTTCAAAACTCTTTAAACTATGTTAAAATTGTTACATGGAATGAAGCTAAACTTTAGAAACCAAGAATTTTGCTAGACATTGAAGAAGAAAGTAATATAGGAGTGACTGGTCGAGAAAACATACATTTTTCTTTACATGTTGAGAAATAGTGTCCTTTAACTGCACAGTGTACATTAAGCATCTATGCCAGTTTCATTTTAAAAATCTGCTCAGTTAAAAAAATGAAATTATATTTGCTAGTAAATAAAATTCATAAATTACTTTTTCTTGAAATTACAACATACAGGTTGGGACAAAAGTAGGTTTACAGTTCATGCTTGAACTGTTTTTCGTATGAACAATTGTGAACTTATTTTTGTCCCAAAAATATATGGAACTGTGTTAATATTGTTAGATCATTAAAAGGGTCATATGTAGTTCAAGGTAGCCATGCAGATTTGCATACATATTTTCCCCCAAAATTTAAATTGTATCAGCTTTTAACTGTCACAATTAGCATAATTATTGCATACTATATTTTTTGGAATTGGCTGTGGAAGTTAGTCTTCATTAAACAGTTTTGCACAGTACTCATAATATTTCTTGTGCCTGGCTTTCCACTTTAGAGAAAAACTACAGATTGTAAGAAAAAAATAAGTTGAATTAAACATTTGTTTTTACCTACATATTTTCTTTGTTATAACACATAAGAGGCCTCAGAGATGGACCAACTATTCATCCCATTTTCAGATTAGGCAGCTGAGACTGGGATAGTTTCTGTATCTGGCTTTGTTCTCTTACTAAGCTAATAAGGGATAGAGTGAAGCCTTGAAGGACTAGGTTCAATTCCCACAGTCCTCTTAGGCTGCCTGGTCATTATACAAGTAAATCAATGGCATAATTGATTTAATAGTGTCATCTGCTATTCGGAATAAAACAAGTATGACTTTTTATTTGCTCTAGATAACTGCATTACCAATGTCAATCTATAAAATAATCATGAGTGAGGAATACAGATTAAATGCATGTTCTGATTTAATACGGGTTTTTAGTAATTGTACTAGATGATACAATACCGGGGTTCAAAAGCTATACTTTAAGAAATGTTGCTCCAGAAAACTGGAAGGATAAAAATTGAGATTTTTCTACTAGTCAGCTAAAAGTAAGTATATCCAGTGTCAAAAATTCAGACAGGTGCAATTGTCCCTATACTTCTTATTACTTAAACAGTTGTAGATTTAACATTTAAGAGAGACTTGAGGATTTAATAACCTGTTTCTTAGAACTCACTCATTATAGCCAATGTAACAGGTAGCATCAGTGTATTTAGAATATTTTTCCTTATGTGCTAGAGTTACAGATTTTATTAAGAAACGTTTCTGACCCTAGTGGCACCTCCAAAGAGAAAATAGTGACATTTGCAATACCTTTCCCACTCCATACACATGTCCCCCACCCCATCCCTCCAAGAGCCATACTTTTATGTTTCCTTACTAAGGGGAGGTGTCCTCCAGGTAGGAGAATAAAAAATTGAACTAAATGATAATGAAAAACTGCTTTAATAGAGACATAATCTGTGTATGTACATATGTATGATAATGGTGGGAAGCAGCAGCTGGTGTGCTGGAAACCAAACATTGTCTCACTATGAACACGAGACCAGAAGGCTGGTCAACCTTAATGGCTCTGAAAGGTCAGAGCTAATCACTCACTGTTTAGTTGAAAACATTGTTAGCTGAAGCAGCCTCTACCTGGTTGTTTCATGTTAATTTCTATTTTTGTAATTTCCTGCCTAAAGGCTAGGGGTGTGTCCCAAAGCCTTAATAAAAGGGACAAAAAGGCCAGAGCAAGTGGTAATCATTTCCACTAGAGCAATGGTTCTCAACCTTCCTAATGCTGCGACCCTTTAATACAGTTCCTTATGTTATGGTGACCCCGAACCATAAAATTATTTTCGTTGCTACTTCATAACTGTAAGTTTGCTACTGTTATGAACTGTTATGTAAATATCTGATATGCAGGATGTATCTTCGTTGTTACAAATTGAACATAATTAAAGCATAGTGCTTAATCACAAAACCAATATGTAATTATATATTGTGAAATATTTATTTCTAATTACAAATAAATGAAATTTTGTCTTGAATCGTGGTGTAACATGGGTAACAGTCTTCATATGACAACAGTAAACTACATTGCTACACTGAGGAGCAGTCTGTTGGTTCCTAAGACCATGGGAAATAGGTGTTTTCTGATGGCCTTAGGTGACCCCTGTGAAGGGGTTATGACCCACAGGTTAAGAACCGCTGCTCTAGAGGAAGGCTCCCGCCTGGTCCCCCAGTATCACCAAATTAATATTTTCTAGTCTCTCTTGTCCTTTGCCTGTGGCCTCCTTCAGAACTCGAACCCTGAACCATGCGGGACATGGAAAGGGGCTCCCACATCTGGCACCTGACCGTGGGATGTCTGGAGGAGAAGGTATTTTTTGCCTAAGAGCGAAGGAAGGAAAATTCACCCAGGAAAAGGTGAGGGGAATTCAACGTACGCAAAGCCCACGGATTAACTACAGAGTCTCAATCTGTAAGTAGGGTGGGAACGTCTTTTGCAGCCAGGCTAATGGGGAAGAATTCGGTTATAAATATAAAGTAAACTTTATTGTAGACTTTTGGTTTGCATGCTTAAATAATGTGGTTTCTTGTTCAAATAAAAATCTTAGTTTGCATTTGGAATCTGAAATCGATAAGTGAAATTCCACTGCTGAAACCGCCTCTGGTGTGGAGAAATTCAAAGGCTGCAGGAGAGGGCAAGGCTCTCTGCTCTCCTGCGATGAGATTACTGAAAGTTTCATTTAAAAATTATAGGAAAATTCGCAGGGAAATGCTAATCTTGGCCAAATTAGGTGCTAGTTATTACTTCGGAAAGCGAAAAAGAAATAAGATCTGTCTTTAAGCATAAAAAAATTCGGCCAGATCTGTTACTGATGCTTTCCCCTCAAGTAAGCAGGATGTACGGGAAGGGAGACACTGAGGCAATCCAGTATGAAAGTCCACTCTCCCAGCATACTACAGAAAGTCTCCTTTCTCGCCAGGAAAAAGTTTTACAAATTTAGAGATGTGTCTGGAATTTCTGTACTCGTGAGGAGAGAAGCCCGGCTTAAAAAGAAATGAGTGCAATTGTCCACCTTTTTGGACATGTTAGACAGGGTTTTAAGCTGGAATCTCTCCACAAAAGCTGCAGAAAAACCTAGAACTGGTCTTTATTTTTTAAGAAAAATAGCATAAAGGAACCAAAAGGAGAAGATTTTGTGTTATTAATCAGTTTTCAGCTAAATGCAAATTAAATTGGGAGAAAATAAAATTTCTCTAAGGAATTCAAAATATGTTGTTTATTGGTCTAATTAAAAAGAATTCTGTGATTTCCAACTGAATAATATAAAAAAAGGTTTAAATATAATTGACATCTTAAGATAATTATAAAGATTATAATCTTTAAATCATATATGAATATATACATTTGATGGTTTTTTCCATGTTAAAATTTCAAGGCTTTACCAGAGATGATTCTTGGAAAGCTTCATGGGCCCGGAGTAATACAAGAAATTTGTTCTCTCTTTTTAAAGGAAATCTTTTTAAATTTAACCGATCTAATATACTTGAAATTGCATGGGAAACTTTATCAAATGAGAATTAACAAGTATATTTTAAATGTTATGAAGGTTTTGGTCTCTCCAACATTAGAAATGTAAATGACAAAAAGCCCATAGCTGCCTGTATTCTTAAGCTAGAGGCGGCACAACATTTCTGGCTTGTGAATTAGACATAAACTAAATTTACTTTGCCTTTTAAATGAAGATACCTACTTTAATTAATAAATTAGCTTTTTAAATAAAAATCAAGATTTTCACCTAAATAAAAGGCCAATGGCTTTGTAAGCAATTTGATGAAGTATTCTAATAAAGTAACTAAGACCTGGTCTATACAAAAAGAAATTGATAGCCAGTTTGAAGTTGAATTGCCATGGCCTAGAACAAAGAATATCCTTACATGATATTATTCTACTATGTCATTATAATTTTTTGACAAATATCCCAAAGAAACTTACCATCTAATTCTTTGAATATTTGATAGCAATTTTTAAAAGATCATGAAAGGAATTAAGGCAGTGAGAAGGCACTTGAGCATCCTATATTGGCTTTTCTTGCTCTTTTTGCCAAGAGGGACCCTCCCACAGCTGTTGCCTGAGCTTTCTGTTCATGCTGAAGTTGAAGCCTCATGTTGGCTGGTACTGTGGGGAGCTGCCCCGGGCATACGAGGGTACTAGAGACCTGAATGCAGGCTCCGGACATAGCTCTCTGCTTTCTCACCTTTCAGTTTAATAAACAGAGATGTGAATGCAGAGTTTAGACATAACTAAACAGCTTGGCTGAAAAAATGTTGATGCCTATGTGCAAGATCTTGCAAGGTCTTGATTACTTAGAAGGTCAGTGACTGTGTTTGCAAATACCTGATTTGTGTAACTCCCTCCTCTGCTTGTGCTTAAATACTATGCTGGAAATAAACTCAAGGCTGCAGACTCAAGTCTCAGACCTCTCAACCCCATCTTTTCTTGTCTGTCTTTTTCTTATCCTCACCCCCAAAATCAGCTACCATGAATCTGTCTCTCACCCAGTGGTGTGAGCTGGGCCCTCCCTGGAGGAGAAACCTGGGTTCCCCGAGGTAAGTGATCAGTGCTGGGACCCTGCCAGCAGGCAAGTGGATCCCAAGGCAGGTTCGGGGCATGGAGGCCACTAGGGAGACGGAACTGAACCTTACATCACCCTGCTTGGCCCTGGAGGGTGGCTGGTTAGCCAGTGACGGGTAAGATTCCTCAGGGAAGGCACAGCCTAAGATAGGCACAGTCGCAGAGGGGCCATCAGGAGAGAACTTGGGAATCAACAGGTGAGGCACAGATCCTCACCCCCCCAACATTGCAGGGGCTTGAACCTTCGCCCCTTCTGAGGGAGGTCTCCTGCGCCATGGCTGCTTCACTTCCCACGCCCAGCTCAGTTCAGGACACATGTGACAAAGATTTGGTGCAGCTCAGATCAGACACTTGGCCGACAGCTGCCCTATGTTGTAAATCCAGCCTAACACCAGGAATGCTCAGGGCCTACTCAAGAATGCTCATAATCCTTTCCACTAATATTTATAGGGTAAAACTCAGATTGTTGTTAGAATTTAAGTTTTCAAATTAATTTAAATTGGCTAATTGAAATAAGTGAATTAAGTACTATAAAAAAGCTGTTCCTAAAGTATTAACTAAAATTTCTATTGGTAGTTCATTGCATGGTAAAATTACTTAACATGCAATAAACATAAAGCAGTCATATTTGCATTATAAAAGTTTTTCCAAAAGCCTGCTAATTAAATTAAAAAAAAATAGGGGAGTAATATTATGTAAGGAAAAGTATCCTGTAAGCAAATTACATCTAGAAATTTTTTTTTTTACTTAACAGCAAGACACCCATGAAAAACATACATAGTATTAAAATAAGCCAAAGGAAAATCATTTGGGCAAAAATAAAAAGGATCCAAAGTCAAATTTATAGAAAATATCCCTTTACTAACTTTTGGTCGAGAATGTTTGTATATTTTTAGAAAAACAGCTCCAAGACCATGTGAATTCCTACAACAGAGAATGTTACAGCTATGAAGACAAGAGGAGAAACAGTCCGGAGGATGCTGATGACACCTTGCCATCCTAACAGTCAGCAGCTGTGCATCATTGCATATTGCCAGGACCAAACCAGAGAGGGTCGGACTTGCATTGCACCATTTGTCCACCATCCAGAACTGAAATATCATTGCTAACATGTACACTCAAAAAATTGTTGGACATTGAAAATGGGACTCAAAGGACTGTTGGCCCAGAAAGAAAGATACTATAGACTTACTCATTTACCTCTTAGCATAGCCATTGTTGCTTGTCTTATTTTTTGTTCTTAATGTTTATTTCTAGTCTGCAGATGCAAGATTTTTTAGAGGAAAGAAAATGGGGGAGATGCCGGAAACCAAACATTGTCTCACTATGAACAGGAGACCAGAAGGCTGGTCAACCTTAATTCCTCTGAAAGGTCAGAGTTAATCATTCACTGTTTAGTTGAAACATTGTTGGCTAAAGTAGCCTCCAGTTTGTTTCATATTAATTTGTTTTTGTAATTTCCTGCCTAAAGGCTAGGGGTGTGTCCCAAAGCCTTAATAAAAGGGAGAAAAAGGCCAGAGCAAGTGGTTCTCAATCTTCCTAATGCCACAACCCTTTAATACAGTTCTTTATGTTGTGGTGATCCCCAACCATAAAATTATTTTTCTTGCTACTTCATAACTGTAATTTGCTACTGTTATGAATCTTAATGTAAATATCTGTGTTTTCTGATGGTCTTAGGAGACCCTGCTAGCTGTTCTCGACCCACAGGTTGAGAACCGCTGCACTAGAGGAAGGCTCCTGCCTGGCCCCCCAATATTGCCAAATTAATATTTTCTAGTCTTTGCATTTGCGTGTGGCCTCCTTCCGAACTCTGAACCACACGGGACGTGGAAAGAGGTTCCCACACTGGTGCATGCAACAATTTTAGTATTAAACAGTAAAACCCAAGGCATCTGAAGACATCAGTGGATAGGTTTGGTCTGAACACTGTGTATGAGCTTCATAGGGCATGAGTAGTAAGATCAATAAAGCAAAACTAGACGCAGCAGAAATAAGTTTGAAAACCTGTACAGTAACTCAGACCTTGTCTTTGGATTTAAACTATGTTTAATAACTCATTGAGAAGTTTTTCTATCCTACTTAAAATTTGTGTTCAGCTTTTATTATAGGCTCACCTAGGAGCTTTTATCTATGCAGTTTATATATATATTGTTTTTTTGCCTAAGATTCCATTTTAATAAATGCAAAAGAAAATTGAGTGAGGAACAAAAGTATTTGAAAGGAACCTTAGGATGTTGGTACTGGCTATACACAGCGAAACAAAGACTGAGCAGCCCCATATTGCGTGACTAAAACTACATTAATAAAGTGTAACATCATTTTTCTTTTCTTCAAAGGGGGAATCAAACCTACGTTGTTCATTTCCCCTCAATAAGAAGTGGAAGTATATAGAGAGATTTCACCTGAAGTTGGTCTAAAAGTTAAAAGCCCAGCATCCACTTTCTGACAATGTTATTCAGAGTCAAATAAAGGAAGTTGTAAAAAAGAAAAAGCTTTTCCAGAGTGATTAGTCTTTTTTGATGTACGTTTTATCCCATGTATCTTTAACTTAGGTCTAAAAATAAGATCACACATAGTGGGCTGGCCCCAGAGTTCGGTAAATATGCCAAGCCTTATTTTGACTGAATATAAAGAAAGTGAAGTAGCTTTACCTCCACCTGGTCCCAGTGGCATGAAATTCTACCAGCACTTACAGGTGAGATTTTCTCCAAAGTTACAGGGTACAAATACAGATAGGAAAGGTAACATCATGCCAGGGACACCCCATTCTTTCCACGGTAAGTATCAATTAAATGAATCTAACACACGTAAATACGTAACAATGGAAGCACTGACATTCACAAGGTGGAGGGTAGCCATGGGCAATACTCCATGTTGAACAAACTATTCAAGAGCCCTAATGATGAGGCAAAAGGCATGTGGAGAAAGATTCCAGGAAAGAATGTAAAGTTAAGAAGTAGGATCAAAATTCAATAGAAGAATAATACGGAATTTTATAGGCAGCAAAGTCATGTTGTAACAAGATACCTGATAGTCTGGGTTTCAGTATTTAGAGCTATAAGCTAGTTTATAAAGGAGGCTGTCAGGACCTTTGGCCAATTAAAATCTAAACGAATTGTATAAATATGTCACTAGTGGTTGAACTAGATATATAAAATTTAAATATTTCCTGAATATATTTTTGGTCTGAATCTTACTATTTAGAACAAAGCCAGTAAGAGCTTCAGACCAGGGACCAGTTCTGAATGATCCCCTAGGTCCCAATAGATTTTTCATGCTCTCAAAGGCTTTTGATCTGTTTTCTCTGAATTTTCTGCTTTGTTCTTTTTTTTTTACTTTGCATGAACCCTCAAATACCTCTTCTCCCAATATTTTTTCTGTTTCCTGAATGAATCTTTATTTTATACAGCAAGATATGTAACATAGGTATTGAATTGATTATTAATAACCTCTTAACAGAGAGATGGTACAGATAAATACTATGGGGGAAATATAAATTCTTACAACTTATTATTTTGTAAAGTTGAGAATACATGTATTTTACCTATCATTGTCTCTGCTCCTATGGATTTACACTCTGGAGAAACTCTTGCATCAGAAGACATGAAAAATGTCTGCAGCTGCATTGTTTAAAAGAGCAATATCTAAACACCAACCCAATGTCTACCAAATGGAGAATGTGTAATAAATTGAGGCATATCCTCAATACAGTGCTGGGATAGAATAAACTGAGTACAAGTGTCAAGTCAAATAAATTGTAACAAGTGTGTTGCTTGATAAAATGAAATCACAGTAGGACATAGTGTCTACCACCATTTATATAAAGTTTAAAAGTAATAAAAAGTAAAAATTATTTCATATGAACATACTTGTCTCTATTTTATAACTATGCTTTTAAGTAAGGGAATGATAAAAACACATGCTCAAAATAGTGGTTAGACCTGTAGGGAAGGACATTATGCTGTAAATACTGTGCAGCTTTTCAAAGTGGGGTTGAGTACCCATGTAGCCTTTATATTATTCCTTCTATGACTAAACAGATTTCTAACAGCAAAAACAATTTTAAATTGTACCACAAGTATCTGTGCCTTAAATTGAAAAAATACTATAAAATATTGTAACACACATATTTAACTAGCAGAAGAATGTTACTGTTGACAGAAAATACTGAAAATTGCCTGCATCCATGACCTCATAATTACCGCTTTCCTGGTTATTATAAAGTCAGCATGTGACTTTGGAGTAATACTTATGAGGTAATAGAAGTACTATTGATGAAGACAGTATGCGTGTATGTGTTCTTTAGATAAATTGAGTTTGAGTCATCAGATACATGACTTTCCAAGCTTCCACACTCTATGCATCAGTTTCTTATACTAAAAAGATCATGATAAGACTTATTAGTATTAATGGTAAGGAGTAAATAAGAAAAAAATCAGACAAAGAACTAATGTTTAATAATTCCCATGTGCTAGTCATTGTGTGGAGTTCTGTATATAAATTACTAAAAATGTCAACATGACAGCCAATGCTAGTTTCTTGGGTGTTTCTATTAATCTATTCATGCTTCAATCCATCTATTGTTCATGAAATCAAAGGTTAATAGGAAAACTTGAGATCAGTAACATAATCTATAATCACCTGGTTTAAATGTCTCTCCTCATTTCTAACCTCAAATTGTTTTCATTAAGAAAACATTTAATCTCTATTGTAATCATTTTTTAAAAAGCATGGATGATGGTGAAGAAAGAAACATCAGAGAGATTACATGCATGTTCCTGAAATTAATTTAAATGCCAGGATAAATTTGACTTGCAAATGTTAGAAGAAGGAAAGATTATTGTAAGGCGGACTATATATTCACTGCATTACAAATTAGAAGTCTTCATCTCAAGCAGAACTCAGGAGGAGTGTCTCTTTGGAACAAACAGACTTAATGTCCAGTCCCAACAGGATTGGACACATTAAAATTCCCACAAAGTGTGGTTTTGTGTTATCAAGTAAATACACTGACAGGCACTACCTTTATTTAAAGGTTGACAGACATTTAAAGATGGCTTTCTATAGCTTCAGGTTGAGTAAACTATACCTGAAGAAACACATTGTTTATCATCATCAAAATATAGTTTTCTTAAGTTCCTAGCCCAGATGCAATACATCTTACCACCCATTAATAAAAGGGAAAACAAAATCGGAGGGCTGACTCTACCTGAATTTGACTTACTATAAAGCTATTATAGTCAGCATAGTGTGATTTTTGGTTAAAGGAATAGAAAAGATAGTCCCGTTAGCCAATGATACTGAAACATCTAGACATCCAGATGCAAAAATAAAAATGAAGCTAAATACTTACCATGAAACAAAGAAAGAGGACTCAGACAACTTTATAAATGAAAGAGGAGACCATTACAACTGATACCACACAAATAAGCATCAGAGGAGACTACCAGGAACCATTTTATGCCAAGAAAATGAATAATCCAGAAAAAAGAATAAATATCTACAAACTTGCCAACATGGAATAATGAAATCATAAAAAATCTGAATAGACCAGTTACTAGTAAGATGGTTGAAGCGGTAATCAAAAGGCTTCCAACAAAAAGTACAGGGCCAGATAGCTTCACTTGTAAATTCTACTACATATTTAAAGTACCAATAGCAATTTCTTTCAAACTCTTCTAAAAAATTTGAAGAGGATGGAAAACTTCAAAACTCATTTTATACAAACAGCATTACTGTGATACCAAAACTAAACCAAATGAGAACACTACATGAAAAGAAAATGGCATGCCAATTACTGATGTATATAAAAATAATATTAGTAAATTGAATTCAACAGTACATTAAGATGATGAAACACTATAATCAAATGGGATTTATTTCAGAGATATAAGGGTGGTGCAACTCACAAAACTAATTACTGTGATATGTCACTTTAACAAAGAGATAAAAATGATATGATCTCAATACTTATCATAAAAAGTTTAATTTTGCAAAATGCTTTTTCTGTAACTGCCAACTAGCTGAGAATAATAGAAGTGACACACCCATACAAAGGTCATTTATGACAAGCTCTGAGCTAACCTAATATCATATACATTCTGATGGAAAGGTGAAAGTTTTTCTTCTAAGATCAGGAACAAAAGGATACACACTCTTGCCTTTTTTTTGAAAAAGACAGACATAAAATTGCAAAAAAATATTAAAATGGTTTCTATTTTGATATATCTGTAAAAAAACCACTAAAGACTCCAAAAGTGTAGAACTACACAAATTTGGTAAAGTTACAAAATGTATAATAATGTATAAAAGTACAAGTAATATTTACATATCACCAATAACTTTTTTATACTAATGTAAATAAAATTTTCTTATAGTTAAGAATACATTTAACCAACGAGATGTAAGATTTATACACTAAAAACTAAGGCATTGAGAAAAATTGGTAAAGATGCAAATAAATGGAAAATATGTGTTAATTAAATAAGTTATTAAAATATACATACTAAAGAGATCTGTAGATTCAATACAATGCCTATCAAAGTTTCAATGGCCTTTTTCACAGAACTCAGGAAGAAAACTACTAAACTGCATGAAACCACAACATACCCTGAATAGCCAAAGCAATATTGATAATGAACAAAGCTAGAGGCATCACACTTCTTGATCAAACTATATTACAGTGAGATAGTCAAAACACTATGGCATTGGTATAATAGATACATAGATCATAAGTCAATGAAACAGAGCAGAGAGCCCAGAAATCAGCCTATGCAAAGGTATTCAATTAATTTATACACTGGGGAAAGAACAGCCTCTTCAATAAGCAATGATGGGGAAACTTGACAGCCACATGCAGGAAAATAAAATGACCATAGTACATACCGTACACAAAAATCAACTCAAAATGGATTAACTACTTGAATATAAAATCTTAAACTAGATAGCTCCTTCAAGAAAATGCAGGAAGTAAGCTCCTTGATATTAGTAGTGACTTTTTTGGATTTAATACCAAAATCAAAGCCAACAAAAGCAAAATTAAACAAATAGGACTGCAAACTTAGAAGCTTCTTCACATCAAAGAAATGAAAAGACAACCTACAGAAGGGGAGAACCATTTGCAAACCACATACCTAATAATGAGTTAATATGTAAGATATACTAGGAACTCATACAATGCAATAGCAAAAGAACAATAACCCAATTTAAAAAGAAAGGACCTGAAGACATCTAATTGGCCAGTAGGTACATGTAAAGTTGTGCAATGTCACTAAATCATCAGGAAATGCAGATCAAAACCACAATGAGGTATTACTTTATACCTGTCAGGATATCTATGATTAAAAAAAAAAGTAATGGAGAAAATGGAAAGTAAAAGGAACTCAAGTTCACTGCTATGGGCACTATGGAAAAATATGTAGATTCTCATAAGAAATTAAAATAAAATTATCATATGATCATATGACCTAGCAATTCCCCCACGGGTATATATCCAAAGGAGCAAAATTATCATCTAAGAGATAGGTGCACATCCATGATTATTGCAGCATTCTTTACAATAGTAAAGGTATGGAGACAACCTAAGTTTTTATTGGCAGATAAAGACATGAAGAAAATGTGGTACATATATGCAAAGGAATATTATTTGGCATTAAAGTGAAGGAAATCCTGTTTGCAACAAGGTGAATAAACCTGGAGGGCATTACACTAAGTGAAAAAGGTCAGATAATTACTGCATAGAATAACATGTGGAATTTTTTTTAAAGTCCAACTCATAAAACCAGTAGAAAAATAGTTTGGGGACGTAAGGGAAACAGAAGAGGTTGGTAAAATGGTACCAAACTTTCAGTTATAAGATGAATAAGGTTTGAGTATCTTATGTAAAGTAGTGACCATAGTTGATAACACTACATTGTATAGTTGAAATTTGCTAAGAGAATAAACTTAAATGTTCTTAACAATAAATTAAAATAAAATAGGTAAATATGTGAGGTGATAGATTTATTAACTTGATGGGGGTAGATCCTTTTGCAATATCAAATCATCACATTGTACACTTTAAATATTTGATAATTTCATGTGTAAATTACCTCAATAAAGCTAAAAAAAACACAGAAAAAGATGAGTGACCTCAGGGGGACAGAGAGAGAGAGTCAGAGAGAATAGGATATTTAAAGCATTAAAAATATTCCATATGGTATTATAGTGATATGTTATTATATATTTGTCCAAACCCATTAAGAATTCTAAAGTAAACTGAACTTTGAGTGATGTCCATAATGGGGAGTCTAGTCATGTGGAGGGGTATAGAGTTTATGGAAAATCACTGTACCTTCCTCTCAATTTTGTTGTACACCAAAACAAAAAACAAAAAAAAAATTTTAAAAATTAAAAATGCTCGAAAAAGTATTAAAAGAAAAAAAGACGCAGTGAATAAAAATCCAACAAATTACCACATTGAAAAAGCGCTTCTCTGGTTGAGTAAGTTACAGCATAACGCTGTCACATTGAAAAAGATAGTGCTTCAAGAAGATGCAATATGTGTCTTTAAAAGAACTCTTTACAAAAGTTCTGTTTGAACACAGCATAGCATAGATGAGCACAGATGTCTTAAAGCATCTTTGCCATAGATCCACTTATCAAAGGTATCATTTGATGTATTTTCTTCTGTCAATACTCATAAAGACAAAAAAAGCTCAACACATAATAATGAAAACAGCACCTGTTTTACTTTGTTCCAATTCTTTTGCACTTGTTCCTTTAAAGGAAAATAGAGTTGATGTAAGACTATAATTAAATAACCCCTGGCCTGTGAGTGGCATATACCCATTGTGTATATTGACTGTATCAATACAATAGACTACAGTCAAAGCAATCTGTACATGCATTCCTCCATTTACTTAATATAACCTGCCTCCCAAGCCCTACTTTGACATTCTCACTGTCCCATCACCTCTTACCCACAGCTGGTTTGGCCCCTTGAGCTTAGAGCCCACTTCTGGCATGGTTTTCATGATGTCCACTACTGTGTGAGCCAAAGCAGTTTTAGTAACAAAGCCTGAATGGATCAGCTCATAGAGGCTACTGTTCTGCCAAATCATAGATGAAGAAAGCACAATGCCATCGAGTATGATATCCAGAGAGGCCTGGTGACACAGCTGGAAATGCAGAAAATTTAAGCCTGTGGGACTCTAGTTAACAATACTGCATTGTACACTTGAAAGTTGCTCAAAGAGTAAGTCTCAAATGTTCTCTGAAAAAATAGCAAGTGGTAGTTATATGAGGAGGTAGCTTTTAACTAGCCGTATGTGATGATCGTTTCACTGTATATTCTACTAAAAAAATCATTGCATTTATTGCATTGCTTACCTTAAAATTAAAATAAATTATGTAAATTTATCTTGTTAAAGTTCATTAAAGAAAAGACAGATCTTAAGAGCAGGCAGACAAATAACACATCTTGAGGATGAATAAATATGAATGCTGATATCTCATCAGAAACAATGGAAACCCAAAGGAAATTGGGATGAGATAGGAAATCACAGAAAGAAAAACACATAAATGATCAACCTGAAATTCTGTATCTTTCAAAAAGAAAGATGAGCTCAAAGGAATTAAAAGAAGGGTATAAGATACAAGTATGCTGATGTTCACTGCAGTATTATTCATGATAGTGGAAGGTAGAAACAACCCACGTGTCTATAGATGAGTGACCAAATAAACAAAATGTGGTATATCCATGCAATAAGATGTTATTCAGCTTTAAAAAAAAATAAAACACTGATGCCTATTATAACATGGGTTAACTTTGTAAAATTTGGTAAATGAAATAAAGCAGGCACAAAAGGAAAAATATTGTCTGATTCCACTAACATGATGGACCATAGTGGCGAGGATCACCAACATTGTGAGTGTAACTAATGCCACAGAATTATGTGCTTTCAAAAGGTAAAAGTAGCAAATTTGATGTTAAATATATTTGGCCACAATTTTTTAAACATCATAATGTAACACATGCAAAATTTTTCAATTGTACATTTTAAATGCGTGAATTGTATGGTACATACAAAAGGCTAATATGCAAAGTGTCTCTCTGGGAGTTCGACTGGGAGACCAGGAGTCCTATCGCTTGCTATGATGTATATGGACCACCAGGGGCGGCATGGAACAAAGGAAAGTCCCAGCCAGAAGTCAGAAGGCCCCAATTGGCCCTGATTGCTGGCCAGGCCTAGTAATGAACAAATGTCATGCACCAGACCTCTAGTATATTAATAAAACTGTTTAAAAAAATAAAAAAGTTAAGAAAAGTTTTTAAGAAAAATCTGTGGACAAATGTTGATCAGAGAAGATACAGGAGACAGCCAGAAAAGAAAAAAAAAAGGAAAAGTTTAAATATTAAAAACAACTGAAAATCAGTTGGCTGTAGATGTTGGAGATTAAACCTTTATCAGTGATAACATTTGCAAATATGTTCTCCCATACAGTGGTCTTTCTTGTTGTTTGTTGATGGTTTCTTTTGCTGTACAAAAGCTTTTTATTTTGATGTAGTCCTATTTCTTTATTTTTTTAGCTTCCATTGCCTTTGGAGCAGTATCAGTGAAGAAGTTCTTTCGGCTTATGTCTGAGATTGTGCTGCCTGTGGATTCCTCTAATATTTTTATGGTTTCCCTTCTAATGTTTAAGTCCTGTATCCTTATACAACTTAATAAAAGGAAGATAAATGATCCAATAAAAAAAGGGGCAACCGACCTAAATAGAACCTTTTTGAAAGATGACAGAAGGAAGGCCAAGAGACACAAGAAAACATGTTCAAAATCACTGATTATCCGAGAGATGCAAATCAAAACGACAATGCGATACCATCTTACACCTGTCAGAATGGCAATCATTAACAAATCAACAAAGGACAAGTGTTGGCGAGGATGCGGAGAAAAAGGAACCCTTGTGCACTGTTGGTGGGAATGCAGACTGGTGCAGCCACTGTGGAAAACAGTATGGAGTTTCCTTAAAAAACTAAAAACGGAACTCCCATTTGACCCAGCAATCCCACTCTTAGGAATTTATCCTAAGAAATTACAAACACCAATCAGAAAGGATTTATGCACCCCTATGTTCATAGCAGCACAATTTACAATAGCTACAATTTGGAAACAGCCTAGGTGCCCGTCAGCAGATGAGTGGATCAGAAAACTGTGGTACATCTACACAATGGAATTCTATGCTGCCATTAAAAAGAAGGAACTCTTACCATTTGAAGCAACCTGGATGAAACTGGAGAGCCTTATGCTTAGTGAAATAAGCCAGTCAATGAAAGAGAGCACAACATGCTCTCCCTCATTTGTGGATAATAAAGAACATTGTAAACTGATGAACAAAAGGGTAGATACAGAGGCAGTAAAGCATCAAACAGACTGTGATATTATAGCAGGAAGATTAAGGAGAGGTAGGATAGATAAGAGATCAATCAAAGGACTTGTATCTATGCATATAAGCATAACCAATGAACATAGACACTGGGGGGTTGGGATATGCCTTGGAGGGAGGGGGGCAATGGGGAGATATGTATACATGTAACACAATAAAAAAAATAAAATAAAAAAATAAAATACATAGTTCTTACATAAAAAAAACAAACTGAAAATCAAATAGAAAATGCTTCTGCTTTGATGTTTTAAAAAAAGCATGTTAAAAACTTGCATATGTAAGTTCTTTTTAGTTTTAAGTAAAGCCATTTCTAAAAAATCATTTCATTCATGTGCAAAATGCACATATTATGGCTCTTTTGTTGGATTGTTATAAAAAAAAAATCCGTGAGGCCTGTTGTGCTTTTAGCTCAAGTGCTAAATTTACAAGATGGTCAAGTAATAGTAGCAATTTTTAAAACTGATTTTTATTTGTAGCACTCATCAATTTAACATTATATATTCTTTTTTTAAAAATTGTTTATCTTCTCAATAGAGCAGAGTCTTGTTCAAGGATGTATTCCTAGTATCCAGAAAAAATTAGAATAGTATTTTTATTAGATATTTAGATTGTTCTCTAGTAGACCTGATGTGCATCCTTGTGTTATTATCTTGTCTACCTAAATTGAGCCTATTTACCACGTCTGCAATAATGCTAGAAACTTTTCTATGTTTAACTCCATTTAACCCCTCCTGTGTTTTGCCATCATGTAATTTCCTTTTCATGTGATGCTGGATATGCTTATTTTTTGTGCCGTATGTATCTTTCATATTTACCCCATTTTATCCTGCCTTTAATCCTTCATTCTCATGTATTTCAAAGCTTTTACCTGAAATTATTTTTAGTCAGCCTAAAAGACTTTTTAGAGTTTGCCTGTAATCTTCTGGTAATAAATTCTCTCAGCTTTTGTTTGTCTGAAAAAGGTCTTTATTTTGTTTTCACTTTTGAAAAGTGTGTTCACTAGTTTTAGAGTTCAAGACAGTAATGTTTCCCTCCCCCATACCCATCTCACCTCTTTCAGTGCTTAAAACATTGTCATTTTATTGTTTTCTGGGTTCTATACTTTCTGGTGAAGAGTCAGACATCAGTTTTAATAATATTTATCTAGTTTTTCCAGCTGATTTATTTTAACTTTGATTTTCAGCAATCTGATTATAATGTCTAAGTGTGGTTTTCTTTGCATTTCTCCTATTTCTCCTGTTCTTCTGGAATGTGTGGGTTAAATTCTTTTATCAACTTGGGACAATTTGAAGTCATTATCTCTTCGGATGTTTCTTTTTCCTAATTCTCTCATTTTATGGGTCTCCAATTATATATATTTGATTTGACCATGCCACACATATCTTTACACTAATCTACTCTATTTTATTCCTCTCTCTGCTTCAATTTAAATGTTTGCCTATTGATGGGTAATTAATTCACTAATCCTGTTTTCTGCTGTACCCAGGCTCTATATTCATTCAATGGGGTTTTAATAATGTATGAAACAGAATGATGAATCTCAGAGGGAAGGCAGGGGATGGTGGGTGGGTGGGAAGAGATTAACCCGAACTAATATGCATATATGCATAACCCATGGATTCAGATAATAGTGTGATGAAGGCTTGGGGGAAGGGGAGGGGAGTGAAGGACAGGGAGTAGGGGCTGGGGCAGGCTAGAAGGAGTCAATGGGGAAAAAGACATCTGTAATACTTTTAATAATAAAGTTTAAAAATAATGTATATTGTATTTTGTTATAAAATAGCTTTTTTACATTTTATAATTACTAATTGGAGTGTTCCATGTTTCCCTTCACATCAGCAATCAGACTTCCTTCCCATAGAGTAACTTCCTCTTAAATAGGGTGGTTTTTTATTCATTGTAAGAACTGCTCTGTTTAGTTTTGCTCTTATTCCTAGGGAATATCCCTTTGGGAGCTTTGACTGAAAACCTGCAACGTTTACACACACCCTGACTTGGCAGGACTGGAACTGAAAATCCCCCCTTCCTTTTGGATTTTCCTCTCCTTAAAGACACCTGGACCCCCATTTCTACTTTCTATGATAGCTCCACGTCACTTGAACTGTATTCTCCATGCTGTGGTGAATGGAAAAGTGACCTCAGAGGAAAAGCCAAATGAATGTGGAATTTACCTAGTGCACTTGTTCCTGTAAGAATCATATTCCTCAAAATCCTTCCTGCTTTGTCTCTAGTGCCTTCAACCAATTTTTAGGAAATGGTTGATATTGGTGGGGGTATCATTAGAACTGATTTTCTTAGTAGCTTCTAAGGGTTCTCACATTGGTTCCATGATCTATAGACTAATAATTACTATGGCACATAGGACTAGGTGCAAATGTAAGCCCCCTAAAACTGTCCCCATCTTGACCAAAAGAGAAATATGAAGAATTAGAGCAGCCCCAAATCTTTTGCGAGAGATTGTCACCCTTCCAATTTTTTAAAAAAAATACATACAACTCCTACAAAAATCGGTGTATTGTTTTTAAATAACAATTACTATAAACTTTACTGATATTTATGACCATAACTGTTCGGATAAAGACTATTGCTTGAACTAAGCCAACACAGCTTCTCTGACATGATATGCCCCTATTTATCTAACAAAGATGTCCTCTTCCAACCCCACTGATAATGAAGATGCAATTTAGTTTACTCTTATATGGAAAATACAGCGATATATATTCACTGTCAGAACCAAGGGCTGAGTTAACTCTTCTGATTGCTGTCATAACATAGCCCCCAAGATGGTAAATCATCTTCATGTTCTACAGAACTGTGTGAAATGCTTTACGAATGACATCATGCTAATTAGCAGCAATCCACGATGTGAAGGAAAGGAGACATTGAGGATCACTCCCAAGCAGGTGCACAGAGGACCACTCATTTTCATGAACGCACAGACCATATACTGTGCTCTTCACGTATGCTGTACCAATGGTCATGGCTGCCGTCTTGTATGGCTTCCCCACTGCCAGGTGAATGAGAAGTGAGAACTCTGCTGTACAAATCCCTTGTCCAGCTATAGCAGTGCAAGCTCCGAGCTTTATTCTGCCATTCTACAGTATAGGGTTCTCTCTACCGCTGCTGTGTCCCCGTGACCGTGGAATTATGGGTAGGCTTGCTGTGGGGCTGTCTACCTTATATAACTAATCAACTTTGTAAGGCCTTTATGTGAGAAAGGGGAAGAGCCGCTTTTTCTTCAATACACCAAGGTATCCTCTTTCTTTACTTCCCTCTATCTGCCTGCAAGGCTAAGGAAACCTATTTCTTTTCTAAGATGACAAGATTAATTTACTTCGTGTTTCTCCCCATCCTTCTGCAAACTCTGTTTCCACAAGGGTTTGGTTTATAGAAACAAAGCCAGGAGAGCTCTACAGATTTTCTAACGTCTATCCCTCTTCTGAGGCAATAAAAGGAGAATAGAAGAAAAGGGGGTGGGAGAGGGAGAGGCATGGGGAGTTCTAAGAAAAAAAAAATATGTACATAGATTAAGTCTAAAATAATCCCTATGAGGCACTCATTAGTGATTTATTTTTTTTATGTCCTCATTAGAGCCTAATCCTAGAGAAAATAAAAATGTAACTATGTGTTATTTCCTCATACTCTTTAAGTCACTCCTCTGAATACAAATGATATTCTGGTAAAAAAAAGAGTGTGTGCCCGTGCATGTGTGTGCAACCACTGTGTGTCTGTGTTGGGAGGAATTGAGGGTGCCTTTCCCTTAAAATGTACTCAGGCTAAATCCACATAAATCCCAAACAACCTGTTAATTTAAAATAGTAATCAGCCCATCAGGGGTTGAGCATTGACCCATGATCAGGGCACAGGCTCAGGTTGCAGGCTATATCCCCAGTATGGATTGTGCAGGAGTCAGCCTACTGATGATTCTCTCTCATCATTTGCGTTTCTGTTTCTACTTCTCCCTTCCTCTCTCTGAAATCAATGCAAAAATATATTTAAAAAGAAAAGTAATCAAGTAATTTTGTGTTCAGCCCAATATATGTTTTATAACAGCCGGTTATCTTGATTTTTACTTTTCCAATTTCCTTTACAAGAATATAGACAAAAAATTCTCTCCTCTATTTCCACAGCACTTATTTTCCTCCCTTCCAAAGTTTCTTTGTACCTGACAAATCTATTTTCATCACAGGATGAATCCTGGAAGATGCCTGGGAAATAATCCCACCTCACATGCAGAATTCTCTGTGGTTCTCTTTTGGGGGATTGCAAAATTATCCTCAATCATTTTTTTTTCCATCTTGACATTCATTTCTGTGTGTCTTTCAGGTGGCTGAACTCACCACCCATTCAGCTGACTTAGCGCATTGCAGCAATATCTGCATATGACATTTTCAATATGTTTTGGTGAGAAAATAAACAATGCAAATCTTGAAACTTATCTGAAGAAATGGAGTCCCCAGGAGGAAATCTCATCTTGCTCTACTCCTGTACTCAATTTACCGAAGGCCCAAGGAAGAGGGAAGAAAAACAAAAAGAAATAATACCCAATAAATACCTCAATAAATCTAATTTTTTCAAAAGTAAAAAAAAAAAAAAAGTAAACACTTCATTACTTTTAGGAACTTAACAGCCAGAATTGCAAAAGAGTATTGAGAAAGGTCCAGGTAATTATGATTAAATGCAAAATGTTTTAAAACATTAACTGCACCCTGAGAAACACTGATAAAACCGCATGGAGAAGAGTAGTGATTTAATATGACAATTAAAGTATATCTCAATCTGAGGCAATAGGTGTTCCCAGCGTGAGGTTTGGGGGTGCTTTTATTCTGAATTGAAGCAAACAGTTTGCAGCACAGAAGAGAAAATGGAGCTATTTGAATTGCAAATTTCTCCTGCAGCCATTTGTTTCCCCTAATATTTTCTAGGGCGACTTGAAATTTGGACTATTTAAGCGTTTCCCATTGAAACGCATTGCCCTTTGTCATAAGCACCTTGAAACACAGTTAACAAGATAGCCCCCCCCCCTGCCTTATAGTTAAAGTAACCGATGTGAACACAACAGTGGAAAATGACGGCTGGATAAGTACACTGAATGTCCTTTTGTCCCTATCGACAATTTCTTTCTGTAACATTTGCTTATTTAAACACAGAACAAAGCTGACAATTTGCATTTCTGCTTTTCCCAGTGAGCTGGGCTCTCTGAAGCATATCCTATAAGCCTGGCATTTTCACAAACAAGTTCATCAAAATGAACAAATGGAGGCGGGGCTGCATCCATCATACCCATATGCTAAGCTCTCCACTGTGCTATCCAATTCTGTGTTTGGCCACTGGAAAGAGCACCGTGTTATTTGTCTGAAGTAAGGAAAATGAAATAAGATGGAAATTAACTGAACCCTGATGAATGGTTAACAAAAGTTACCTGTCCCCACTTATTTTGAGGTTGTCCATTAGTGGTTATCCATGAACTACTCTAGGAAATATTGGAATTCCTTTCACTGTTAAAATAATTTACCACAGACTCGGAGAAAAGGAGCTGCTTGAGTAAAGAACGAATTGCCTTTTAATTACGTAGTAACTTAATGGAGCTCCCAGGTACACGCTCCGTAAATACATTGTAATTATGGATTCCTGTCCACAGAAATCGCCTGCTCTCCGGTTTCATTCCGCACTGCATGTTAGTTGGACAGCATGGAGCATATTGAACCACCTGTCAAAGCAAATGTTCGTTTATATACAGCCACTTGGGGAAATCTATTCACTTCTGCAATCATACAATATCCGAAGCACAAACATTTAAGGAGTTTTCCTCTAACACTGAATTCGCTGGTTCAAAGGAGACTCTCCTCTTTGGTTGGGGGTGGTGGGCAGGAAAGGGCACATCCATATTTTGGGAAATGATCTGCATTCTAGAATACCTCCCCGGTATCTTGGATATTTTCATGTATAATAATAAAGATGGTTTTCACTTACAGACTTCTTTTTGAGTTGGAAATCTCAAAAGACACTCCCCAGGTATAGTTTCCTTGCTGTCTTACTGTTTGTGTGAGAAACCAGACAGAGCCTGCCACCTGCACTCCATCTCTGGAAGACATGTTGCCTGGGGGAGGGCACAGTAGGCCAGACCCTGGCAGGGATGGCCTTTTCAGCACTGTGGAATCAACCAGGAGGGGTAGAAGCTTTTTGAATGCTTATTTTTGGATCAACATTTCAGTAACTCATTTCCACTCACTGAAAACAGAATAATGAAGCCTCCATCCAAATTGACATGGAATTCTATTTGTATGGGAGTCACAAAAAAAGAACCCTGGTACTTCCAGCATCCACACAAACCCTTGAGAGGCATGCGAGTATTTTTTTGGAAAAGCACTTGTTTGTCAAGGTCTTTGAAAATAAAATATTAACTAAAAATAAAATGTATACCACTGTAACAAAGAAAAGGGCTTGCTATTAGGCTCTCTGAGTAGCTTGGAACAGAAGAGTGACAGAAAAAGTATTTCGGTGAGAGAGAATGAGATGTTTCTGGAGTAGTGGTGGTATTGATTTAATATACTTTCCCACATGCACTATATTCACTTGATAAAGCCAAGACTATCCAGTTCCTACCGGAGAAGAAAATTATACTCAGCTCTGGAAAGGAATAGATGCTAAAATATTATGTCCAGTCTAAAGGAATTACAGTTCCCAGGATGATCCTAGGACGTCGTGCAAAAGGAGCCACATCACAGAATAGCTATTGCTTCCCTAGCGCTTTGCTGCATGTATTGAGTCCTCGGTGTGCAAATTAATCAAGGCCGACACACTCATTATGAAAACTGTGAAAAACTATCAAGAGCTCGGATGTAAAGGGCCATGCGAGTAATAAGAAAGACACTGGGGTCATTGAAAAGGCATGCAGTTAATTAATTAATTTTAAAATGTGGTTTCTACTGTCATGGTTCATTGGTCACTGGCCCCATTTTATTGGATTGAATCAAGTGCTGGTTTGCTTTCCTGTTTCATACCACAATACTGATAGACTTTCTATTGTTGCCACGGAGCACACATGATTTGTGGGCACTCAGTTGATCAATGAGATAGTATGGCAAACTTATTAAGACTCTGCCTGCTGGCGGAACTAAATCTTCCTTTCTTATCTCTTTATTAGTTCTACCATATCTTCACTTCTAATTACCTCACTTCTAATTCAAGCTTCCTTTTCTCACATTAACACTTTTTATTAATCTATGCAGGTCAGTCCTGGACAATCATTTTTAAAGCTTCTTAATCCTCTCGTATTTAAAATGCATACACAATCACGGAAAATGAGAAAATACAGAATCTCCTATCATAGACTTTTGTTAGGTCTCAGAGACCTTTTGCTGTGCACACATGTAATTGGAATTTATTGGACTTCTCAAGTACAGAAATCTGAGTCATTTTAAACTCCTGGGAAAGGCACCTAGATGAAGTTTGAAATAATCGTCACCTGGCTTCTAGTATTAATTGGGAAGATGAATTGTATGTGCCCATCTCATTATCATTTTATTCATCTTCTTTGATACTAGTGGATAAATTTGGATAAATTCTAATGTTTAGAAATCGATATCTTAGCAATTTTTCAAGAAGTTAGAACCTACTGTAAATTTGACTGAGCTATGAGAGAACAGTCTACTTCTCATGTTCCAACTCTTTCCAAGACTATGGCTTGTCAATAAGGGGTCAATTAAAGTAGATGACAATAGTTATCATAATTAGTGACTTTAAAGGTGAGATACCACCTGGGGTCTATCTGTCCAAAGGCAGAGATATGAACATTTAGGTAACTGAGAAAGGCCATATTTATAACATTAAGTATCCAAATTCTTAAAGAATCAGAAACCTGAGAAGTCATGGAAAATCATGTGTAGAGACC
>JAAGEH010000038.1:13324724-13346209 GCA_011751065.1 Lasiurus cinereus | reverse complement strand
GTCAGCCCTGCTCAGCCTGGGGTCATCAAATGGGGCCATATCACAGAGAACATTACAACCACCACCTACAGCCTGTGGTTCATGTCCATAATGACATGTGTTTCTACCCCGCCATCTACCAAAGCGTGGGATGCTTGGCCATTAGTGCTGTGACTGCTGCTATGGTTTCCCTCCTAACTTCTCCCACCTTGTGATGGAGACAGAGCTGACTGGGCCTTCCAATCTGAGAGGCCAAGACTCCCGCATGGATACTCAACCTTGATCAGTGATCGCAATACACTCTTTGAAATTCTTGATTGGCAGCTGCCAAAACAAGGTGCACTAGTGGATGAAAAATAGCGTCAATGCCTTGCAAAAAGGCAGCATCGTTACTGATGGCATTTTGCCAAAAGGCCGGTCTTGTCTTCTCTGTCCAATGTGGCCCTTTGGGTTGCTAGGAAGTCAGCTGTGTTGTCAATGGCTTTATGCACTACTTAGTCCTTATGCATCTCTTATGTCAGATCATTGACATTCCCTTCTTTAAAGTTTTAGAATTTGTAAAGCAATTGTAAATATGTCCTTTATATTCACAAAATCTTTTAAAAAGTTACATTAGGTTCAATCATTGGGCTTCAAAAATCTAAGTTCTTGTCATTGCGGCAAACTGTATTTAACAAATCTGATGCTGCAAAATGGATGCTCTCACTCTCCAGTTGGACTGTAAGCATCATGGAAATAATAATTATCCTTTTTGTCTTGTAATTTTAGCTCTTTATCATTCTTTCAAACAGCCATCAAAACAATAATTGTGGCCGAAACCGGTTTGGCTCAGTGGACAGAGTGTCCGCCTGTGGACTGAATAGGTCCCAGGTCAAGGGCATGTACCTTGGTTGCGGGCACCCCCCAGTAGGGGGCATGCAAGAGACAGTTGATCAATGTCTCTCATAGATGTTTCTAATTCTCTACCCCCTCCCTCTCTGTAAAAAAAATCAATAAAATATATTTAAAAAAACAACAATAATGGTGGTTAATTTCTAGCCTTTCATCAACTATTTTTTGCCAGTTTTATCCTTTTGAATATATAGGAAACAATGCTAATTTACCTGGAAAGCCCTTTTATAGCAGACCTAAGTCTTACCTTTGCTCATATCCCACCTTATCTCAGTTGCCTTTCCACCAGCTCTACTCAGAATGTTTACCTCTTTCCTCCTACCTCAGTAATATATTGTTTGGAGATCAGATAATGTACCCCTGTCTGTCATCTAGCAGTGGTATTTATGTAGTTTTCTCTGTCTTTTACTAGATCCTGAGCATCTAGAGACCAGGACATTAATTCTTGAGTCCCAGAGTCTAACCACTAGCTGACACATAGTAGATACTCAATAAGTGTTAGGTCAAATTTACACCATTTTGTCATTTTAGGAAATAGTGTCATATGCCAAAGAAAGAATCATATATTAGATTATGATCCGCTTCATGCCAAGGGCCATTTTTCATGGTTTTAACAGGACAACAGCATAGCCCATAGGCAGGTGTCAATACATGTATTAATTATAAGGCTACAAATGCAATACAATTTTTCATGACCCTTAAATTACTGTATGACTAGGTGTGCATATCTGGTTGGGTTTTATTTATGATATTGTGAGTATGTGCTGAGGAGAAGTGACAGGGTTAAGGAGTTCTCACCCATGAAGAACCGCTTCAGGGAAGAAAAAATGCCACCATTTTTTAAATGGCCTTTCTTACATTCTGCTGGGCAGTGCACAGAAAGAGCATCATTGATCACAAACACCCTTTATGGCTTTGCCTTAATAATAAATCACATGGCTCGCTGTATCTGTTGTTAGTCAACAATGCACACCTCCACGTTCATTGGGGGAACTTGTAATTATCTGAGATGTAGCCAGTTTAGTTAATACCACGGGAGCCCTAAACAGGAGTTAGAGGTTTCTATAAAAGCCTTTTAATTTGTTACTCCACAGTTCATTTACATGGGATGCTATATGTCACTGAAAATGCAACCCCTATGATTCAGGGGCTGGAGAGAAAACATTATGCATGTCATAATATGTGTTTATAAAAACGTTCTTTTTTAAATCCTCACTAAGGTTGCTGTAGAAAGCAAAAAAGTAGTACTGTAAAGCCACAGTGTATAACTAAGTACTGGAAAGCCACAGTGAATAATTCAGAAGTTGTATGTGTACATTTTACACAGTTGGCAAGAGAATGGGGCTTAGCTTTGCTGACTAATTGAAGTAATTCTACAGACCAGCTACACATGAAAAGCTGCCCTACCCTAACATAAAAAAAGAGCTTGTATGCATATATACATAACCCATGGACACAACAGGGTGGTGGAGGCCTGGGAAGATGGGGAGGAGGGCTACCAGAGGTCAATGGTGGAAAAAAGGGACATATGTAACACTTTCAACAATAAATATATATTTTTAAAAATTTGCTTTCTCTTACTTTCTCTAAATCCTAATGAGAATTAGTTTTAACAAACGTAGGATTATGTTTTTATTTGAGAACCACCCATATTCCAGCTTCCACAGTGGGAACACAGAATTTTTAAATAAAACCAAACACAGAATATCTTAAAAGTATCTTTGTAAATCATTGGGGCTTTTTCTTAATAGTGGATTTATGGCTTTCCAGATACTTTTATTTACAGCCCTGCAGAGATGAAAAATGACTGAGCATTCTTAAGCCAAAGAGCCTTTTTTATCCATTTGTAAGGAAAATACTTTTCAAATCCTCCAATGTTCAGATTCCAATACTTTCCATAAATCCTTCACCCAACGTATAGCAGTCTCACAAAGTTTGATCTTCACTCTCTTGCATACAATCTACATTTGCACCTTCTTCCCTACTAATAATTATGCCAGTTCTTCCTTGGTTGTCTCATAAATCACTATTTAAAAAAATCAATAACTACAAAGCTCCTGAAGGACTCAAGTGCATGGCATGTATAAAGTTCTTCTTTCAATTTCACTGAGACAGAGCCTTGGTCATTATTCTCTGAAATATCATGCTTGTTACTATATGCTTAACACGTGCATCCTAACTTTGTATGTTTCTTCACAAGTCTATCCCTTCCCAATCTGCAGTAGTTAGAATGCTATTTTTGTAGTCAAAGATATTTTTGACTATGTGACAATTATATGCACAATATGGTTAGGGGAGTAATGCTTAAAACTCTTAAAAGTTGCAATTGCATGCCACATTTCAACTAGCTTATTCTTTGAGCACGTACCTAAATAAATTAATTTGTCAAGCTTTTTAAGACTTCAGGCATGATCTAAGGGCTCTCACCAAGTTTGGAGACAAGCTTACACTATTCTTACAGAAGATGGACTGGAAAAATGCCAATTTTATGACTTAATTTGTTCCCAAAAGATAATAGAAAAAAAACAGCCAATGAAGAACACATTTCATATCCTTTCAAATACCGCTCTAAACATTAGGCTTCACATCTTGAAGTGTACTATTCCCCCAATTAGTGTAAATAACACCGTATCATGTATTTTAATAAGAATTCTTATGTTTTAAAACTGAAAACTATAATTATATTTAAAACGTTATTTTCCATGTGCTATTTTTGTTTTAATGAACTGATGCCCTTAGGGAAGCTCCATAATCCACAACTTGAGGAAACGCTGTGCTGAATATTTATTTATTTATTTTTTAGCAAAGATTCCCTTAGTAAGCATTCTTCAATAGTTGAAGGCAGAGAGCAGCATCAGGCCAAATCTGGCCCTCCACCTATTTTTGCTGATCAAAATGTACTGAAGCAGGGTCATGCCCATTTGCTCATGAGAAGGCTATGGATGCTTTCGCCGTGTAATAGGAGAGTTTCATAGTTGGAACAGAAACCATATGGCCCATACAGCCTAACATAGTTACTATCTGGATCTTAAAAAAAAAGTCAATTCCTGGTTTAACTGATTTCATTCAAAATAGGTTTCCAATAGTGCCATTTTCTTTCTAATACCTATAAATGCCTCTGAAGTCTTCAGAGAAGTACTACAGAATGGAGTCCTTCCTCCTCCTCAGATTCCCTACTTCTCAGTGCAGAGAACAAAGCAAGAGCAAGGGATCTCTGAGTTAGAAGTGGTAGAGGAGGGTGAGGGGATGAGGACGGGAAGCACATTTTTTCCCCTTGACTTTGTTAAAATCAGATTATTTTTCTCTTTTTTTTTCTATTAGAGCACTGTAAATATGTACATTTCCAGAAGGTTCCTACATTTATTGCAGAAAATATAGTTCTCTGTAATTATTTCAATGAACTTTTATTGGAAATGTTTTACACTGGAACTTACAATTTACCCCTGTACTCAGAAGTTTTAAGATTAGGTTCTCTTCCTGAGTCATGTGATAATAATCAAAATCCCCTCCCCTTGCTTTCCACTTTAAACTTATTAAACTCTAAGCAGAAAGAAATTATTTTTACCATAATTATTTCTTGATGCAGTAATATAAAACATATACCAAAGATTTTTCTTCCCAGAGATTCAATTATATGAAGTTTCTCCATTTCAAACCTTTCTATTTTTTCCCAAGTTTAAAAATTATGTGTAGAGTAAAAAATTTGACTTAGATACTAGCTAACTTAGTTTCAGTCAGAAATTTTGTTGACTCAAAATATCTTATTTCACCTACAAGGATTTTGGCATTCTATGCATCACTATTTTCATGTATAAGAGTAAATCGATTTCTAGGTTTGAAAAAATATATGAAAGACTAATACCGTTGTGACAAAGATGTTTTTCCTCTGATTTTATGTGCAGACTGAAACAGTCATATTACCTTTGACCTTCCTCTGTAAGGATTATCAATGGGATTGATGCTATAGAAGTCAGTTGTCAGCTGTTCATAAATGAAATAGTCATTGAGGTAGTGGTCTTAAAATGAAAAGAGTCCATGGAGGGATGTTGTAAGTCAAAACATTTAAGTCTGAAAATTTGCCTTTATTTTTTAGCAATTATATTTTACAAAAATTATTGTAATAGTGTATTATATGCATGGTTCCATCCTTAAATATGCAATATAAAATGTAGTAAAATTAAGAATCCAATTTTTGGTTGGGTAATAAATAAAGTAAGAGAAAAGCTAAGGAGATAAAAAAAAATGAGCCAGATTAAAAAACATTACATTCAATGCTCCACTAATATTTTTCTATAGAAACTTTATGGTTTGGTGAAAATTAACTCTATATATTCTAAGATGTGGCAAGGAATTAAGAATAAATACCTGTGTTTTCAAGTGAAAATAGTGTGGGATGTGAGTCAGTTACTGAGGTGGAAAAAGGTAAAGGAACATATCTGTGAAAAGTTGGGAGCCATACTAAATTTGAGATGCTTAGCTATTTATCTTAGTATTTTCAGCTCCACTTTGATGTCTAAATACAGAGCTCAAGATAACGTGTGCGACTTGATTCAAATCTGAGAGTCATCAGAAGACCTGTCAAACATTGGGAAGTGAATGAGGTTCTTGGAGATACATACAGTGTGCCCATATGAGAAGCCTCAACTTTCCAGTATCCAAAAGATAGGTGGAGAAGGAGCATCTGTGGAAGTAGACTAAGAAAGAACAGATACCTGAAAACTAACTGAGAGTGATCCCCCATAATCCAGGGGAGATTTGTGATGAGAGAGAAAAAAACACTTGTCAAAGACCACAGATAACTGTACTAATTGCTGAGAGGTAAAGGAAGAAAATCCAGAGGAATGACCATTAGATTTAACCAATGAAAAAGTAGTTTTGGTGAAGGTGGAAACATAAATAGTGGATGGAACATAAAGAAGACAGTACAGGAAGAGAAGATACTAGTTAGATGGTATCTCCTCTTATCAAAAAGAGGAGTTTAGATTCCCCTCTTCCTGCTAAAAATATCAGGAAGCAAATTAAAATACACACCATGAATACTGTGGCTAAAGATAGAACAGTGTGTTAGTGTAAAACAGTACATGCAGTATGATATAATGTGAAATTTTCCATCTTGTAATGATGAAGTATCCCACTGATAATTCATCTAAAGAAGACATTGGCATTGGCATTCATGGAAAGCTACTTATAACTTGTGTATACATGGTAAGATCCTAGCATGTTGCACACAACAGAAAAAGTGTGGAGGGCAAAAGTAGTTTATTAGAGGAACATTTTTAAAAATCTTTGTCCAAATAAACAACATAAGATGCATAAGGTAAGGTGGCAAATTTCAAAATTATCTTTTCAATCTTTTCCTACATTATTTTGTTGGAGCAACAGAGTAGAGCTTGACTTGAGAAAGCTTCTAAAGTGAGACTTTCAAATGTGTGGAGGCAAGAAGTTTATCTTTATGAAGTAAAATCCCTTTTCCTGGTACATGATGCTCTTTGATGAGGGCCAAAGACCTCTGGAGTGTGAGAGTCACAGGAAGACAATTCAAAAAGAGGATACAATGGGGGGATAAGAACACATATGTAAAACCTTCATCAAGAAAGAAAAAAAAAGATTCAAACTGACAGATTCAGGTGCTGTACAAAAGTACTGCAGGGTAAAGGGATTATGGGTAATGAACTTAATGTACAGTAATGTGTTTTACTCTACTGGATTCTGCCAAGGGAGATTTACATGTGAAACCAACAAATGATGTGCAGAAGGCAGAAATTTGGGTTGAATTTTTAATTAGATCACCAGCACATCTCAATATTAATGAGAAAAATCAGTTCATTTACTTAAAAAGGCACCTGAATTGCCAAAAATTATGTGGGAAATGAATTGGTTTATAGTGGAATGCCATTTTTCATATAATAGATACACAATTTTAAAATACAGGAATATTCATTAGGAATATTATGGCAGGGGTGCTGTTTCTGCTGATTGGAGCACACATTTTTTAATGCTATTTTATGTCTTTATTGATCCTGAATATGATAGTCAGTGCTGAGGAAGTTTATAGTGATGGTATTGAATTGCTACCCTTTTGAAAAAGGAAAGATTAATTCAAGAGTGATTTAAAATGATGTGTTCTTCCAGGAAATTGTATTTGTGGCTTTAGACACACTAAATTTTAACCGTATTGCTGCTTTCCCTGCCCTCCCTCCAGATAAGCCTTTGATAGAACTTTCCATAGAAAAACCAGTAAGTTTATTTGGAAAGAAAAACATTCCTGACATAATGAAAATAATCCTGGTAGGCGTCAGAGTGACACATAATGATTACTGATTGTTTGCTCCACTGTGCACTTGCATAGACATGTTTAATCTTTGCAAATATCCTGTAAAATATGTACTTTTTTTGCCCTAACAGGTTTGACTCAATGCATAGAGCATCAGCCTGTGGACTCAAGGATCCCACGTTCAATTCTGGTCAAGGACATGTAACTTGGTTGCAGACATATACCCAATAGTGGGTGTGTAGCATACAACTAATTGATGTTTCTCTCTCATCGATGTTTCTAGCACTCTCTCCCTCCCCCTTCCTCTCTGTAAAAAAAAAAATCAATAAAATATATTTTAAAAAAAATGGGTACATCTGTGGATGATGAAAGTGCTGCTTTGGTACATAAAATGGTACTTGTTAAAGTAAAGGACACTGAGGTTTAAAAGCATTGAGCTGTTTACTGAAGGTCAAACACTAGTGTAGAATAGAGTCTAGAATTGGGATACTTTCTACTCAGTGCCTACCCTTTTAAATTCACCCATGCACTGCATAGCCAGGACATTCAAAAACTACTGTGTGGCTTTCAATTTCAGGTTTGCCCCTTATTACTTCTGTTTCCTTGGATAAAGTAACTTATTTTCTTGTCATGAAAGACTTTTGATTGGTAGAAGGTAATAAGTGAATTATTTTTATTAACTTTATAGAACTACAGTGATGATTCCATGAAACAATATATGTAAAATATTTAGAATGATTTAACCACAAGAAGAACACAATAATATTGCTGTATAATTTGAAAACTTTCCTCAGTCTTTGAAGAATAGAAGTCATTGGTAGAGAGCAAAACAAAACGAAAAGAGGCATTTTAAAATTGAGGAATTAATCAATGATGTGAATAGACGAAGCTCAAATTAGTACTTTTTAGAACCTGCCCCTCTCCTGCTGAAATAATTTTAAAGGGATGTAGGAATTTTCTAAATCCAATGTTGACACTATGCCATTGGCTTTCCTAGCTCGTAAGTGATTTCAGTCAAAACCTTTCTAAAAAGGATTACACTTGTCACAAGCAAAACACATGGAGTGACAATGGTTCATTCTCTGCATACATTTTGAAGTGGACAGGACATTGGAATTCTATGAGAGAAAACAAAGCCTGCATTCAGAATGCAACCTTAATCCAAATTAGTCAATTTGTTTGATCATGACACCCAATAGAATTCCAACCCAGTCCTTCTCTAAAAACCACCATATCTTTGGCTTTATAGTTCTTAAAAAGTCATTTTCAATTATCATTGAAAGAGTAGAGGAAAAAAAATCCCAGGTTGCCTTCTCTTCTTAAATTCTCATCAGAAGCTTGAAGGCAACTTTTTCCTGTCAGCTAGATTTTTGACTCATGCACAGAACAAGTTCACACAGTGAGCTATTCAGCAGTAACAAGAGATGACAAATTCTTCACAGATGCCTTATCAACTCACTGCTCATTTGGAAGAGTAGAGGAGAATTGCGGTGGATGTCAATTCAACAGGCTGGATTTGGTTGTCAGGAGGTTTTTAAAGAAAGGCGGTTATCCTTACAGGGCCACCTGTCACAAACAACTGAACTGACTAGAAGTTTCTAATAGAGAGACAAATCTCTATACATTTATCTACTGGTCATATATTATCTAATATATGAATTAATTGCAGTGAGGGGATTTTAAAGGTGAAAATAGGTTATTTGTCAAAAAAATATATGAAATATAACAAGGTATAATAGCCCACATTGTGAAATACTCGAAGAAATGCTAGGAGGAAACCATTGAAATTTTAAAATGAGCTCTAAGAACAAATGAGTTGAATCTCTGTATATTATAAATCCCATAATGCATATTTGCACATAAAATGCTTTCAACAAATCTGCAATTAAAGGAGTCTACGTAACTTTTTTTCTAAACACAGTCATCCCAAAATGTAGTTATCATCAAATCTTACCATGGGTTGCCTTTCCAGATTAAAAGAATAGCAATTATACCACTAGAAACTAGAGGAGTAAGCATAGAGGGAAACTACCAATTTTCAATTTTTGTAAACACAGAATATTCGTTCATTAATAATAAGTGGTTGGGCTTAAAAAAGCAGGTTGTCAGAGGAGTGGATATAACTGTATAGGCCTCGACTGCTAAGCAGTCAGTTGTTGCTAAGCTTTAAAATACAGTATCAATGGTCAAGCTATTATTTTATTAAAAAATAAAATGTGTTCCAATAAGTTTTGAGAAAGAAAACATATCAAGAAAAAAAAGCCACATAGTTTAACTGAAGTCATGTATAAAATATAAGAAGTAGAGAATAGACAAGTATAAAATACTAGAGGCTCAGTGCATGAAATTTGTGCACAGAGCAGGTGTTCCCTCAGCCCTGACTGCACCCTTTATACCTTTTTCTTTCTTTTTTAAAAATACATTTTATTGATTTTTTACAGAGAGGAAGGGAGAGATATAGAAAATCAGAAACATCGATGAGAGAGAGATATGGATCAGCCGCCTCCTGCACGCCCCACAGTGGAAATGTGCCCGCAGCAAGGTACACGCCCCCAACCAGAATCGAACCTGGGACCTTTCAGTCCGCAAGCCAACGTTCTATCCACTGAGCCAAACCGGTCTCGGCTATCCCTTTTTCTTATTTAGGTAACCTCTTCACATTTAAAAACCTTAACTGAAATATCACCTACTCTAGGAAATCCTCTTTGAACAAATGTCTTTACTATCCATGTTAAGTATTTTCATAGTATACCATTCTTTTTCTTAACAGCTACTGAGAGTGGATGCAATGTGGTTTTCATTCTTGCATCTGAAATTCTTCTTCTTGCTCTTATAATTCAAAGCTTATCCAATTTACATTTGCCCTTCAAGGGCTTATATTTGGTTCAGTTTCTAGTTGGCTCCTTGCTTTTTTTTTTTTTAAGCAATAAATTTGGGTTGTGATAGTAAGCCTCATTGTAATCAAGCCTGTAGGTTTCTCTATATGAATATTTCTATAATACCTATCACTTTAATATACCAGCGATTGTGTTCATTTATAGAAAATAACAATGTCACCTGATCATTTGATCTTCTAGTAATATTTTATAGCAAGATGTGTTATTTTAGTAATTTAACTATTACAAAACTGAGGCGTACAGAAATAAATTACATTGAACAATAAAGAATGACTCAAATATCAAAGCATAGTCCACTTAGGGTCTCCCTTGTCCTGGGCGTCAGGTATCATAGCATAGTACACAGTTCACGTGGAACTCAGCTTCCTTTAAAACAGGAAGGGATGCCATACTCATGAAGCAGCTACTTCCACACACTTTATTTAATTCACAGCACATACTCTTTGTACTAATTATTGGAAAATCATCCTAGCAATTGCCTCTGTTCCTCTCTGTATTGTTGCCTTACATTCTGATTTTCCTACTGCACTCTTTATCATGCACTCACTCTTAATAAGATTGGAATTTTTTAAGGGCAGAGATCATGACTTGAGCTTGTGTTTCTCTGCCCTGATGCCTAGATAAATACTCAAATGCCATCCAGTCCCAATGACTGTGATGAGAGAGGCCCACTGTTGCTGGAGACCTCTGATTTTTTTTTAAAGGAGTCTCACTTGTCCTGTACCTTTATAGAGGGGTGAGTAGGAACTGAGGGAATTTTAGGAAAAGATTTTGCTAAGCTGGTGACTGGGACTGACGGTCATTTGTCTAATTAAAACCCGGACACACAGCAATAACAAAGGCACTGGTCTCCTACTACTAATGCATGGGGATCAAATCCCAGCCTGCAGGTTCTCACCCCCACAGTCAGGACCAGGCTGCTGGATAGACCTCTGGGGAGAGGGATACTTCCCATGGCTGCAGGCTAGAGGCCCTGGATTCTGCACCACACTTCCAACAAGTCCCTAGCAGGTTGGCCAGCTGAACGGGTTCTTCACCTGGGATGGCGGGGACAGCTTGGCCAGGGTCTGCTGGCCTGATGGCCTCATGATCGTGGGGCAGCCCAGCCTGGCTTCTTTACCCCGCGATCCTGGGGAGGCCTGGCCTGGGCTCTTTGCCCTGTGATCTCGGGGCAGTTTGGACCTGAGCAGGCAGCATAAGATGCTGCCCCCACCACCTGCCTGGTCCCCGACTGCAGCTTGGATCCCACTGGCGGCACAGGGCACTGCCTGCCCCACCTGCATATGCAAATTTATCCGCCATCTTTGCTGAATTAATTTGCATACCACTCCCAATTGGCTGTGGGCATAGAGGAGGTATGGTCAATTAGCATTTTCCTCTTTTATTAGTGTAAATTTTACTCTGATTTATATAATTCATATATTTTACAAACATTTTGAGCACTTATGAAGTAACACACACTTTCCCAGATACAGAGGTACCTCAAGATACGAGTTTAATTCGTTTCATAACCTTGAGTCACGGTAAACTGGTGGGTTGTTTACAGCCAGCCAGCCAATCAGCGCGATTACTCCTATCTCAAATGTTGCTTGTATTTCAAAGCAAAAATCGCTCGCTCAATGGCTCGTATCTCAAAAATCTCGTATGTTAGGGCACTCGTATCTCAAGGCACCATTGTATTGGCAGGACAGCAGTGACTCAGATGGCTTTCATAACCTTCATGGAACTTATATCATAATGCAAGAGAGAAAGAATAGACAAGTATTTTAACAAATATGTAATGTGAGGTAGCAGCATAAATAATAAATAACCCACATTCTCATGAAATTCTAATGCAAAAGACCAATATGAAAACAAGCCAAGAGTCCAATAGTGTATGAGAACAATTAAAGAAATAAAATAGGAATAAGAAATAGAGGGAGGTGAATCTTTTTAATGTGATAGACAAAGATCTACTTGAAGAGACTACTTTAGAGTAGAGACATGAGAGAAGTGAGAAAGGAAACTAAGCACTTCCCTGTTGATGAAAATCTGGGTTAATTTAACTTTTGTCTAATGTAAAATACTTTAAAATTCAACTGTGTCTCCTTTCGTGCCCATTAAAGAGTGTCTTCAGGTTATGTAATAAAAAAGATTACAGAGTTGTTCTTCAAGTTTGCTAGATACTGTCTTGCACATCGCTCTCCAAAATGAATGTACAAATGTACATCCGCCCAGCCACTCACAAACTTAGAGGTGGGATTAGGACTATCTGTGGTCCAAGAATATTCTAGTTGTGTGTTTTTCTCTGTCCCACTGCCCAGAACCTGGGGCTTTAGTTATTCTGTTCTATCATGCTCCTGATGTTGACACAAGCATGGCAGGTAGAGTACCTAAATCTCAAACTTTTCTGGCTAAAGGACAAAAAAGGAGAATCCCAGGGAACTATGAAGTACCAGGAAAATTTTAGAGAGTGGGGAACTCAGAAATGCAAAACCATAGAGTTTTTTGGTGAGCCTAATGGTCTCTAAGTAATCTAAGTACACTAACATAAAGAGAGAGGGAAAGATTGACAAAATGGGTTTTAAAACATTGACTCAGTGGCATGCTATCTATATGAAACTCACCTCAAATGCAATGATATATTTAGGCTAAAATTAAATGGAAGAAAAGATATTTACTAGACCCACTCTAACCAGAAGAAAGCTGGTGTGGTTGTATTGAAGTGGACTTTAGAGCAAAGAAAAACCAGAAATATATATTTGGGGGCATTTCATGACAAAAGTGTAAATCTACCAAGAGGCCATAACAACCTTAAATGTATATGAATCTAAAAAGAGAACTGAAGAACATGAAGTAAAATCTGAAAAAACTGAAAGTTAAAAAAAAAGGAAATCTCCAATTATAGCTGTGGATTTGTTATCAGTTATATATAGAATTAGAAAGCAGAAAATCAGCAAAGATAGAAAAGAACTGAACAATACCATCTACCAATGGGTCCTAATTGATATTTACAAAATACTCCACTCCCAAGCAGAAAAATACGTATTTTTCAAGTTAATCTAGATGACCATATCCTGGGTCATAAGAATAAAATTTTAAAGCCTTAACAATGTAAAGTGATGGAAATATCATGGCTCCCCTTCCATATGTCTCTCAACCCAAGAGACCCAATTTTCCTATCCCTACGTCCGTATGTCTTTAACAGTTCTCAGTGCAGAAATGCAGTGTTTCCAAAGCCCATTGGCTCATGAACATTTCATTTTTATGTTTAAGTCACTTTTCAGGCTTAGTCTTCCACAGAACATCTCTTTATAAACCACTGACATAAACAAAGTTAATTTAAACCCAAAGTATATGTACCTTCTACACTCAGCTAAAAATCATTCTTTTCATCTTTGTCTACATATTTATTAGTGACTTTTAACAGTTTGAAACATATATAAGAAAAAAAACACAGAATTACAGTTAATATTACAACTAAAATGTATCTCTTTAAAACATGATTTCAAAGAACAGCTATAGTTTTAAGTGAGAGCAACCTGTACTTAAATCTAAAGATACTGTTTGCCACATATTGATATAGTGGTTGTAGAAAATGCTTCACTCTTTGAATGGTAGACTCACTGAGAAGCTCTTAAAACTATATTATTGATTTCTTAATGCTTTAATTTCCTTTAAATCTAGTTACTTGTCTTGATCTGGCTTTTTACAGTAAAAACTTAATCATACTTTTTCATTGGTTCACCACTTTGTGGTCTTCTGTAAATTTTAAGAAGTTCTGATTAATATTGAGATTAAATATGGTGACCATTGACCTTGGGAGAAAGATGAAAGAATACCTTACATATTAGCTTTTGTAAGCAATCTTTTTATTGGGAGATCTTTTTTTGTTCTGTAGTTCTGTGTTCTCCCAAGGATGCTAATTAACATTCATGTATGAAAATAATTGCCGTGTATTATATCTAAGGAGTATTTCTATTATAATGTGAGACTAGAGAATATCTTACACAACCTTCAAACCTCTGCCTTAGTATTTACATGTTTCATTCTTCCTATCTCTAGTTTTAGGTGTGTATCAAACCGTGTAGAATGAAGACTGTGATTTTTATCCTTTTCTATTATCATGGTGATAAACACAAGAATGAGTTATAGAGTCAAGTGTCACAAGATTATAATAAAAGACAGAAGACAAATCTTTGAAATCTCACATTCAAAGACAACTTAACAAAATTAAATTACTCACATGAGCTAGTTATCCAATTCCTGCCTCCTTTCTGAGTCTTACCTTCCAGAGGATCCTTACTGCAAGGACCTCACACACCACTTGAAGGACCTTGGCCTTTAAACTCAATGCATATTTCACTCTTTAAAAAACCCAGATTTGCCTAAACTGGTTTGTCTTGGTGGATAGAGCATCTGCCTGCAGACTGAAAGGTCCCAGGTTCGATTTCGATCAAGGGCATGTATCTTGGTTGCAGGCACATCCCCAGTAGGAGGAGTGTAGGAGGTGGCTTATTGATATCTCTCTCTCATCGATGTTTCTAACTCTCTATCACTCTCTCTTCCTCTCTATAAAAAAATCAATAAAATATATTTTAAAAAGAACAGATAAAATTGATGCCCATCCTTTCTTCAGCACTCATTGCAGTTAACTAGTTAGGTGCTGTTTTTCCAGTAGTGAGTGAGTGTTAAACCATTTACTATTTCTCATATTATCCTATTTATTATCTCTAGTCTTTTCTGGGGGGATTAGAGCCCTCTAGTTGTGAAATAATGGAAAATTAACTACATTTTTTGCTAATTTAACATGGACTATTAATATTCTTCATTACCAATAATTCATTCTTGATGGTCATCTCTAAGCAATTTCTATGTTCTCAGTTCTGTCCTGGGAACTAAACTTAAACTCCGGGAGGACTGGGACATGATTGACATGATTGTTTCATATTGTTCTTTTCTTGGATTAGCATAGTTTATGTGATAAGAAACCACTTATTAATACATGCTAAATAAATAAATAGAGGTTACAATAGTGTAGACCATATTTTTGGTGCCCACTTTTATGTAACTTATGGTCAATGAACAGGGATTTTTAAACACATCGTTATATTATATAGTCCTAGTGTGATGAAGGATTGTTTCGGAGTGATGATAAGTAACATTTACAGAAATGTATAATATGATTGCTACTACCCAATAAAATAACAATAATAGAAGTCATTCAAATACTGATCAGTGTTCTTAGAGAAAATTGGAAGGAATGGACTGAGAGAACAATTTTCAGATATTACTTGTTTGGAACCTGAGTAGGCTAAGTGCTGAAATGCACCTAACAGAATTAAGTCAACTTTAAAAATGGTGCCAAGGTTTTTATTGTATTTGTTTAGAGGTTTCTCAAAAAATAATCTGAGGCTTTGCCAATTTACTACAAAGTGAATTCTATGACTATACTGAAAGAAAGCAAATATAGCAAATATATGGCCTTGGCATATTCACTAAGAACAAGAGTAGGCACAAAAAATCCAGAGTAAATTCAAAGCAGATGTTGATTTCTCCCACATTCTTCTCATGGATAATTTATTCAAGGCTCGAAAGTGTCAATTCACAAATCAAAGACACATTTGTATCTTCAGGTTCTTATATTTCAAAGAGAAACGCATTCATGTGTAAGTAGAAAATGTCATTTCGATTTATAATTACCTGTCAGCTTTCAGGAAAAATGAATATTCAAGGGCATAGGAAGAATCAGCCATACAACAAAAACATCATTGATTGCTCTGGAAGGCTTTGAATAAGCTGTCCTTTTACAAATCTTAGTGTGAATCTAAAATCACCTAAAGCTTTTCCCATGGACCATTAAAAAATAGAATTTAACCAACAGAATATTGATTATAAGAAGTGATGTTTTATAGTTCCTAGAGCAGTAATTGTCAAACCTTTTCTGTATAGGTTCCAACTAAGTATTTTAGGCTGTGCACCAGAACATTCTCTGCCAGAACTATTCAACTCTGCCTTCATTGTGTGAAAGCAGCCTATGCAAGCCTATGCAAGCAAACAACTTTATTTAAAGCAGGCAGCAGACCAGATTTGTCTATGGATCTTCAACCTTCAGATTCTGTTCTAGAGGATACTCATATTACAAAAGCTCAGAGGAGGTACTCATATTTGAATGATCATAGCCAAGTCCATTCTAAATCTTGAAAGCCATAGTATTTCAGGCAATATCTAGCCTGGTGAATAAGTCCAATTTATGTGAAACTACTAAATACCTAAGGAACACTTTGCCCAAACTTTCCTGCACTTGATACATTTAGGGAAATTATATTTTAAGGACATAAATTAACCCATGAAATGATGTTTAAGTAAAAGGGATGCAGGAATTATGTGCTTTCCATTTTGACTGGTTTACCACACAGAAAGACTTTTGCTTCTAAGAGTTCATATAACCTCTCCACTCGAATTTTCCTAACTCTAAAAAAAAAGAAAGAAAGAAAAATGCGTGGAGTCATTGAACTTTGAAATTATTTTGAATTGGGAAAGGTGCTAGCATTATAAGTGAGATAGATTATTCAATGATGTCACCAATAGCAGGGAATCACTTCAGGGAGAGCCAGTGACAACTAAGGACAAGTGCTCCATCAGGCAGCTCTGCTGTCAGCTTAAAGACAGTTGCCAGGGACATTTTAATGACAATGACAGCAAGATGATGTAATGCTTTACACACAAATGCCATACATTACAGACAGACTGTTCAGCACCCTCCAAAACATGTGCTGCCAATAAGCTAAACTATATAATTGCTTACAAACTAGAAGCAAATGGGTCACTTCAGAGGATACGGAGTATAACTCTCTTTATGGTTGTATTAGTATACTTGTATTTCTTTTTTTTAAAGTCAACTGAAACTTTATTATATTTAATAATAAAAAAGTAAGATGCTGCATTTAACTGTGAATATATAATAGCCTCAGTCTCAGTACTTTTCAAGAAATATAATGTCAAACTACTGAAATCGCAATAGAGAGAACACATGAATTGAGGACTGTCTGAAAGTTATGTTGCCAGTGATTAGACATCATTTTTTAAAATCTACCTTTTCTTAATTATGTCAGGCCAACAGAAAAATAAACTTTTCAGGTCCACTGCACCTCCTCACTATTAGATTTTGTTGTGGTGCTATAAACATAAGTTGGTGACTCTTACAGTATGTCTATGTGCCCTGGTTTGCCTGGGGCAATCCTGGCCCTGGCACAGTGACTAGACTAATGCCTGTCAGGCACCATTATCCAGAAGGCTTAAATAAAGAATATTTAAACATTTTTTTTTCAAAAAACTAATGCTCTCTCCTATTTTTTACTAAACCAAGTAGTAGTAATACAGAGAAGGATCCTGAATCAACGGAATTTCACTATTCTAAAAAATATATTTATTTTTCACAGAGACGGAGAGAGAGGGATAGAGAGGAACATCGATCAGAGAGACATCGATAAGCCGTCTCCTGAACACCCCCCTACTGGGGATGTGCCTGCAACCATGATTCATGCCCTTGACTGGAATCAAACCTGGGACCCTTCAGTCCTCAGGCCGAAGCTTTATCCACTGAGCCAAACCAATTTTGGCAGAATTTCTAGAATAGGTTTGTCAAATATTGACATTGAAGAGAAAAGACTATAGGTCTTTCTGCTTCTTGGTCAACAAAGAAGCTGAAAGATATTGACCTGTGCATCACAAGGAGAAGAGTAGGATTCAGAAGGTGGATGGCCATTGTACAGACCAGGTAGGTGATCTCCCTGTTCCCTTAGGTTGCCCTCACTTTGTGAAAATCAGCCCCCTTTGTAAGCAGCCAGTCATTAAGGGCCTAGGGCCAGCAAATATAAATCACTAATCCTTTAAAAATACATCACTTCTCTTTAAAGCACTTCTTTCACCAGAATTCATATAACGACACCATTTCCAGTTATATCAGTCCACTATATATTTAAAATGTACAAATTTCAACTAATTTATAAAATACCATATTTATTCAATGAAGAAAGCAATGTTTCTTTTGAAGGAGACATACCCAAAATGTAATTGTTGAAATCCTCTCATTGTCTCCCATAGTTTACATTTATTATTGCTTTCTGCCTGCATTTTTGTATCATATTAAATCTCTGTTGGAACAAGGCAGATTATTAATAAATGAAAAAGTATGAATGAAATAATGAGATGAGATGATAATTCTCAAGGCTGATCAAACCATGCTGAGACTTTCTGTAGAAAGGATAATACAGTTAATTATTAAATACTTGAGGCCTGGTGCATGAATTCATGCACCAGTGGGGTCCCTCAGCCTGGCCTGTAGAATCAGGCTGAAACTAGCTCTCTGACATCCCCCTAGGGGTCCTGGATTGTAACAGGGCACAAAACAAGGGACCCTACAGGTGCATGATTAGGGCTAGAAAGAAACATTGGAAGTTAGCCAGCAAGGGAGGGACCATGGGAAGGCTCCAGGGCATGTCCAGCCTGTCTCACTCAGTTCCGATTGGCCAGACCCCAGCAGCAAGCTAACCTACTGGTTGGAGCGTCTGCCCCTGATGGTCAGTCCATGTCATAGCAACTGGTTGACTGTCTGCACCCTGGTGGTCAGTTCACATCATAGCCAGCAGTTGAGCAGCCTTAGCATATCATTAGCATAATATACTTTGATTGGTTGAATGGACAAACGGACTACTGGACATTTAGCATATTAGGCTTTTATTATATAGGGTGCTTTGATCTCTTTTGCATCCTATACAAAGTATAACTTTATCAAGAGAGAGTGAAACCAAACATTAACTTTTCAGAGAACCATGGCCAAAAAGAAAATAGGATGGTAATGTAGTAACGTTGTCAGTTAAATTATGTTCCCCCAAAAGATAAGTTAAATTTCTAACCCCTAGTTTCTGTAAATGTGATTTTATTTGTGAAGAGAGTCTTTGCATTAGTTAACATGATGTTGTACTGAATTAGAATGAATCCTAAGTCCAATAACTCGTGTCCTTCTAACAGGTCATATGAAGATGCAGAGATACACAGACAAAGAGGAAAGAAGGCCATGTGAGAATGAATTCAGGGATTGGAGTGAAAGAACCATACCTGTACATGTCCCTGTAGCTAGTTACTGCCCTATTAAGTGTGTCATCAGACCTCACAGTTAGAAATGCCTTTCTTATGTAGTCCATTCCAATTTTACTCCATATCTGCTGATATCACACTACTGTCTAGTTTGAACTTAACGCCTAAATGGAGAATTGGTGTATACCTAGTCAACATAATGATTTTCATTTAATAAACATATTCATCATGTCAGATACAATGCTACATGTTTACCTATATGATCACTTTAACCCAACCTGCCTGACACATAAAAATTTTTCAATATTTGTTAATTAAGTGAATTAAATTTAATAAAGACATCACATTATAAATAAAGCATGTGAAAATCCTTATACTCCACAAGTAAAGGATTCCTTTTATGCATTAAAACGACCATTGAAAGATTGATAGTTTAAAATTAGGCTTCTGCAGAATTCTTTTTTAGTTAAATCATATTAGCAGATTTTTTTGCCAGTTATCAGAAATTATAATCTTACTGTTGATACTGTTCTAATTTTCTAGCCTAGAGTCCAGATCTGCTCCCGCCCTCTCACACCCAGGACTCTGCTTATGTGAGAGCCAAAGACTCTGAGAGCCAGGAAGACAGAGGGTCTTTTTGGAGGTCTTGCTGCTCACATGGAGCCTGGGTACTGTCAAATCATCTCCTCCCTGAGTTGTGTTGTGTTTATTTGTTCTTAACTAGCAAAAGTGAGAAACTCTTTATAATCAGATAATAAGAGGAGCTCTTGGAGTGAGTCTGTCTGGGTTTACCAGTCACACCACTTAAAATCTGCATTAGCTTGTAAGTTATTTCAGTCTCCTTAACCTCACTTCTCCCTCTGTATAATGGAGCTAAAATAGTGCCTAACTCAAAGTATTTGGGGATCCTGCATTTTCCATGTAGGGTGCAGGCATGAAGGATCCCCATGGTACTGTGTGCAGATGCTATAGCTCATCTATATCTGTGATTACACTTCTGAATCTCAGGACCAGTAGTTCTATAGGATTCTTCTATGTCTGGTGGTAGTGATGGTGCAGGAGTGAAGAGAATCATGGGTAGAGAGAGGCTTAGGCTCAAAATTCAGAAGATTATAATTGATATTCTAAATGAAGCCACTTATTCAGTACATAAAGGCAAAGCAGCCAGAGAAGTGGTGATCCTGACTCAAGTCTAGATTCACTGAAATACTTGGGGTTCTGCCTCTTCTTGCTGACTGTATTCCTGCTCCCACCCCCATCTCCCTAGAATGGTTTACTCATGCCAACCAGAAGGCAGCAGAGATTCACTAGCCCTGGGTCCCACTTGGGGGAAAGGTGATGATTCTGCATCATTAACTGATTTAATAAGACAAATCCCAGTGTAGCATTTATTTTTTTCTGCCACCCAACGGAGGAAAATTTGAAGAAAAAAAGAAAACTACTAGTCAATCAAATGTTTATATTCCAATAATCTATCTTTAACAGATTATTTTAGTAATGTGTTTTAAGATGTAAACCTGCTTTTTCTTTGTTATTTTACCTCTTGATTAGCTATGCTAAAACATCATTCTCGCTATATTAATTTGAATCCATCCAGGGCTGTGGTCAGCAAACTGTGGCTCACGAACCACATGTGATTCTTTGGCCCTATGAGTGTGGCTCTTCCACAAAATACCACGCCCTGGGCGAGTCTATTTTGAAGAAGTGGTGTTAGAAAAAGTTTGAGTTTAAAAAATTTGGCTCTCAAGAGAAATTTCAATCATTGTATTATTGATATTTGGCTCAGTTGACTATTGATATTTGGCTCAGCCAACCACTGATCCAGGGCATATACAGAAACCCTGCAAGAGCTTTTCATAGTATGGGAAAGGGATGATCTCAGGAAGAAAGGGGTTTCCATGCCTTGGAATCCTCAGAGGCATTTCCTGATAATTTTCAGGTGACATCAGGGTCATGTGTCCATTTAACCCATGTGTTTTGAGTAGGACATGTACCAGGTACATATCCGCTTCCAGGAATATGAAAGTAAGACTTGGAGTTTGTCCTCAAGAACCATATAGTTTAATAGGAGACCCTAACATGTTAATTATCAAAATAAGTGACAGTAAATATAATACTACAGATACTCCCTGTGTAGTGAATTAGTCTTAGAAGTAGCCCCTAAATCACACTGGAACTAAAAGTAAATAAGTAAATAAATAACTCTGAAGGCTGACTCTTTTCTTTATTTTTATATCATTATCACACAAGGATATGCTTACTGATTTTAGAGGGAGATGGAGAAGGGAGACACACACAGACAGAGGAAAGAGGGAGGGAGGAGAGAGAGAGAGAGAGAGAGAGAGAGAGAGAGAGAGAGAGAGAGA
>JAAGEH010000038.1:13145834-13324624 GCA_011751065.1 Lasiurus cinereus | reverse complement strand
AGAGAGAGAGAGAGAAAGAGAGAGAGGAAGAGGAGCGGAAGAGGAGCGGAAGAGGAGCGGAAAAGGAGCGGAAAAGGAGCGGAAGAGAGGAAGAGGAGAGGAAGAGGAAGAGAGGAAGAGGAGAGGAGGAGAGGAAGAGAGGAGAGAAAGGAGAGAGAGGAGAGAGAAGTATGAGAAAGTAATATCTGTTGGCTGCCTCTCACACGCCCCCTGACCAGGAATCAAACCCACAATCTTTTAGGTGTACAGGACAATGTTCTGATGAACTGAGGGCTAACTCTTGATAAACAAATAGATTAGGAAGGAGAAGGTCTTTGAATTAAAAAATAACAGGGGTCTAGATACTTTGATTTTAACTTAACAGCTGAAAAATCTAACCCAGCCTCACCTCACTTTTCATTGAACAGCTTATTGAGAACACAAATAATTACATACTAGGGATATTCATTAAAATCTTCACGATTCTTTGGAACATTATTAATCAAAGCCCAGATATGGCTTTAAGCCCAACAAGGAGAGGACATTAGAAGAAGGCTAATTGTTCCTTCCAACACCGGCCTGCTCCTACCCAGTTCCAAGATCTCTAAAGGCAGGAACATTGGGTGTGTTTGTGGCTCGCAGTGGATCTTAGTGATTCTAGTCTTCCTATCTTCTGCTCAGGTCATCAGCAAAGCAATCATCCTCTGTATGTGAGCTCACCTTTCCTCTGTATGATTTTGTAAATATAATTAACTACTTAATTAAATAGAAGGATATGTGTTATTTTTAATGTCAAGGGCACTTGTTTCATTATAAACATCATAAATTTCAGCAAAGATAGAGTTGTGTTAAGGGGTTTCACAAATACTCATGGTCTAACAGCACAGCTATCCCAGCCAATCACCTCATATTCAGCGGAAGATGTAAAGTTAATCTCCAGTGTCCCTTAGGAAGGTGAACTCAGAGGCTAGGGCTCTGATTGAGAATCAATATATAGAATTTTAGCCTTTCATTAGAGAGACCATCAACAATTCCTTGGTTAGGTCAGATTAACAGCTTCATGCAGCCAATCAGCAATTATTTACAGACATTCACTCTACTCTAGGCATGATGTGTTAGAAGCCACAGGCAAATGAGAAAACCAGGACTGTTTGCACACTGAAATCATTTCTGTGGGGCTGGGAAAATGTCCATCACATGGTATCTGAACACTCACTTGTCAGTCCAATTGCTTGTCATCTCTAATGCTCCTCAAAAATAACAGTGAATTTACCTCCTATTTGGGCTTCAGAAAATACGAAAAGTTTGAAATTGGTCATTTCCCATTTCAACCATGACTGCTGTAGCAAATGTACGAGGAAGGGAGAAAGCTGTTGAAGTGGGTCCAGGCTTATCAAGCTTTTCAAGCTCCTGGCAAAAATACAACTCCATATTCCACCAATTACTCAGAAACCACTATAACCCAGCATTCACCAAAGTCTCATGAGCAAATAATCCTTGCCAAGGATAATATCACATCAAAAATTAACAAATACATGAGGAGATGATCCTACCTAATGGATAGTCTGTGAGCACAACACAAAAGAATGAGTATCAGAGAACTTAGTCATTTAGCAATCTGAAAAGAGCTCTAAGATAAATACATCATTAAAGAACTATTTTAAAATGCTAAAATACATTATCAAGCCTGAATATATAATAATTATAAATTAATATGCACCAAAAAAACAGCTCAAAAAAGTCATAAAGCAAAATATGACAAAATTGAAGGAAGAAGCAGGCAATTCAACAATATAGTTAGACACTTCAATGCATCCATTTCAATAATTAATACAACTAAATAGAAGAATAAAGATATAGAGGATTTGAACTAAATAAATCAACTAGATCTGGCAGATATCTACACAACACTCCACCCAACAGAAAAAGAATACAATTTATTTTCCAAGATAAACCATATGCTGGATCATACAACAGGTCTCAAAACATCAAAACACATTAAATCATATCAAGTATATTCTTTAACATCAATTGTATTAAATTAAAAATCTGTAACAGAAAAGATTTGTGTAATTTACAAATGAAAATTAAATGACATCATTAAATAACCAGAGTAAACAAAACCAAACACACACACACACACGAGGAATTAGAAAAGTTTGAGATCAATGAAAATAAAAATACATTTCAAAACTTATGAAATACAACTAAAATAGATCTCACACTGAAATTGAGAGCTAGAAACATCTCTGTTTACATAGAATGATAATAAATCCTGGCGCGTAATCTAAATGGTTAGAGCACTGGCCCAAGCACCATTAGGTCACAGGCTGGGTTCCTGGTCTAGGGCTTGCACCTGGGTTGCAGGTTCAATCACAAATCTCTGTGGGGGCATGTGCAGGAGGCAACCAATCCTGTGTCTTTCTTACAGTAATGTTTTTTTTCACTCTCTAAAATCAATCGGAAAATATATTCTTGCGTGATGATTAACAATAATAATAAAACAATCAACAAAAAAGAATCATAAAAATAATAACCTACTACATTAAGAAACTGAAAAGAAAAAAAACTAAACTCAAAGCAAGCATAAAGAAATAAATATTTAAAGTGAGTACAAATAAGTGAAATATTAAAAAGAATGAAGAAAACAAACATTGGTATTTTTTTTAAATTACACATTATCATTCTTAATTGTCTAAGAAAAAAATTATAAAATATTCAAATTCCTAAAAATCAGGAATGAATAAGGGAACATTGTTACCAACTTCACAGGAATAAAAAGAATTAATAAGAAAGAATATTAACAACTTTATACCAATAAATTAAATAAATTGCATTAAATGAGCAAATGCTTAAAAATACACATTACTGACTCAAGAAGGCATAGAATATATAAGTAGGTTTTTAACAAATAAAGAGATTTAATTCAAGATTTAAAAACTTTTATGAAGGCCTAAGAACAGATTGTCTCATTTGTAATTTTTACCAAACATTACTACAATAAAATTAAATTGAGAAAAATAAATAAAAGAGCATAGTTTCCAACATTCATTATGAGGCCAGTATTATTTTGATCCAAAACCAGACATTAACATCACAGAAAGAAAAAAAAGAACAAATTACAAACCAATACCTCTGATGAATATAAACACAAAAAATGCTCAAGAAAATGTTAACAAACCAAATCCAGCAATATGTGAAATAGAATTTACAGCATAATCAAGTGTGATTTATCCCAGGATAGTTTGGTTGATTTAATGTGTAAAAAATTAATGCAAAACATCATGTTAATAGAATCACGGACAAAGAACAAATACATATGATCATCTCAACAGATGCATAAAAGGTATTTGAAAAAAATCTAACACTCGGCAAGATAGAAATAGAAGGGAACATTTTCAATCTCATAAAGCACAGCTATGAAAACCTGTAGTGAACGTCATATTTAATGATGAAAGCTTGAATGCTTTCCCCTAGGATCAGGAATAGAACAAGAAAATAACCGAAAGTGCAACATATGGAAACAAAGACATAGGCATTACTTCAAAAACAATGTGATTGACTCCAGAAATGCAAGTAAACTCTTTGTACCTATTAACTTTTTATAGTTAAACTAGAGGCTGGGTGCACGAATTTGTGCACGGGTGGGGTCCCTCTGGGTGGCCTGCAGGGATCAGGCCAAAATACACAGTCCAACACCACCTGCAGTTCCTACCTGCAGCTCCTGCTCATCCTGGCCCTACTGTGCCTGCAGCGGACTAGCGTGCAGTCATTTCTCATTGGGAGAGTCTTGTGCTGCCACAGCAGTGCTCACTAGCCATGAGCCCTGCATCTGGCGCCCTCCCAAGCAGAGTGGACTGCAGGATCCAGGATCAGCTGAAACCTGCTCTCCAACATCCCCCGAGGGATCCAGGATTGAGAGAGTGCATAAGCTAGGCTGAGGGACACCACAGGTGCACAATCAGGCTAGAGAGAGACTGTGGGAGGGCTCCAGGGTGTGTCTGGCCCATCTTGCTTAGTCCTGATTGGCCAGATCCCAGTAGCAAGCTAACCTACTGGTCCAAGCATCTTCCGCCTAGTCCATGTCATAGCGACTAGTCGATGGTTGATTTTCTGCCCCCTGATGGTCAGTGCACATCATAGGGAACAGTTGAGCAGCCTTGGCATATCATTAGCATACTAGAGGCCTGGTGCACAACATTTGTGCATGGGAGTGCAGGAGTTGTGTCCTTCAGCCCAGCCTGCTCCTTCTCCAATCTGGGACCCCTTGAGGGATGCCCGACTGCCCCTTTAGGCCCAATTCAGATAGGATCGGGCCTAAAGGGGCAGTCAGGCATCCCTCTCACAATCCAGGACTGCTGCCCCCCAATGCTAGCCTTCCATCCTTCCTGATTGCCCCTAACTGCTTCTGCCTGCCAGCCTGATCACCCCCTAAGCACTCCCCTGTCAGCTTGTTTGCCCCTAACTTCCCTCCCCTGAGGGGCTGGGTCCCTCCCAATTTCCCTCCCCTGCAGGGCTGGGTCTCCCCCAACTGCCCTTTCCTGCAGGCCCAGTCACCCCCAACTGCCCTCCCCTGATGGTCTGATGACCCAAAACTTCCCTCCCTTGCAGGCCTTGTTCCTGCCAACTGCCCTCCCCTGCTGGCCTTCTGTGGTGACCATCTTGTGTGCACATGGGGGCAGGATCTTTTGACCACATGGGACAGTCATCTTGTGTGTTGGAGTGATGGTCAATCTGCATATTACTCTTTTACTAGATAGTATAGAGGCCTGGTACACAGGTGGGGACCAGCTGATTTGCCTTGAAGGGTGTCCTGGATCAGGATGGGTGTTCCCTTGAGATGTGGGTGGCCTGGGCGAGGGGCCTGTGGTGGTTTGTAGGCTGGTCACACCCTCCAGCAATCCAAATAAATCCCTGGTATCTGGGATTTACTTATCTTCAATTGAAACTTTGTAGCCTAGAGCTGAGCCAAGCCTTCTGCTCCCACAGCCATTGAAACTTTGTTGCCTTAAGCAGAGGAGGCCAAAGTGTATAGAAAGCTTGGTTTCCTCATGGCCAGGGACAACCCAAGCCTCCCTCCTGCTCTCTGAAGCTGTAGCCATCTTAGTTGGGTTAATTTGCATACTTGCTCTGATTGGCTAGTGGATGTGGCTGGTGGGCATGGCTTTGGTGTAGCGGAGGTATGGTCAATTTGCATATTACTCTTTTATTAGATATAATTATGGTTTGATTAGTTGTTCTGTACTACTGTTCAGTCTATTTGCATATTACCCTTTTATTACATAGGATAACTATTTAATTTTAAAACCCATACTATTAGGAGACCACAAACAGTAAGATAAAATACATATAAAGTTACTATTACCTTTATGAATTGATAATGATTTTCTTCTAGTACTTAAAAGAAGTATAGAAACAAAATCAATAAACCTCACCAGTAAACAGTAAATAAGCTCAAAAAGGGAGAAATATACTGTATATCTCATGGGAAAAATAAATATTTCTAATTTGATATTTTCCCAAATAATGTATACATTAATCAAAAATTAATTTATTTTCTGGTTTACAAAAAAAGAAAGGAAGGAAGGAAGGAAGAGAGGAAGGGAAGGAGGGAGGGAGAGAGGGAGGAAAAGAAGAAGGATGGAAGGAAGAGATAAAAGAAAAAGAAAGCAAGCCTGAACATTTGAGGATTTTTTGTTTGTTTGTTTTATTTTCAAGAAAGATTGAGGGGTATTTATCCTATCAGATATTTACAATACTGAAGGCTTTTGCAACATTGTACCCTACTAGAAAGGTGTGTCACTGGAGTTTACGTTGATTTCTTTTCTCTTAAGTGATCAGAGCCAATCAATTTACAGTACAAGTTAAGACTGAAAGATAACCTTGAATTCACAGTTATCTTCCTTGGTGATTGCAAATTATAATCCCAATTACCCAGAAATCAACAAAAATGAAAATGGTGTATGAAAAAATAACTTTGCTTGGGGATTGACAAGTACAGGTTGGATAAGGAGTGTTTCTTGGCTTATGCCAGGCTTGGTGCCAAATCCAACATGGTCACAGCAATCCCAAGGCTGGTTACATCTAAGTAACTGTGGTGGCTGAGTCATGTTAGGACCTCTAACACTTTGAGTCCAGTGAGTAAGCAAGATACTGAGGCATGTATGTTTGCACTTAAAGGAGCACACTGACTCTCACCAGCACCACAGGTAGCTGGCACAATAAGAACCCCAAATCTGCCACTTCATTACAGGCCCAGATCTTGAGAAAGTTTCCCCCAGCAAGGTCCCCTTTGGGCGCAAGTCTTCTAAGAGTAAGACTCCTCTATATCTTGTGTTTGAGAAGGGCTTGTTCTCTTTCAGGGAGTCCCAAATGCACTACATTTTAAAACTGTTTCATGCCTAGTGGGCCTATACCTTGATGCCCATCAGAACCAGAGCATCATAGCCAGATGTCTACCATCTTATTCCCAAGAGATAATAGAGGCTATACGATTTGTCTAAAAAGTCTTTCACCATGGGTTAATAAACTCACTGTACTTCCACTTTAAGGAACCTAGCCCTCACCTAAAACTAATATAATATTGAATGTCAAAGGTAATTAAAAACAAAATTAAAGGGAAGGAAAAGGAAGGGAAGGGAAAGGAAGGGAAATGAAGGGGATGGAAGGAGAGGGAGGAGAGGGGAGGAAAGGGAAGGGGAAAAGAAGGGTGGGAAAGAAAGGAAGGAAAGAAAAAGGGAAGGAAAGGAAGGGAAGGAAGGAAAGAAAAGGCAAGAAAGAAGTCTAGCCTTTATTGCTGGGAGCCTTAGTTACTAGTATCTGGCTGGGACATAAGCAGATCAACTTCTGTACTTTGGATAGAACATGCCAAGGTTCTTTTAAACTCAACTATAATTTAATTACTAATATAGGGCAGAACCAACCAGATACTCATAGACACTATGAGATCCTGCACACGTAGGTGGAGATTTTAACATTAAGATGGATGGATTTTGGTTCTCCAGCATATTACTATCAAGTTAGAGGACTTGATTTGTACTTTCCACCACCTGCTTCATAAGTAATGTCTTCTGACTTTTTCATGAAAATATGAAAACCAGTGTTTTTATGCCATACCTTTACTATGTGCATTCTCATTTAATCTTGCAACATTTCTATAATGTCACCTAAGTTACCTTTCTCTTCTTGACAACTTAGACCCTTCATTCTTCCCTAGATCATATTGCTAATAAACACATACACTTAGCACATTAGAGCAAATCAACTTTCAAATTAAAGCCAATAAATCTGTCAGTTCAGTAATTTTGATAATCTCAGGGAAATGTTTCTTACTTCCAGGTCTTCCACATCAAATGTTTCCCAGATGCTCCAGAAAATTCCTCCTCACTTCCAAAATTTCAAGGAAAATAAAAATATGCACAATAGCTTGGAAATAAAATTACACCCTCCTCCCTGGGTTCTGTGCTTTTAAGTCCTTATCAAGTTATTCAGTTCAACTCTGAACTTTATCCTCAACAACATCCTGGGGGATAGGGTTTTGATTTGACCACATGACTTAGCAAGGACCTGATTGCACCTTCTACTCTTGGGTGGTTCTCACTGGTGGGAAGGTTTTCATTGTGTTGTGCTGACATCGACTGCATTGTCACTTCTCTACATGCTTCTGAAGGTGCCCTCTGGAACAATCCTATCTAATAAAGGGGGAATATGCTAATTGGCATTCACTATTGTAAAGATGGCGGTGCCCATAGCCAATAAGGAGGAAATATGCTAATGACCAACTCACCCTCAAAGATGGAAGCACCCATAGCCACAAGATGGTGGTGCCCAGTCCCCTCAGCCCAGCCAGGGTGGCAGGTACAAGGCAAGGCTGGGCCCAGCTGCTCCATGCCCTTGCCTCTGGAGTCCCCCAGTCCTCTCAGCCCTCTAGCCACCCAGATCCAGCCTGAGGCACAAGCAAGGCTTGGATGATGGCTGCCCAGCCACCCGGAGCCACCAGAGGCTCTGATAACCAGGACCAGCCGAGGCTTGTGCTGCCTGCAGTGGCAGTAGCAGAGATGTGATGGGGTGTCACCTTCCCCTGATTGCCAAGTCACCTCCCATTCAAGGACTCCTGGACTGTGAGAGGGGGCAGGCTGGGCTGAGGTAACACCCCCCGCTCCAGTACATGAATTTTTATGTACCAGGCCTCTAGTGTAGAATAAACCGATACATCCTTTGTACATGTTCTTTATCCCAATCTTTCACATTACATGTCTGTTATGTTGTAGCATTTGGGGGGGGGTCTCCCTGCAATGTTCTCCCTTATCATTGACCCAGATGTGGTCATGTTGCTAAATCACATTTGGGATATCATGCAATGTTTGAAACCCAGTGGCGCTTTGAGAATTTTCACATTTGTACCATCAAGTGAAGACATTGCCAGCAGCCAATTCAAGTTATTAACCATGGTGTACTTAATCGACTGCCATACATTGAGATATTCATGACTTGTTACAGAGCCATCATATATGATTTCCTGCAAAAGCAGGTGGGATCAGAGGGGTAGCTTTGTACCCAAAGTTTGCAGAGTAAAGACTGTTTTCTCAGCCATTTTACAAATCCTTAAGCTATTGTGGTGGTTTACTAATCCTCCTTTTTTTGTGTCCATGTTTCAGTATGAGCTGCTATGTATTCAATTAGTCACTTTAAAGAACACATTTATTGCTATAAAACAAAGCTAGAATTAATGCTAACCTACATTTCTTTTTCCTGGATTTTTTTCCTCCTATTAATGTCTTGGCATGGAAACCATATGTTCTTTTATTAAGGAAAGAAGAAATATGTTTCTCTTAGCCAACTTTATTGCTTTTCATTCAATGATATTTATTCCAAAAATTCTATTTAGGCTCTGACCAACACTGCTTATATCTGAAAAGGGCCATCATATTATTTAGTAAGACATTTCCTACTCCATTTGGGATCTCCTTGATCTAAGCACCATCATATATTTTTAAAAATATTTTATTTAGTGCTAGAACTCAAATTTCAAAATGGTATATTCTCAAACAAATTATGGTTGATGGCCAAAAATTCAAAAGTACTTCCAAAATTACTTTAGGGCTTCAAATGCTTAGAAGAGGGTGCATCTTGTATTTAGGTTAGACTGCAGTGTTTCCTATGGAATCAATTTCTTTCTTTCCTCCAGTGAGGAGCAAAATTGAACAGTCCCATAGTTGGAAGAATGGTCCATGTGTGGTATGGTTCTACTGTATTGCTAATAAAACTGCTTTATTCTATACTAACAAATCCCATTCACTTTAACCTATGTGCAGCTGCTGAGAGATAACAGCTGTTTCAGTGACCATCATATCTTACCCAAAGGAACACATGCATTGTGTGTGGTATGTATATATGAATTTCTCTTGGCTTTGTATTGTGTGTGGTATGTATATATGAATTTCTCTTGGCTTCTCTACCCATGCGTATCTGGCAGGTCTCATGGCTCACAGAGTCAAAAAAACTCTTAAAACTCTGACACCAAGGGGAATCATAAGAAGACTTGGGACTTTTTTTAACCATCACCCTCTGATATGCCCTCTTTTGAACTTTAGAGAGGGTAGAAGGAAGAGTGGGGAGAGAGAGAAACATCGATACGAAAGAGACACAGCGATTGGCTGCTTCCTGCATGCGTCCTGACCTGGACTCAGTAATGAATCTGTAACTCATGTGCGCGTCCTTGACCAGGAAATCTACCAAGTTCAAGAACAAATAAGCAGTAGTTGCGACAGAACAGTACTGAAAATCAATTATTGAATTGACACTAGTAGGGAACGAGCAGACACCAACATAAAGGCACTCTTGTTCTTGAAATAAATGTTATGGTAAATCCTCTGAAGTCCTTGGTAAGTTTCAAATATTAGTAAATTTTAAAATAAGGATGCCCTAACTTCTCAAAAGTTTTATTTTATTCTTTGATAAGATGAAAGAGTTGAACCGTATTATCTCCAAGGGCCCTAATAACTCTTGGATTATACTACTTAACACGTTATTAAAAATCTCAGTATTGAAACACAAGCAGGTCACATCACCCGCATTAATAGAATGCAGGATTTGTGGCGGAGTTTTAAAGTACTGTCCATAAGAGTACTTTAAAATATTAATACTTTAATTAATGCTTCTTAAAATAAGGTTTCAATGTGCATTGGGGCTTTCTGGGAACTGAGGGCAAACTAGCGTTATGTGTAAACCATCAGATATAAATACAGATTCATAGCCTTCCATCTTCTCAAGGATGTTGAGTGAAGAACTGCTTTGGTTTGGACATTATGTAGCCACTAAGGTATCAGTAATCAAAAACAAAGAGAAGGAAAGATGTACAAGAGTTCAAGAGTTCATAGCAACAAATTGCATGCCACAAAACAAGTGTTATTTTTAGTTACTGTTGTTTTGGCTTTTTTCTTTCTTTCTTTCTTTCTTTCTTTCTTTCTTTCTTTTTTAAGTAGGATACAGGTAGTAAAGGTTGAGGTCAGAAAAGAAAAAATAAAGATTCCAATTCTAAACTGCATCTCAGTTTTTGCCAAGTATTAAAGCTGGTTAGAGACACATCGAAGAAGTAAAACATTTCACATATGCCTTCATGTGCATGCATACATATTGGGAATGTGACAACTTCCTCATATAATTCTCTCCAGAGAGGAAGTATACCCTAGTGGAAAGATTTGGGACTCAGGCAGATTTGGGGGAGAATTTCACCTAGCCATTTTCTAGCTGGATGACAAGTCACTGTACCTTTCTGAATTTGAGTTTTTCTATCTTTTGAGCTATTTATTGTCACTGCAAATGTGTCACGTCCAAGGTATATGTCTATAGAATTCCCAATCTAGGTACTCAAATAGAGGAGTAATAATAATGGGAAGGAAAATAACAACAACTATTATTAATTAAGCAATTTAGAAATTCCTTAAAATATGGGTTTAGAAAAACTTTCTGTGAAAACAAAATTTCTTCAGTCCATCTCACATGAATTATAGTCTTTAAATATTTAAATGTCACAAATGATTATATATAATTAATGACCCTTACAAGATTTAAAAAATAGTAATCTAATGAGAGACTTTCCCTGAGATCAAAAGTTAATTTTAAAATACTGGCACTCAAACTAAATTAAATTAAGTGTAAGGACTGATTTTATATTTTAGGCAGCCTTTTTAAATCAAATACATGTTTGAAAGTAAAGGACTTACAAAGTTTATTCTTCTCAGCTATTAAATATAGCCGTTATGCTTTTAAAGCCCTGGGATCCAAGGCTGAAGCCTAAATTTTGGAAATGTCACTGGTATTGAAACAAAGTCATCCTATGCATGTACTGTTTTATTTAGACTGCGTTAAATCAGTTCTCATTATCAGAATTCAAATAGGTATATGAAATAAACATTTGGCTAGAAATGGATTTGAACTACCGAATTTTTCCCTTTAATGGTGGTGAAGATCTTCAGATATAATTGTGTGATCTATCTCTGTAATTCTTGAACTACGTGTGACATTTCAGTTATGTTGTCTTTTCTTATTACTATTTGTATTAAAATCTAACATTTTTACAGCTCACATCTTTTCTCCCCAATAGGATAATAAGATTCTTGGTAAGAAGGACCATGTCTGCTGCTAGTCCTCCTAAGGTTCATAGCACATACTCTTTACCCACATCAGGAGCCCAGTGTCCATCATATTTAGTGTCTGGCTGATTATTCCACTCATCTCTACTCATCGCCAGGTCTTTATGCTGATTTGTTTCTACTCTGTTAACCCCCGTTCTCCAATCTGACCTCACCATCAGAGTCTCTGCTTTATCAAATTCCCTCCTCTTTTTAAATCAAATCAAGTCCTTCTGTTTACTTTGCTCTTACATTACTGCCTGCAAATAGCAGGTGTACTTTTACCTAGATCATTGATGTATTTCGTAATTCCATATGCATCTAAGATGCTTCCCAGAGCAAAACTCTTCCCTGTTTTATTACATCTACTCTATTTTGCCAGCCCTTACTTCTTCCTGGTTGTCATTTCACAATAATGTCAGGGAGGACACTGATTGTCTGAAAATTTCACAGGATTCTTTTCTGTCTGGTTCATTTTTTTTAGATAATCAGTTGTGTGTGGGAGGGGTGAGGGATGTGGGATGTGGGATGTGGTGTGTGTGTGTGTGTGTGTGTGTGTGTGTGTGTGTGTGTGTGTTTCCTGTTTGTCCCTAGTAATCATGACCTACTACAGACTCTTTGTGTATTTGAGAATTCCTCGAGGCTCCTTCTCCTTTAAGTTTGGCCCATTTAAGACACGAGCTTCTCCTTTGGACATTTTAATGTGCCAAGAAAATGTTTTGAAACACAAGCAGGCCACATCACCCACATTAGTAGAATGCAGGATTTGTGGCTGATTTATCTGTCCCTAAGAAAAGGATAACAGTTACAGAGGTTGATTATGACTAGCCTGTTACATTACTTTGCCTGTGAGATCCCACTAACCTGTCAGTGACAACCAATCACAGTGGTCCTTTCAGCAAAGCACTGGTCCTCACTGGATCAGCTTCCTTTTGTACACCTAGGGAGTGGGGGACAGGTTGGAGGACCTGGAACACCCTTATTGGTAGGCACTACCCAAACAGTGTCCCCCTCGTCTGCTGCTGGATGCAGAAAATCTATAGTTTTCTCTACTGAAAATCTGCTTATTTCAAAGTAATTTTGTGGTAAGAGAAGAGACTATCTAATTCTGACTGGAGGAGCCAGAACACAAGTCAGGGGACTATTTTTGGTGGATGTTCTTTCTGCTTTTTGAGAGTTCAATTTCAAAGGAAATATCTTGATCCAAGGGTTAAGGGCAGATCTCTTTCCGGAGACAACTATAAAAAAAGCAGTGAAATCTGATAGGGAGGATTTGCTCTTAAGATCCACGTCTTTGAATCACACTCTGGCCCATGAATAGGGCATCTCCCAGGGCAAACACTGAACTTAAAAAGAGAAAGAGACTGAGCATGTGTTTTCATGCTATTGGCAGAGACCATGTGTCTTTGGTTGGAAAGCAAATCAAGACTGTCTTTCAAATAAGCTATACTCAAATCCAAAACTTAGAACTCTAATATATAAATATCTATATGGGGTTATCAGAATACAAATTTATTTTTCATCCTGGATAATTTGGGATGTGTGGTCACTGTACCCATAGTTCAGGAGCCCCTTCTCCTTTCACAAATGCCATCCTCTGAGCTGTACCTGTGGACATCCTGAGAAGCTATCCTGAATACATATATGAACTTTAGGACTAAGCAGATTCGGTGGGGACCATCTGCTTTTGTGTTCATACCTGGGAACAAAACCAGATCTAAATGGATTGATCCAGAATTATGCTTCACACCTTTACAATATAAACAATGCCATCCCATCAGTGACTTACGGAACACACTTAACCACACCCTTTTCTAACTTGCATTAGGGAATTCCCTAGGCTTTGGGGAAAGGCCTTAATAATGAAGGCCTTCGTGTGTGTGTGTGTGTGTGTATGTGGGTGTGTGTGTATGTGTGTGTGTGTGTGTTTTGAGGGGAGGAGACGATTTCTATTTTGATGCATCTTTATTAAGAAGAGTTGAATTTAGACATATCTAGAGAGTGCCACCTTGTGGACAAAAGGCAGTAGAGGTAGGAGAAGCAAAGCTCATACATAGGACATGTGAATCTTTACTATTTGTACTTGATTGCTGTTATATTCACCTTGACAATCCACATATTTCTTTGGTCATATACATAGATCACCATCTAAGAGAAAGTAGTTCAGATTGACTTACAGGTTACTTAAAACCCATTTTTTCCTGTTAAAATATCATTACACAAGAAAAAATTATATAGTGCATTACATAAAAGAGGAAACGTGTGTGTGTGCGCGCGCGTGCGTGTGTGCATGTGGGTGTGTGTGTTGATAATGTCCATAAAATACACAAAGATAAAAAAATCAATACACCTCAATATGTCAATAATAAATTTACCTTCAACCACTACACTTTGGTTATTCAGCCCCACCCTCAATCCCACATAATTATTAAATCTCAGGTACATGGAATTTCAGAACTCAGCATAAGCATTAAATGCTTTCCATTAAAGAAAAATGTGGTAATTGAAAAAATTAGAGTATTAAAATCTGTTTTTGTTGGTGGCAACCTGTCATTCAATACATCATGTTATTAGCATGTACCTTTAATGCCAACCCCCCCCCCCAAAAAAAAAAAACACAGCTCAATTCTGCAGACACCTGGTTTAATTTGGTTTTTTCTACTCCATAAACTATGGACTGCCTTTGATTTCAAATGAAAAATAATTTCAAATGGTATATTGGAAAGAAATAATATAAAACAAAGTATTTTCAAATAAAAGTGTTATTATTTATATCTATAGCTATTTACATTTGTCTTATTTGAATATCTCAGTTTCACCTCTTCAGAAGAAAGATCTTAGATACAAGGACATTTTAGTAATGATTATAAAGAAATTAATATATTCCTGGTTTACTGACTATTTTATAGATTATGATGAAAGGACAGTAATAAATCAGCTGAACACTATTACAATTCCAGATAAAAATATCTGTAGATGTATTGGGCTAATATGTCTTATTTAAAAAAACGGCTGCACTCTTTTATTGTCTTTGAAAAGTTTACCCTGATACCCTAGCAGATACCCTAATCCTGGTGCATTGTCCATCCATGTCTCCACCTGTCCTGGCCAGATCCCAGAGGCACACATCACAAGACAGAGTGTCAGAGAAGGGATTTTGTTAGAAACCCCTTTCCAATGACCCTGCATTCCTGCTTGCTTTCTTTATCTCCCCCCTAAAGTCACCCTTGACTTTTCAGCATTCATCAATCTCTCTCCCCTTAAGTCTCCTATAAATCTCCAACACACAATTAAACCCTTAATTATATAAGGTCCTCTTTCATCCTCTCATTGTTTTACGAGTGTTAATCTTGATTCCTCACCATATGAGTTATGTATTTTATTTTTTCTAAATACTGCACAGCATCCATCACAGAACTGAGCACAGCCACTGCTCTATAAATATGTTTAAACAGAATGAATGTGGGCTCTTTAATATGTGGGGAAATGACTCAGAAAACCTAGAAGAAATGCCTTTCAAGTTTGCAAATATCATTAGGTTGCGAGTGAGCAGTGGGGAGACATATGTGCATTCACTTCAATTAGCATACAGAGTCAAATATTAGAGAGAAATGAACATTGTGGGAAACTTTAGGAGAGAGAAACTAACTGTTGGCAATTGTGGGGGGAGGGGGACTCAGCAAATACTGAGGGAGGACATTGGAGCTGGAAGAGTAGAACATTCTGAAGAAAGGCAGCATTTGTAATGTAACAGGGAATTATCCACAATTATTTGAAGGAACATGAAATAGGCTACTGTAGAACATGTACATTAAAAACAGGTTGTGAAGAACCTTTTTATCTTGCCAAATGCCTAGAATTCAGCCCATGGATTCCATCTAAGTCTTCCTCTCCTTTCTCTCGCCAGCGTCACTACTCAAAGTCCCTCCTCTGTCTTGAATGAAATATGGCAATAGCTACCTAATTGCTCTCCTCCTCCCCATGTTCTTCTGCATAAACCAAACCTCCATGTGTTGAATAATATCAAGTCACTTGTGGTTTCCAAGTTTCTATTACATTGAGAACAACCTCTTGGCAGTAAGTGCTCTTTGCAATGGAACTATGACCTAAATACCCTGCATCATCCATACTACTCCCCACAAGGCAGTCACAGCCAATTTCCCCCTGATCCCAAAGATATTTCTATTTGGAGAAATTATGCATTCTTTCCAATCACTCTTACTTTTCATTTTGCTTGAAGTGCCCTCCTATCCACTTACCAAATCTGGTCTCTTTCAAGTTCCACCTCGAATGGTAAATCCCATATCAATCATCCCCAGAAAACCACTTAACCATGTGATTTCTACCTCCTTCAAATCTCCCACGTCTGTTTATAAGTACGAGAACTTGACATAGATCTTCTGTCCTATACATCATTATTTGCATTATTTTTGTCACATGATCTATCTTTCCTTGAAGGAAAGAATGTGGGTGACAGTCATCTCTGCAGACCCTGCAGCCAGAGTAGCTATTGATGCCCAGTTTCAGCACGGTACAGTTTTTGTCTGTTTTTACTCTTGGTAACAGTATGATGTTCACTAGGCTAACATTAAGGACATTGTACAGAATCAAACACTAGGTCAGAGAGAGAGAGAGAGAGAGAGAGAGAGAGAGAGAGAGAGAGAGATAGCGCGCAAGCTTATCGGGTGGGCACATAATAAAATACTGTACAGTGAAAAAATTGGAGAGGCTGCTACAATTGCCAAGTTCATTATGGAAGCAGCAAACTTTAACCATTCAAATGAGCCTTATTGCTGAGGTCTGGTTAGGGAATGACAGTGATGTCCTAGGGCAGTGGTCGGCAAACTGTGGCTCAAAAGCCACATGCGGCTCTTTGGCTCCTTGCGTGTGGCTCTTCCACAAAATACCACATATGGGTGTGCATGTACAGTACAATTGGAACTTCGTGGCCCATGTGCAGAAGTTGGTTTTGGCTCTCAAAAGAAATTTCAATCATTGTACTGTTGATATTTGGCTCTGTTCAATTGAGTTTGCCAATCACTGTCCTAGGGCATCATGTGCAGTGGAGTGTATTGGATAAGAGGGGATGAGGGCCACCATAGAATTTCAGGAATGGGTAGGACCTGTGACACTCCCCATTGGTGTCCACAGGCTGGATTAAAAGGCCAGGGGAACTCTCTAAGAATACAGCAGCAGTCGATTTCCTTATGTTTGTAAAGAAGCACTTACTTGTAAAATATAAAGAACCGTATCAACAGAGAATTTGAAACATCTTTACTTAACCAATCAAATAGGACTATGTTTAAATTATGGTACATAGATCTAGAGCTTTGCGGCCATTATTTAAAGACTACTTAATAACATTGAGAAATCTTTTCAACATATAGCTAGGTGCAAAAAATGGAATTCGAACAACATATGCAATATACTCTCAAATAACACAGTCATAAATATTCAAAACTGGATTAAATGGAAAGTAGTTATTAGCCAAAAGCTGTCACAATTCTGATATGCAAGTTTGATCACAGATTTACTTCAAGATCATCTAATGTTAAAGGAAAATATTTCCTATTGTATTCTGGGAACATCACCATTGGGAACGTGTAAGGAGAAGCCGGGTTGATGAGGCGGTACCTTCCAGAGTAAAACCACCGTTAATTCAATGACCTTCAAAGGCGAACAGCTCTGAGCAGAGAGAGCACCTCACTTCTGTACGAAGCACCAGCTGCTTTTCCCACATGAGCCACAGCGAGGAAGATAAAGGCATAATTATAAAGGAAGTCACGGGGAATGTAAAAAATGTGTTTTCATTGACACGTGTACATATATACATACATGTATATATACATATATATTATATATACACATACATGTATATATACATATATATTATATACACACACATGTATATATACATATATATTATATATAACACACACACAGAATCAAGTCTAGTGGACACCTCCAGTTTGTTTTTTTTTCTTTTCTTTGGGAAATTGCCTCTTCCCTATTCATGAGGTTCTTCTGAGGCTGCAGATCAAAAGAAACTTGCTGCCTTTGACACAGAGATAGGCAGGAGACGCAGACCAGCCAACCAGATTGTCTGTCGCAGAAACCAGAATAACAAACCAGGGAGAGGGAATATAGTTGGAGCCCAGACACCTGATCAGAAACACCCAGCTCTGCTCCAGATCTTGCTTTTCCCAGTAATGCGCAGTCACTCATTATTCCTTAGATTCAGTGAACTACAGTAAACATTTGCTTTACATTCTTTCAAATAATTCTCTTTCAAACATAAATTGGTCTCTTTGGTTCCTGCTCCTTGTAGTCAAATTACTACCCTCTAATTCCCAGATGAGGCCGCTGAGGTTGAGAGTAAACCCTGATAGCAAGATGTGAAAGGACAACCACAGAGGTACCCCCTACCCCACTAATAAGTGGCATTTAAATGCAGCTCCAGCTGACCTCCAAGCCTGCTCTCTGCTGCACCTGTGCCACCTAACAGGATCTCTCGTCCTGTACTAGAAGACTTTTAAGGAATTGGAGGCATTCCAGAAGTTATGGGAACCTGTAGGATACTAAAGGATGTACCCTCTTTTGATTAGAAGCAGGAATAATATTAATAAAATTTAACATATTTTCCAGCAGAGGCACTGAGCAGTCACAGGTACCATTGCGCATGTCTTGGCACAGAGGTCTGCAGACCACCTGTGGGGCCGGATGCCACTTGGAGCCTGGGAGGTCTGTGGGGACCAGGAAGCAGCCAAGGTGGTCAGGGCAGCTGAGGAAACTAAGGAGCTCAGAACCTGGCTATTTCCCAAACAGTATGAAATATTTCTTTATAAAGAAAAACCCCAAAACCCACAAATGTGGCCATTCCAAGACACAGGGGCTGAGAATCAGGCCCGGATGGAAGGTGACCTTTGAAGTTCCAGCTGCAAAGGAAATCCTAACGAAGCAAGCCCGGAAGGAAAAACAGCCACATCTGCTTCCAGTGTAACTTCTAAGGTCACGGATGGATAGAGGGTTTTCCTCCATTGCGGTCCGTGCCAGCAGGGACCAGATAAGGGGCAACCCAGGAGGTCTCCCCTGGGTTCTGAATCTCATCATCTTCCTCTCTGCAGCTGGATTGGGAAAGCATGAAATAATTCGGCATGGAAGGCCATCTCTGGCCTGACAGCAAAGGGGAAAATATCTGGACAAAAAGAAGCATCACGGCTCTGCCCACTGACAGGCCCGTGCCCCTCCCTCCCTGTGGCCACGATGAGAGAACTGGGGCAGGTGGGAAGCCTCTTGCCTCCAGCCAGGAAGGACCCAGGTCCTCCCTTGAGGCATCTGCCTCTTGGGCTAAACTTGCAGTAAGGAAGCGGCTCTTAGGGGTGTGCTTCACCTCAAGCTCTCCCTTCCAAAGGCACGTTCCCCCACCAAGGCTGTGTCTTGTGCAAACAGGACCTTTTGCTTCCTTTTGGAATTTTACATCCAGAGGGAGACACACACCCTTTTGTGCTGCTGAACCCTGCTGGAATGGACTCTGTCCCCGTGCGTGTCTTTTGGGAGCAGAGATTTCAAACAATACAAGGTGCTTCCTTGTCCAAGCCTCGGTAGCATGTTTGTTGGAAATGCGTACACCGTTCGTGCCTAGAACAGAGAGGGCAGGCTCAGGCCCCTTGCTCTTCCTCGCTCATTTCTCTCTTGGAGATAGCAAGTAGCTTGTTCCTCCACGAGGCTCTGCACGAGTCCCCACTATTTTAGGAGATTTGTTCCATAAAACTGTTCGCTGGAATCAGAAACTAAAGCAGATGAATCGGGCCTGGGGGGATAGCATGCAATGTGCGGTGCTCGCAGACAACTGCATGGCTTTAATTACCTGGGAAAATATAAATAGTTTGGCAACACAGGAAGCTCCTTCCTCAGCCCAAAGGGCAACAGTGGCTGAGCGAGATGGCTCCCAATCCTGCTACTTAATTGCCCTAAAAAATATATATTTTTTTTTCCCTGGGAACCGACCCATTGAGTTTTATGTGCATATGGTATATGTCCTTGAACATGATGGAGAGGCTGGTCTCGGACACTCAGGTGATTGGAAAAAGAGGCAGGAATAAATATCTATTACAGGCCTCCTGTGCGCCATTATTCCATTCAGTGAATAGTTTTCATGTAGCTGCTATGGGTCAAGCATGTTCTAGGCACCAGGAATGTGACAGCAGAGAGACAAAGTCCTTGCTCTTATGAAGCTGATTTTCTAGGAGGAATAATAATAATAATAATAATAATAATAATAATAATAAATACATGAACATACTTTTTCTAAATGTTAAAAAACACATGCATGGGAGGTCAAAGAGAATGTAAAAATGTCCTAAAACGGGAGCCGGCTTGGCAAGTTCAAGGCTGACAAATAAAGTGGGCTGAGCAGATGGAACTAACACCATGCTTGAGAGTGGTGTGAACTCAGCAGAATAACTTTACACCTCGCACTGTCAGGTTCTACTTTATTCCATGTGGTTAATAACGCTCCCCCCTCACATTCTTTTTTCTAAAGTTAACTTGCAGACTGTATACTGTCCCCTCAGTACTTGACAGATGAAAAGATCAAAATAAGTGATATTGTCTCTGACATTGTGATTCATCTGAAATATCCTCCCTTGTCTTCCACAGTAGCTTACACTCCAAAATCGACTAGTCTCTAAACGTACTCATTTTCTGAGATGCTATTCCTCACCTTGCATGCCTTAAATAGAGCGCTCCTAACCACCACCCTGCCAGTTTTCCTCCCAGCCTGCTCCAAAGTTTCCTCATTCTTGAGATCTGTTGAATTACTCACGTTTGACCATGTCAATTAACGAGCTATATATTACAGACCTCAGCTTATATGCTTCCCAGTGTTAGACACATAAGGGTAGGTCTCAAAAGTTTGATAGGTTCAATGACTCCACGTTTAGAGGTCTCTTGCAAGGGATTATGTCAAGAAAGTAAGTCCGATTCTAAATAAAAAGTAGAATTTTAACATGGAAAACTAGTTACAAAGACGTGTGAGGAGATGAAATACCAAACAGTAGGCAGCTCAGAAGTTAGGAAACACAGCAAATCGCCCTCATCCTTTGGTTGTAGGGATAAAAGGAGGGAACTGAAATTTTTACAGCCTAAGAGATTGGCCACCTGGAAGGGACATAAATAGTAGCAAAAGGAGAGAAGATACGCAGCAAGGAAGGTTGCAATTTTTGCTAGAAACAGTGCCAAAATCACACAGAGAGAGTGAGTGAAAATTAATTCAAATTCTCCTTCTCTCTCTCCTGCCAAGCTCTTGTTAGTGATTCCCATTGGCCAAACCCAGCTAGAGGCCAGGTGGAAAGGGAGCCGGTGAAATACAGTTTGCAGAGGTCAGTCTCCTGTGGCATGGAGTGGAACAGGGGTGCGCAGGAAATATACCTGAGCACCAACAAGCCCGGTGAACCATGGGAAAACAGATTCCAGGATTGCCACACCATATACTGCTCATTGCAAACTGAGTATTCAACTGTGACTCTTATGCAGCCCTTACAAGCACCTCGGGACTTAAACAGGTACCTAAGAAATAACTCCTCCTCAGACACGAATCAGAGATCCATCCCTACCCGAGGACAGGGAGATTTGTGAGGACCGCACCCTGCTCATCACTCACCTTCTCCTTTCAACCCGAGCTTAGCCCTAGGATAGAAGCCCGAACCTTAGAAAGGGCATTCTGCAAACCAAACCTGAAAAGCTGATTAATTAAAATCTGTAAAGTATAAGGAATCCCAAGCAGTGCTGCCATGAATGATGAGCAAAGGTATATCCAAAAGATTATTCTCCTGTTAGTATAAATTATTCTCATGTTAGTATAAATTAAAGTGATGTTGGGCACAGTTAAGGACTAATCACTCCTATAGCAATGGAAACTACTGCTCTCCATAGTTGCATTTGTGTCCCAGAACTTGACTGCTAGACACCTCAATTCCAGTAACAGCACCAGCAGCAGCATGGGCAGTGTAATTAGGATCCAGCTGTAATGCCCACACCATTCCATAACTAGAACCTGAATATCAGATCGCCACATTGAACTGGATCAAGAAGGAAGAAAAGGGTAGAGAAATTAAGACAGCTGAAAGGACTACTCAAGAATCCATGATAATACATACTATAATATGTTATATGTGCATTTCTGTGTGTTACATAAGGATGCATTTTATCTAATTCTCTGTCATTGCATTTAAGACACCATCAATTTGAATTCACATCCCAACTTCGGAGATGCTAAACTAGAAAAAAAAATGCATCTAAGAGACACTGAAAATATTATATATATAATTACACATGTTAAGAAATAACCATTGAAAATTTACTTATGTCAGGCACTACCCCAACTACTTTTCCATTAATTAATCCTAATAAGAAATCCAGGGGGAGCCGAGACCGGTTTGGCTCAGTGGATAGAGCGTCGGCCTTCGGACTGAAAGGTCCCAGGTTCGATTCCGGTCAAGGGCATGTATCCTGGTTGCGAGCACATCTCCACTGTGGGGCGTGCAGGAGGCGGCTGATCGATGTCTCTCTCTCATCAATGTTTCTGACTTTCTATCTCTCTCCCTTCCTCTCTGTAAAAAATCAATAAAAATATATTTTTAAAAAATCCAGGGGGAAAGGACAGGAACTTTGTTGGTTTCCATTAATTAATTAATAAGATGATGTAAGTAAGGTTAAGGAACTTGCCTAAGGCTACCAAACTATTAAGTGGTGGACAGGATTCAAACTCCAAATTCCTGCTCACATCCATTTGTTTACACCGCTTTCCTGCGAGTCACTTCTTCACTGGCAACAGGAGAGACTTCCAATAGAGGACATGTGCGAAAATGGTAAGGAGAGGACAGAGCAACTTAGGCTTTTTGTTTTGCTATTGAATCAACATATACAGCCAGCGTGCACCTGCACACACACACACACACACACACCTCACACATATGCACACAATGACATGGTTGAAGGAAAGCTATATTACATGTAGCTATCTAATCATGATGACATTTGTATAGATAATCCTTCACTTAAAGTGGTTTGACTTACAATTTTCCAATTTTAAGATGGTGTGCAAGCAATACCCTTAGTTATAAGAAATATTCAATACTTTATTATGAAACAGGCTTTTTGTTAGGTGATTTTTCCCTACTATAAGCCAAGGTAAGGGTTCTGAGTATGTATAAGGTAGGCTAAGCATAAGAACTATGATGTTCAGTAGGTTGGGTGCTTTAAATGTATTTTCAACTTCAATATTTCCTACTTATAATGGGTTTATTTCCTACTTATGATGGGTTCATAAGCATCTGTATTTTGTTGGTTGGCCTAGACTATATTTTCTACATTATTATGTACCCCTACACGTACTCTAGTAAGTCACATTTGAGTATTCAATAAATGTTATCTCAATGAGTGAATAAATTAATAAATTAAGCTGTGGTATATACAAGGATGCAATGATGCAGTGCACCAAGGATCTAAGACAGTGGTTCTCAACTTTTCTAATGCCGTGCCCCTTTAATACAGTTCCTCATGCTTTGGTGACCCCAGACATAAAATTATTTTTGTTGCTACTTCATAATTGTAATCGTTCTACTGTTAATGAATTGTTATATAAAGATCTTTGTTTTCTGATAGTCTTAGGCTATACATCAGTGGTTTTCAACCTGTGGGTCGCACACACAGGTTGAGAACCACTAGCAGGGTTCACTAAGACCATCAAAAACACAGATATTTACATTATAATTCATTAACAGCAAGAGTACAGTTATGAAATAGCATCAAAAATAATTTTATGGTTTGGGGTCACCACAACATGAGGAACTGTATTAAAGGGTCACGGCATTAGGAAGGTTGAGAAGCACTAGTCTAAAAGATTTTTAGCTTGGTTGGCACCCAGATAAATCAATCAATGTAAATAGGTATAAGCAGAAGAAAGTTACATGTTTTTTTAATTATACTGGGAAAGTTGCTAAAGGAGGAGTGTTTCATACATTTTTTACTAGCTAACATGATAAAACATTGATTCAGAACTCACAATTAATCCTTATAAACAGATGAGGCTTTTAATAATTCAGTCATATCTCTCAGTGGTCTTGTTTGTTCCCTCCCCATGGCTGACCAGAAACTGCTTTCTGAAAAGATGGTGACCATTTTTACCCGAGTATATGAGCTCATATTTCTCTAATTACACACTGTGTAAATATTAACTCACTCTAAGTGCTTAGCCTCATTCCCAAGATACTTTCTAAAGCAGAAACTCGGGCCATTCTTTTCTTTTCATGCCCACTTGAAATCTGTTTTATTCTGTATATTCATTGGATGCTTTCTTATTTTGAATTCTAATTATCTCTGAAGCTCATTCGGTTATTAAATATAGTGTAGTTTTAGGATGTATATATAAAATTAGAGATTGGGTGCACAAATTCATGCACGGAGTGTGTACCTCAACCCAGCCTGCGCCCTCTACAATCTGGGACCCCTAGAGGGATGTCTGACTGCCTGTTTAGGCCAGGTAGGATCGGGCCTAAACGGGCAGTTGGACATCCCTTTCACAATCCAGGACTGCTGGCTCCCAACTGCTTGCCTTCCTGCCTTCCTGATTGCCCCTAACCGCTTCTGCCTGCCAGCCTGATCACCCCCTAACCATTCCCCTGCCAGCCTGATTGATGCCTAACTGCTCCCCTGCCAGTCTGTTTGCCCCTAACTGCCCTCCCCTGCAGACCTGGGTCTCCCCCTAACTGCCCTTCCCTGCAGGCTTGGGTCCCCCTCAACTTTCCTCCTCTGCCAGCTTGGTCAGCCTCAAATGCCCTCCCCTGCTGGCCATCTTGTGTCCACATGGGGGCAGCCATCTTGTGTAATGGAGTGATGGTCAATTTGCATATTGTTCTTTTATTAAATATTATTAGATAGGATAGAGGTCGGGTACATGGGTGGGGGCCAGCTGGTTTACCCTGTAGGATGTCCCAGATCAGACTGAGCGTTCCCTTGGGATGTGGGGCAGCCTGGGTGAGGGGCCTGTGGTGGTTTTCAGGCCAGCAACACACTCCAGTGACCCAAATGGAGGCCCTGGTATCTGGGATTTATTTATCTTCTATAATTGAAATTTTCTAGCCTTGAGCTGGGCCAAACCTCCTGCTCGCTCTGTGATGGCAACCATTTTGTTGGGATTTATTTATCTTCTAAATTGAAACTTTGTAGCCTGAAGCTGAGGCCTCAGCCAGGCAGGGCAGGCAGAAAGCTTGGCTTCCTCCAAGGGAAACCCAAGCTTTCTATTGTCTCTATGGTGGCAACCATCTTGATTGAGTTAATTTGCATAGTCACTCTAGATTGGCTGGTGGGCATGGCCTGTGGGTATAGCAAAGGTATGGTCAATATGCATATTACTCTTTTATTAGAAAGGCACTCAAAGGGCTGCCTATAGAGTATGTGGGGACCTCAAGCCCTGGCTGTATCATCAATCCTCTGAGAATGAATGGCTCTCAATTAGAGCTCAGTTTTTGTATCTGGAAAATGTGGAATCCTTTCAAGGCTTCTTTTGATTTCACTAGGTAAGTTGCTCAGAGCAAAGTCCTATTATTCTATGAGTTCAGACATTTGTGGTTCAAATAAATTCTGTAGACTGCACAAATGTAATTGAGCCAGCACCTTAGTTAACAAAAGGAATTTCTTATTTCAGATTTCTTATGCCAGATATGGAGTCCTTCAGTTCCTAAAGACATAAGTGTTTCTCTAATCGGGTGTTTAGTCAGCCTCCAAAATATAGAAACTTCCATTTAAGTTATGGGCTTTTTATGTTCTGATGACATAAGACAGTTATTTCAAACACATGTTAAACTTTTTTATATATATATTTCTATATGTATTTGTTGAGTGACTCATTTTGGATTCAGAGGGTAAGAACACAAAATGCCATATAATTGTTTGCAATCCCTATCCAAGTGTGTCAACTGTATAGATATACAGTCATGGAGGAGGGGGGGAGGGGTTGTAAATTGCAAATGAGATCTTCAGATATACACAAGTTAAAATATATTTTAGGTCAAGCATATAGGATACTCAGGTTCTTTCCCCATACCTTCTCTGAACTTCTGCAGTTTCTTCTCTTCCTCCCCCTAATATTACTAAGTGCTCCCATTCTTTGCTTCCATTTTTCTACTCCGACAACAAATTTCTATACAATATGATAAGACAAGATTACTGAGCTGGTATCTTTAAACTTGAGCTTTGTTTGAACCAGGAAGTTAAAATTAAGTTGAGGTTGAATTCTCACAGACTAACAATCCACATTATTACTTTCTCTTTTGCCTAGATTCATTACATTCACCAATGAGTCTGACTATTCTGGCTTTCTTATGTGAATAAGAAATATTAGGCAAATATCTATCTTGCTTTAAAAAACAAGTTTAAGATGTGCTGTGAATCACTTTGTTAGGTGAGCTATAGCTTCAAGTAATGTTCTTAAAAAGAGTCAACTGGAAAAAGTTACAGACCCAGTCAAGATGTGTACCAATTTCCTGGATAAAATACTTATGTGTTTAATTAACCATCTTGCATACATCATATTTAAAATACTAAGGAAATTTTTATTCACACTTGTAACCTAAAAGAACATTATGATTGCCCCATCATTCATGCTAAGATTGAAGAAGAATGATATTAGCCTGTCCTATGTGAGGGCAGTGGATCTATTTTTTTTTATCTAAGCAAGGTTTTAAGTATTTGTTCTGTTTTATTTCTCTAGTTCAGCTCTTCCCAACCTGTGTTCCACTAGAGATAACATTTCATATTATATTGATTATGTTTCATATTACATTTTCTTCTTGGAGAAATTTTACAAAAAATAAAGTTGCTTAAAATTATGTAAACCAGTTTTCTTACACATCCTATCCCACCCTTCCTCACACAGAACTACACTTCAATTCCAGAACACCTAGTAACATCTTGGAGAAATATTAACGTTATGGAACTACAATTAGAAAGTCACATTAGAACATCATCAGAGGATCGTAGGATGATAGTTGTAGTTCTGACAGGTTCCAGGGTACTGACCTGCCTGTTACTCCTGGGTTCAAAAGTTTTACTTCTGTTGTACATAACTCATTCTGATATACTACTTAAATTCTCAAAGCTGCTTCTTTGTTAAACAAACAAAAACACAAGAATAACAATCTTACGTACTTGTTTTGAAAATTGAATAAAAAAATGTATGTAATGATTAATAACTCAATTAGTAATTGTTGTTATTGCTATTACTTTGGTTGTTATTCCCATCTGCTCTTGGACTCTGACATAAGGGCATGCTTATGTAGACATTTCTGGCCTCTACCTAAATTAGAGTCTGTTTTTTCTCTATGACAAATGGTCATTGATCTTTTCACAAAACCTCTCAAATTCTTGTCAGCCCTCATCTAGCACCGTCCTTCTAAGCAGCTGATACACTGACCTTGCAAATGGTTAAGAGATGGATAATTAGCCAGGCTCTTAAATCATCCAGCTCATCATACCAGTCACTTTAATGTGGGGTGATAAAATTTGTGAATTTTATGAGGCTTACCCTCCAGAACCTAACTATAAAATATGCTGTGGAAAGATAGTGGATAGCCAGGGGGAAATGCTACCTGAAATTTAAATATGACTCTCACAAACCTAGCTCAATCCCACCAATCACACTTGAAATAAAAAAGAATTGGTATTTACAACAACCAAAGCTTCCACAGAAAAATGTCTCCTTTTCCCTTATTTTTTCTCTCCCTTATAAATGGTTTCAGACTCTCCCAAAGTAGTCCTACACAAATACTATTGAGGAATATCACTCCATATTGGAAAGAGCAGACTGCATATCTAAAGAGTTCATTGCCAAAGTCATTTCCTTCTATAGATAATGTCTCATTCCATCATCAGCTTGCATCAGTTTATATCAGGTTGGGCTAAAGCAAAGGCCTGAGACATTCAGCCCCTCATTGAATTCCCCAGGTATCTTCACAGAACTTCTCCCCTTTTCCTCGAAGTAGCTTTCCTCACTGTTCTGCTCCCAGTTTGTCAACAGTCACAATTTTAATTTGCCCTATTTCTTCTTTCCATACCATCCAAGGACTTAACTGCCCTCTTGAGTCACTATCATGATAAAATCCCAATAAACTAAACATATTCATTCAGGACACATCAGCAGTTTTTAGTAAGCAATACACATTGGAAACATTAAATACCACAGAAAAGTTAGAAGAAAAAAAATGTAACGAATGTGCTAACCCAAATTCGGTCCTTTCAGGGGGAAGAGGGAGAGGAGGAGTTTTTCTTACCTTTTCTTCTGATAACCAGCTATGTAGGTGTCTACGGTTGTCATGGATGATTAAAATGCTGGGGACTTCCTTTACAAGTACACCATCACGTGGAGCCTGGACTGTGGTAATAGAAGATTTTCCTGATTTCAGATTTTTTTGTTGTTGTTTTCAGAATTGGCAAACCAGACCAAATATTTCTAACTGAGTTGATTTCTCAACTATAAAGTCTCTGAAGCTGAGTTCTCTCTTGTGTGGGTGAACACAAAGAAGCTCAGGAGAATTTCTAAAAACCCAAAGTCATGAGATACCTCCAAAGACCAGCCAGTTCAAGCACCTACCTCCCAGCAAAGGTTTTCTCTGCAAAAGACACTCCTCTTTCTCTTGTGTTGGCTTTTAACTTCTGGCTCTTGCTTAAGACAATGATTCGCAACTAAGTGCAGATTAGAAACACTTGAGATAAATGCCATCTGGCTTGGGTCTATGCTTGTTGTTCAAAGTGAGGCCTATGCATCACTGGCTTCAGCATCAGCTGAGAGTGAGAACAGCAGAAGCTGCACCCCAGACCTGTCAAATCAGAATTTGCATTTTAGCAAGAATCCCAATGATCTGTAGGAACATAAAGTTTATAAATTCTAGGGTTCCTGTCACCGGAGATTCTTATTTAATTGTTGTTGCTGCTCTTGCATCCTCAGCAGAGGTTCACAAACCGATCCCTGGATAAGCACTACTATCTTCACCTGGGGCGGTGTTATTATTGGGCCCCAGACATTCTGGATCAGAAACTTGGGAATGGGGCCCAGTACTCTGTGTTTTAACAAGTAATGCAACAATTCTAGTGCACACTACAGAAGGAAAACCCTTGCTGAGGGGGCTGTGACAAGTTTATGAGTAGACTCACAGTCTGTTTTCCACAGATTATGGATCACAGATTATGGATTGTGTAGGTTTATCACCCAGACCTACACAATTAGAACAATCAAGTATATGGGACCAAACATGTGCACTTAATTGAAGTGAAGGTTTCTCTTGTCTAAATACAAATCTAGATGCCTGTTACTCAAGATCCATGCTAACTTGGAATCTACTTGAGTGAAGCCAGATTAAAAAATGTAACCGTGTCCCTGGTGACAGGCTGACATGAATTTCTGGGTCTTAACCATTCCTGAAGCATGTCCGATCTCCTGACTCTCACTTATATAAGCTAATACATTCCCTTACTAGTTGAGCTGATTTGAGTTGGTTTACTACTTCTTTGAAACACAGAAAATCCTGGGGTGAAGGCATTTTGCACACCCAGTGTAAATTAGAAGAGGACAATACATACCTCTGATAAGAGGTTGTACAACCTACACATACATAATTCTAGCGATCAAAAGTTCACCAAATAGGAATGACAATCCATTCCAACTTAAAAGATGATTATTATAAGAGCCCTTCTTACATTGAGCTGAACTCTTAAAGTTATATTTTACATAATCCCCAAATTCCTAATTTTCTCTTTCAGGTAACAACCCCTAAGCATTTGAAAGTACATCCGATGCTCCCCAGAAATCTTCTGTTCTTTAAATAAATATCCAAATTTACTTTCCATCATGAAATGACTTTGAATGACCTCACTATCCTAATTATTAACTCTGTATATCAATTTCATGAATTTTGATCAAGGACTAGCATTTAATCCACAGAAAGTACATCACAGTGCATAAGAGGGTTATGTTTTAGAATATAAATGTATGTGAAAAAAAATGACTTTAGTATTGTATTTAAGTGTATACTAAGGAGTAAAGAGAAAATATGTAAGTTACCTTGCAAGTGGGTGCTCTATTACCAGTAAGAGCTGACCTGAGCAGAGAACACACCAGATATTCTCTTTTTTGTAGTAATGAGTTGAACTATGCATACTAGAATTCTACTTTTCATGTTGCTGACAACCATATTTGTGAGGCAGTGACATCCATTTGTGTAGGAGAGAGGTCACCAAGATCCTCTGGAAAAAAGATTTCCCCTCCAAATTTTACATAACTCTTTGCCCCTCACAATCACTACTCTTCGATTGAAAACCAGAAAATTTTGGTCTTAAAACCTAGATCTGAAACCATCATCCTCTGATCTAATCATTTCACAACTTCTTGGCATATTGATTCAAACTTCATTTTTTAGTTATTGTTAGCTATTCTACTTTCCTTAGACTTAGTTTGTGCATTTATAGTACACTAGAGGCCTGGGGCATGAAATGCATGCACAGGAGCAAGGAGGGTGTCCCTCAGCCTAGGCCTGGCTGGCAGTCAGGGCCTATGGGGCATTCATTCTCCCAACTGCTGGCAGCTGGCCCCATCCCTGCTGTTGTCACTGTTTGCCAACTGTGTAACGCTGCCCCCGCCCCACCACCAGTCACCAGGCAACAGGCATGGGATGCAATCACTTGGCTGGCCTGGGCCACCTTCTGCCAGGCAATTGCCAGCTGGCCCTGCACACCCACCACAGTGTCACTGGCCAGTGGCCTGGGCCTCCCTCTTCAGGGCGATCAATCATGGAGCCTCCCCATCAATGGCCCCACGGAGGGTAGACTGGGCCTCTCTTTGTGGGGCAATCATGGGGCTATGGTGGGGTCCCCCTGATGAATTGCATCGCACCTGCCTTGGCTGGCCTGGGCCAGTGCATGTCATAGCATGGTCGCCTGGAAGGTCATCCAGATGGTTGTTCTGCTGTTGAGCTGTTCAGTCAATTTGCATATTATCTTTTTATTATGATAGATGGAGAGCAATCCCTATTTCTTAGGATAGTGCAAAGATTAAATGAGACATAGGTATTATATGTAAACAGATACATTTCAATGTGGGTGTATTCACTACTCAATAAGTCTTGACTTTAAAAATAATCTCATGTAGGACTTTCATGAGCTGATTTTAGCTCTTTTATTTTGAATTCAAACCATTCTCAATGACGTGTAACTGTCATAACATGCATATTTTCTTTTTAATGCCTCAGTATACTCTAAAATATAATACTCAAGTCGCTTTTCACATGTATTTTTATTCCACAGCATAGCCAATTATCACAATGCTTTCTATGGACTAAAAATTGTAGTACCTTACAATCATCAAAATTCAATTTCACTTCTTCAGATAAGATTCAGGATTCCAGTCTTAATGATTTTATCGAAACTCTATCATATATCAATTACATCTTTTCTTACATGTTCTTTAAACCCTATGTAAATATAATTCTGAAAGAATAAAGTTTCTGATATATAGAAGCTTATATTCTAATAAAGACACAATCTAAATAGAGAATTATGGCAAAATAATACATTAACAAGTTAGAACATATATGATAGAATAAATATATTATAATCATTAGATGTGTACTAAATGGAAATCTGGAATAAAAGATTATCAGAGTAGAAAATTCTTGAAATTTTAGAGAAGACTAGTTTTGAGATAGAACTTAAAGTAACCACTCAATAAGGACTAATGAAGAGGAGAGAAGGTTGGAGGATGGTGGGAGGCATGGATGAGCAAGTTCTATATTATGCAATATAAATCAATATAAACTTTATATTCCTTAGGTAATCCTTCCATTTGGATTCTCTACCTGCGTTTGCCTTAAATTACCAGGGATTTTGAATATATGCCACAAATTCATAGGTGAACATTTAACATATGTTGACCATTTTAGAGATGTCTAACCTAAAATAATATGTGACTGGTCCACAGTAGGAATTTTTATTCCAGTGAAAAATAGTGTCATTGTAGGGAAATATTTTATCCAAATATTCAGAGGTTGAGAAAGAAGAGAATTTAAATTATGATTAAAAAACACATTTACATGTGTTGCTGATTTGATTAATCTTCTTTGTATTATATGGATAACCACAATCTGCAATGGACCATCTGGAAGACCAAACACAGGGAAGCTGCTGGGCTAATGTTTTATAAATCTCTTGATTGCAACATTCTCTTGTCTCCAAAGTATCATAAAATAGACGTAAAACCTGCAGGCTGTCTTCTCTTTTCTAACTTTCTGACTCAGAGTAGCTGCTTTCTGTTTTGAAACTGGAAGAGTATCTGGAATTCCACAAAACAAAATGTGGTATAAACATGATAGCTAATCTTTAAATAGCCAACAATTTTCTTATAAAAATTATATTGGGTAGCTAATTTGTACAAACCTTTATGAATTGCCACTGGAAATTTCTTATGTATTAAGGTACTAAAAGAAGTACACCATTATTGAATATATTTGTCAGAACTGGATGAGAGATAAGAAGTTTAATTTCCCATTATTGGCATTAAAGGAACTCATTAAGGAAGAGGTAAAATGTGAACAAGGACTGGGTAGAAAATGTAGTCAGTATGATTTAATTTGGGGAACACTTGCCAGGTAGTGAAAATGACAGGAGTAAAATGATATCCTGTTAAAAAATATTTTTTTAAAGAATTTATAGCAAAATAAATTCAGGTAGGCCCTCAAATATCATTCAGTCAAAACTGCTAAGAGACCAGTTATACTTTGGATTTTCATTTAGAGGGTTAGTTTTGTTTGATAGAGTATTTTGTTTATTTATCATTTAAATAAAATTTGTGTTCAAATAACAGAATTGTTTTTTTTTCCTTGACTCAGTAAACACCACTTATGCTATAAAATTAGATAAGTGTATAAACATCTACAAAATAAACTAAAAAAATATTATTACTTATGATCCAATAGTGAAATATTAATTAAGAATAGAAAAACAAGAAAATGAGTTGTAAAATATTAAGAATTTTAATAACTGTGACAATTATTTAACGTCTACTACTGCTACATTTAAATTGAGATATAGGACTGAATACATTTATGTACTCCTAATTTAGAAAACAATTCCTTGAGCTAGAACCCAGAGAAGGCACAAGTCACAATTCAGATAATTTTCTTTTTTATTTAATTAAACTTGGACAGATCTATTAAATAATCTCTTTTCTACCTAATTCAGGTGTCAACCTTTGCATATATATTACATTTTTCTACAAAATAAAATTTGTTCCTAAACTCTCTGTTGTATTATGCTTACCTCTATTATAACATACCATTAAGATTAAAGAATCTTTCTAGAATTTTATAAAGTGAAGAAGACACAAAAACTTTCTCACTGTTGGCTTTCTTTTATTGTTTTCCTTAAAATTTTCCATTTATGTGAAATTGAAAATTGATCTATTATTTCCTTCTCTTAAAAAATGTCAATTGGTTATCTGAATCAAAGTAAATATATATTTCTAAAACCCTGTAGCAAAATATATATGTATATTTGGAAGGAAATGTCACTTTTATGTTGTTAATTCATACCATCTAGTGAAATGTTCCATGACTCCATTAATCAAGATCTTGTTTAATGTTCTTCTATAAGATTTTATAGATTTCTTTATGGTAGCTATTATACATTTCTTATTAAATTCATTTCCAGGGATTTTATACTTTTTTGGTCATCATTATAAATAACGATTTTCTACTTCTATTCTTGACATATTGTTTGAATAAAGGAAACTATTGGGGTTTACAGGTTTATTTTGTAATCAAACATCAAATGACTTATCGACTCCTATATATTAGGTTCATTTGAGCATTTTAAAAGCACAGGTATGTTTACATTCTAAGTTAACTTTCATTTAATCGCATGATGACCTCTTTTTAGTTATATTAACTAGAGAAAACATCTACCACAATGATAATTAGTAGTTATGACAGCAGTAACCCTGTACTAATCTAGATTTTAATGAGAATGGCTTTCCTATTTCACTTATTAAGATAATGTTTGCCATTAGTCTTAGCTAAATAAATAGGATCAGGTATAGGTAGTTTCTTACTCTTTCTATTTCATTCACATGGAATTTTATTTACAATAAATTTTTGTTTTCCTTTCACTTATAGATATATTCCTCATTTATGAGTTGTAGTTGTTATTTTTATATTAATTTAAATATGTTATTCATATTTTAGATGATTACTGAACATTGAACAATGCTGGAATTCCTATAATAATCCCAACTTTCCCTTGGTATCTCATTCTTTTAACATGTAATTTAATTTTAATTTAAAGTTTTCACACTTGTATTCATATATACATTGTGTCTATAGTTCTATACTGTGTTTCTCAGATTTGAGGAAGACAATCAGTGTTAACCTATAAAATTGCTTGGAGAAATATTGCGACTTTTCTTTGGCATGGAATTATTAAAATTATAAATTAGTTTTAAATTCAATTCTTATGTAATCTCAAGGAACCTATAATTCTTAAACCCATCACTGTCTGGGCCCTTTTAATATGTAATTACTTAAACAACTTTATAATTCCCATATGCTTATTTACCTGTTATTATTTCATAACTGTTCCTCAGTCAAAGATATATCTATCTTTTGTTATAAAATCATCCATTTTCCTATAGTTCAAAAAATATTGTCAGTTATTCAAAAAATTATCTTGTACCTTTCTCTTTTCTAATTTCTCAGAAGTTTGGTTAAAACCTTTCATGCTTATTGTTGTATACATTTGCTTCATTTTTATTTCATTAATCAAACCAACCAGCATTTAGAAGAACAGCTATTAATTGGATGTAATATTTCCAATTTTTCACTTTATTAATTTATATTCATGTCTTTATTAAAATGTTTATTTAATTTTTGGTTTATTTTTAGTTCTATATTATTAGCTTCTTACAAGTAACAATTATAACACCAATTTATTTTTTAGCTAACAAAATTTTAAGCTACAAATATTCCCCTCAGTTTAGCTTTAGCTTAAGCTCATGATTTAGTACGACTTGATACATTCATTGACTTATACTTTTTAATGCTGGGTTTAACATTAATTTGATTGGGAAATATTTTTATTAGTTTTAAAGAATAAAATTTTGTTCCTTTTATTTATATTTTTAATTTATATATTTTTAAATAAATCTTTATTGTTGAAAGTATTACATATGTCTATTTTTCCCCCAATTGCCTGCATCCATGGGTTATGCACTTATGCACATGAGTTTATTGGTTCCAATCTTTGTTTTATTTGTTATATAGTCTATTGAACATGATCAAATAATTATCCTAGAAACTATTTATATTTGAAAATTTAGATTTTTATTTGCTGCTAATTATATTATTATCTTTTTCTATAAATATCCCATCAACTTAAAGAAAGAATATGTATGTATGCTTGGAAATACTTGACTGGAAATACTTGATTGTACTATGCAAATTTGTATTTAATATTTACCTACTGGATTTATCCAATTCTGTAAAAGACATGAATACCTCCATTTATGTACAGGGCCAGGCAAATGTAGGTTTACAGTTTTGCTCACTTTTGAATATAATAACTAAGAAATAATAATACAAGAATAAACTGTTTCAGGTCAAACGGAGTTTATTCTTGCATTATTATTTATTAATTATAGCCACCGATGAGATTAAGAAATACAGTGTTCCAGTATCAAAGACACTTTCTTTGATTCTGGTTCCAGTATTTTCCCTTATAGACCTTGTATATGCACCTGCAGACAGACTTGAAAGTGCCCACACTCTCCCCTCCCCCCCACTCCTCTACCTCTGCCTAATATCACTGTCTTCCTGTGTTCAAGCCTTTGTATAATCCTATTGAGTGTTAGTGAGACCTTGCTCCTAACGGAAAGAATACAGTAAATAAAGGTCCTGGGATGTCACTGTGCTTAAATTATGCTACATATGACTTCACCTTGCCAGGGAAGTGCCTCTAGAGATTATTCTTGGCGAAGAACGCGATTACATTGGAAAATCTATGTGGCCAGAAATTGAGGGCAGCCTCTAGGAACTGCAAGAAACTGCTAGGCTATGAGAGCGGCATCACATTCTTACAGCCACAAAGAAGTTATTTTTGCCAACAATGTAATAGATTGGAAAGTGTATTCCTCCCCAGCCAGGCCTCCAGGTGACAATGCTATGAAGCAGATAACTTGCTTATTTCTTTTAATACCTTAAGCAGAGTGCAAATCCACGCAGCGACAAGTGCAGATAGAAACACCTATTTCATGGGCCATCTTCCTTCATTTCCATCCATTGTATTTCCTTGCTAAATGATACCAAATAACAAAGCATACCTTTTATTTCTAAATGTTTGTTTATGTTTGAAATCATGCACACAACTCTATCTTTAATTCAATTTACAGTTTCAATCTTTTTTCCAAGTTATTCGGGAGAATGCTGCTTACAAAATCCTGTTCATAAAAAAGGAGTTGTATTTTTCCACTAGCTAATATAGAGTGTTCTCCTAGAGCTCAATATTCATTATGCAAATGAATAGAAACAGACAGAATTAAATGGGTTCAGCTTTGTGGCATCATTACAGGGATCTAATTTGGGGGCTTCTGGCCTCCAGGCTAAGGGAGCTATGGAAAGTCACATTAAGTTGCTCTTGATAAATAATAAACCATTTAAATAGGCATTTCACTAAAAGGGGATAACCTAAAGGAGAACGAGTCAGAAGGAAATGACAGTAGGAATCCTAACTCCATCATATACTGACTGCTCCGAGCCTGAAGCCGATTTTAACATTTACTTGGTTCTGTGATCAACTCTCAGCCCCAGTTTTTAGGAACCAATCATCATCTATTTTTACCAGTTTCTTCCTGGTAAACTAGGAGATACATATTGTCATTTCTAACTTTTTGAGATGGGTCGGAATGAAACAAGGAAAATTTCCTAATGCGTTTAGCACTAATCTAGATACTATTTCTGGATCTGCCACCAAAAGTTATATATCTTTGAGTAGAGAACTTCATCATTTAGGGCAGTGGTTCTCAACCTTCCTAATGCCACGACCCTTTAAGACAGCTCCTCATGTGGTGGTGACCCCCAACCATAAAATTATTTCCGTTGCTACTTCATAACTGTAATTTTGCTACTGTTATGAACTGTAATGTAAATATCTGATATGCAGGATGTATTTTCATTGTTACAAATTAAACATAATTAAAGCATAGTGATTAATCACAAAAACAATATGTAATTATATATTGTGAAATATTTATTTCTAATTACAAATCAATGAAATTTTTTGTCTTGAATCATGGTGTAGCATGGGTAACTGTCTTCCTATGACAACAGTAAACTACATTGCTACATTTTGCTACACCGAGGAGCGGTGTGTTGGTTCCTAAGACCATGGGAAATAGGTGTTTTCCAATAGTCTTAGGTTACCCCTGTGAAAGGATCATTTGACCCCCAAAGGGGTCGCGACCCACAGGTTGAGAACCACTGCTTTAGGGTCTTGATTAATATAATAATAATAATAATAATAATAATAATAATAATAATGGTGAAATGGATAGACCAGATGATTTGATAGACAACTAATACCTTAGACATTAAGGTAGAAAGAATATTAAAGACTATCTAATTTACAGTCATTTAGTGCAAAAGGATAAAACTAGGTAATATAAACATGTTCTGTTTTTCAATTTCTAATTGTTTTACTATGACACTTTAAGTGCATTAGTATACATTTATTTAAGTTCCTAAAAATACATACATGATTCCACATCCTTCTTGACACAACATCAAAATATCGAAAAGAGTCGTGGCCAGGTGGCACAGTTGGTTGGAGGGTTGTCCCAAACCCCAAAGGTTGCAGGTTTGATTCCTAGTCAAGGCTCCTAAAGGAGGCAATAGATCAATGTTTCTCTCTCTCTCCTTCCCTTCTTCTCCCTCTAAAACCCAGTAAAAACATATGTTCAGGTGAGGATTTTTAAAAATGTCTAAAAGCATCTGCAAGATATTTGGTAACTCTATATGAAAATGCATCTGAGACTCTTGGTGAACAAAATATGTTAATCAAAGAATAAATATTTCTGTTTTATGGATGGCATGTGGGGAATCGTATGCATTCTATTTCTCATTCAACAATCTGGAACCATTAAGAGACATGACTTCCACCAAATGAAACAGGTGAGGATAAATTATAAAGCTATGACCCTAACTACATATGGTTTAACAAAACTTAAGGCTTTTACACAGAAGAGTGACTCGTGGCCACATTCAGATAAAGAAACAAAATTGTAATATTTACCAACCATTTTTCTCATTGAAGAAACAAGTAAGTGGATACAAAAAATAATAAAATCCAGCATTATTTAATGGTTAAGAAAATGTTTTTTTATATGTAATATAATTTGAGTTTCTACTATTCATCCAATGAGAGGTAGATTTATTATTATTACTATTATTATTATTATTGCCAGACATAAAATTGATCTGCATTTCTTATGTGGTAATTTTGCCTCTATATTTGTAGCATTGCCAAGAAAATAGAGGACTTCCTATAACTGGCTCAGAATATCTAAGAGAATATCTCAGAATATCTTTAAAGAGAGCTGTAATTACTTTGATGCGTTTGTCTAAATACTGAGCCATCCTTTCTTTCAAAATTAGATGCACAAGCAGCAGTTATTTCTCTAATGCTTTTTGCTATCTCAAGGAAGAGATTTCAAATGGAAATGAATTGTTCATCATTTTTCTTGAAAGCTGTTTTAAAAGTGTTATTATCAAAACAATTGCAATTTGAAACTAATCAAAGAACTAGCAAATGCTCAAGGCTAGCATTTCTGTGTGGTGCTCAGATAATTTTGTGTGCTTTTTACACTTTCCATCGCTCACCGCATGGGCCTAATGCCCCCAAATCCCACAGGAAAGAAGTCTCTCCTTTGTTACTGGTGTTGAGATAATACCAAAATAAGTCAACTTCTGACATAAGCCACTGGCAGGTCCCTGGCAAAGTCGGCATCTGTCAAACAAAGCCTCAGTTTACTTCCCCAATCTTACTCCTGCGCACATTTTTTTGGTTGTCTTTTGTTGTTGTGTGTGTTTAAGAGAGAGAGAGAAAGAGAGAGAGAGAGAAAGAGAGAGAGAAACATCATTGATGTGAGGGCAAAACATATACAGTGGTACCTCGAGATACGAGTGCCCTAACATACAAGATTTTTAAGATACGAGAGATTTGTGCTTTGAAATACGAGCAACATTTGAGATAGGAGTCATCGCGCAGATCGGCCAGCTGCACAAGACCCACCAGTTTACCGAGACTCCAGCGTCTCATAGTTCCCACGCCTCAAGGTTATGGAACAAATTGAACTCGTATCTCGAGGTACCACTGTATTGGCTCATGTATGCCCCCTACCGGGGATCAAGCCTGAAACCAGCCATGTGCCTGACCAGGAGTGGAATTGGCAACTTTTGAACACCAACCAAGTGAGCCACTCTGGCCAGGGCTTATAGGACATCTTCATCAATACTTAATGTGTTTGAACCAGTGTATCACAGCCCTAAGGTAACAGAATCATTTTAATGAGACATCTTCGTCCAGCCTTAATGAGTACCTTCAATATTTCTTATAAGAATTATAAGGGCAGTTGTTTTGAACATTATATCAGAGAAAATGAAGTTATTTTAAATTGGGGTACATTTTGGTGAGACATTAGGGAGAACTTGCATTATTTACTTGGGATAAAAAATAAAAGCCAGTGACAGGTGAAGGCTGAAAGTCATCATGAATAAGAGACCCCAGAAAATCATTTTAGAGTAAGCCTGAAGGAAGGGCTTATATCAAATGGTCTCTTCACATTTTAATCTAAGATAGAATTCACTTCAGATATTAATTCCCAGCCTTCAGGCAGAGAAATAGGCTCAGAGAAGAGTGCAACTGGAGAACTGTTGCTTTAGTAAACCGGAAAGTCACAGTCACTGCTTCTAGGGTGTTTATAATCTTGTTCTCAAATGCATCCCTCAAGTGTAGCCTATTCCTGATATTCAAAATGTGTGCACTGAATAATGTTATTGGATAGTTGAGGAAGCTCCATAGATAAGTTATTTTCCAAGGCCCCATAGCAAACCTTGAATATCACTCATCTTAAAAAAACACATGCTGGAGCAGACAATGCAAGGACCTTCCAGCAAGGCTCCAAGTCAGACCTCCTATCATTCAGGCCTGGCACCTCAAGCAAATCTCTTCTTCCTCTACTCTTTGCTCAGTGACTATCTAACCTGGCAATGCAGTAAAACCTGATTTTGGCAAATTTCTTCCAGAATCCTCCTTTATTTAGGCCGAGCATTTCATTAGTCTATCAAGTTGGCTGCTCATCTTCACTGATTACTGATTACGGTGTGAGTGTGCGTGTGTGTGTATGTGTGTGTGTGTGTTTCTTTCCTTTTAACCAAAAGCAATAATAAACAACTTCTTATTTGAACTTCTTGTGAAAAGCATTTACTTAAACACCCGCTTGTGAAGTGCATGTATTTTTGAACTTGAGAGTTAATCATCACCCAATTATCATCTTATGCAGCACTTGAGAACTTTGTTTTTCTTGTGTTTTTTTTTTATGCACCTGATATATCAAGAAGAACAGACTTCTGTAAAGGATTTAAGTATGTCATTGTCATATCTTTATGGAGATCATTAATATTATCCAAATGGACTTAAAGGATGGATGCAAAACAGTCAGATTCTAAACAGATTAAGAAAATAAAACAAATATTTAAACCTCCTGAGTCATTGAGTCTTAGGATAAAAGAAAAAAAGGCTCTAAATGTCATCTCACCCACATATAGCACCCCAGTCACTTGGTCCTTCTATTTATGCCTGAAAAATGCCAATTGCCAGTCTCCACTGTCTATTCCAGGTTTTCCTCACTCTGATCATGGCACAAGGACTTATCCCTCAGTATCTGGGCCCTTAATTGTTTCCTTCTTTCTTTCCTTCCTTCCTTCCTTTCTTGTTTCCTTCCTCCCTGTTCCCTCCCTCCCTCCCTTCATTCTTTATTGTTAAAAGTATTACATGTGTCTCCTTTCCCCTGATTAACCCCCCTACCCCACCACTCCTGTCTGCCAGGTCAAGCCCCCATTGCCCTAGTGTCCTTGACCATTGGTTATGCTAATATGCATACATACCAGTTCTTTGATTGAGCTCTTACCCTCCCCCCCAGACCCCCAGCCCTGCCTTCTCTCTGAGGTCAGACACCTTCCTCACTCAAAGGACCAACATTTCCTCAAATTTTCTGGTGAATGAGAAAGGCCATACATGAGGTTAGTGAAAAGCTATTAAAGCTTGCATAGGGTTTCTTCTCTAACTTGATTTGTATATACAGGCATCCCGCTTATCTACTGCCTGAATAGAAGTGAAAAGCAGAGGAAGATAACAAACATCTCATTTGACCAAGTTGAGAGTGATGAAAAATTAACCAATAGATATGAGGAAAATATAAATCCAATTTACAAAACTCTGCCAGGTTAATAAAACAAGGTATAACATTAACAGAACAACCCAAAGTCTGCTATTTCACTGGCATTTTACTGCATACAGTTTTGACATTGACCACATTCTTTTTAATGTGCTGCTTATATGAACATTCTATTTGATATTTGAACTTGAAAAGGTATAGAAAAAAAGCAAAAATCACAACTCTTAATGACTAGCAAACTAAGGTTCACTAAACTAGGTTGTAAAGTATATACTAAGATGATGTATAAAACAAGGAATTTGAAGAAACCAAGATGGTGGCATAGGTGAACACTCAAACTGCTGCCTCGCACAACAATTTCAAAACTACAACTAAAAGACAGAACAGACACCATCCAGAACCACAGAAAAGCTGGTTGAGTAGAAATTCTACAAATAAAAAAAAAGAAAGGGGCTCATGGAATCTCAGAGGAATTGCAAAAAGCTGAGTTATGGAGACACATGCATGGAGAGGATGGAAGGCTGAGTGCCTGGCTGTCTTCCTCTAGTGGGAGGGAGATGAAAACTCCCAACTGCACTGAACCTCAGTTCTGGGTGAGATTCATACGGGGGGAGTCTGGATTGTCAGGAAAAGGGAGGAGTGCAGGAAAACTCAGGGGAGCCGTGAAAGGCAGAGGTTTGGAGGCGCGTGCACTCCTGAATGCATGCAGAAAAGACTGACTACTGAGTGTGCCACTGGCTTTCTCTAGCGGGAGGAAGACAGAACCTCCCAACTGTGCTGAACTCCAGTTCTGACTACCCTGAACCCCAGTTTTGGGTGAGAACTTGGGGACCCAGACTCGTACAGATGGCCAGAACACATGGAAACTCAGGGAAGCTACGAAAGGCAGAGGTCTGGAGGTGAACGAGTGCGTGCCGAGAGGGATGCAGCAATTACTGAGGGACAATGAGACCCCAGAACTTCATAGGGCAGGAATGATGGGAAGTCAAGGCTGTCTGCTCAGCTCTGAGACTCCACCCCATCCAAGCTGAGCACAGAAGCTTTTGCAATTTTGCAAGTCTTGTCCCATAAAGCTTACTCCAGCACAGAAGTTTGCCCAGCATAGACACAGCTGACCCTCACAGCCAATTGGCCTGGAGGTCAAATCCCCCCAGTGATACCAAAACCAATCAAGACTTAACAACAAGTCCACAAAGAGGTGCACCAAGAGTGACCACCACAGGTAACTGGAGAGGCTGAGCTATTGAGCCATATAGGATAACTAGCACACAAAGCTACTCTACCAACTGGGGAAGCAGCCAAAATGTGGAGACAAAGAAACAGATCACAAACAAAAGAAATGGAGGAAAACAAATGACTGGATACAGAGTTCAAAACCATGGTTATAAGGTTTTTCAAGAATTTTCTAGAAAATGTTGATAAACTTAATGAGACCCTCAAGGATATGAAAAGGACCAACTAAAAATTAAACATACACTGACTGAAATTAAAAAAAAATTATACAGAGACCTAACAGCAGACTAGAGGAACACAAGAATCAAGTCAAAGCTTTAAAATACAAAGAAGCAGAAAACTGGGAAAGCAAAAAGAAAAAAGAATCCAAAAATTTGAAGATAGTGTAATGAGTCTCTAGGACAACTTCAAGCATACCAACATCAGAATTGTGGGGGTACCAGAAGAAGAGGGAGAGCAAAATACTGAAAAACTATTTGAAGAAATAATGACTTAAAACTCCCCCACCTGGTGAAAGAAATAGACTTACAAGTCCTGGAAGCACACAGAACCCCAAATAAAAGGAATCCAAAGAGGAGCACACCAAGACACATCATAATTTAAATGCCAAGAGCAAAAGACAAAGAGAAAATATTAAAAACAGCAAGAGAAAAACAGTTAGTTACCTACAAGGGAACACCCATACTATTGTCAGCTGATTTCTCAACAGAAACTATGCAAGCCAGATGGAAATGGCAAGAAATATTCAAAGTGAAGAATAGCAAGAACCTACAACCAAGATTACTCTTGCCAGCAAAACTATCATTCAGAATTGAAGGGCAGATAAAGAGCTTCACAGATAAGAAAAAGCTAAAGGAGTTCATCACCACCAAACCAGTATTATACCAAATGGTGAAAGGTACTCTTTAAGAAGAAAAAAAAGAAGAAAAAGGTAAAGATAAAAATTATGAGCAACAAATACATATCTATCAACAAGTGAATTTAAAAATCAAGCAAATTAAAAATCTGATGAACAGAGTAAACTGGTGAATATAATAGAATTAGGGGCATAGAAAGGGAATGGACTGACAATTCTCAGAGAGAAAGGGGTGAAGGGGATGTGTGAAGAGACTGGGCAAAAATCGTACACCTATGAATGAAGAAAATGAGGGGGCGTGTAAGGGCAGAGGATGGGGTGGGAACCAGGTGGAGGGGAGGTATGGGGGGAAAGGAGGAACAATTGTAATAATCTGAACAATAAAGATTTATTAAATTAAAAAAAATAAAATAAAACAAGGAATTTCAGAGGCCATAGAATTACCTAATAGTGCAACTCAAACACCTTCTCTTCTTATTCTCTTCTATTTCCATCTGACATCCCCTACACCCCCAAAAATATACTTGGCACATACTGCTGAAAGAGTAAGGCCCAAAAGAGTTTTCTGAAAGCCTCATTCCATCCAAATAAAATAATTTGAAAAATGTATATGGCCTCAAATAATCAATTCTTTTTTTTTTAATGTATGTACACACACACACACAAGTATTGAATGGTTCCTATGTGTCAAACTGTAGTCATTAAAAATATAACACAGCCAAGACCGGTTTGGCTCAGTAGATAGAGCATCGGCTTGCGGACTGAAAGGTCCCAGGTACGATTCCGGTTGGGGCATGTACCTTGCTTGCGGGCACATCTCCACTGTGGGGCGTGCAGGAGGTGGCTGATCGATGCCTCTCTCTCATTGATGTTTCTGACTTTCTATCTCTCTTCCTTCCTCTCTGTAAACAATGAATAATATATATTTAAAAATATATATAACATAATAAGCAGGTAAAAAAAAAAAGCCTGCCCACATGGGAAATACATTCTAAATGTGAAAATAAATACAAACCATGTGAAAATGTAAAATGAGTATATACAGTATGCTAGTTTATGATAAATGCTGTGAATAAAGTAAAGTAGGAAATGCCCACAGAACTGAAGGAAGGGGGTCTGTTGCAATTTTTAAAATGGTGGTCAAGTTTCCAATAAGAAAGCAACATTAGCCCTACCCACTTTGGCTCAGTGGATAGAGCGTCGGCCTGCAGACTGAAGGGTCCCAGGTTCGATTCCGGTCAAGGGCACATGCTCAGGTTGTAGGCTCGATCCCAAGTGGAGTCGTGCAGGAGGCAGCTAATCAATGACTTTCATCATTGATGTTTCTCTCTCTCCCTCTTCATTCCTCTCTGAAATCAATATATATATGAAAGCAACATTAAAAACACACTAAAATCATAGGCAATGCAAACAAAAATTGAACAAGTGAGGCTACATCAATCTTAGAAACTTCTGTATAGCAAAGAAAACAATTAACAAAGTGAAAAGCCTACAGAATGGAAGAAAATATTGGCCACCCATATATCTCATAAGTGGTTAATATAAAATATGTAAGAAACTCCTACAACTCAATAGCAAAATAACCAAGGAACTGATTTTAAAATGGACAAAGAATTAAATAGACATTTTCCAAAGAAAACATAGAAATGGTCAGCAGATATGAAAAGGTGTTTGGCATCATTAATCATCAGGGAAATTCAATCAAAACCACAATAAAATATCACCTCACACCTGTTAGGATGGCTGTTATCCAAAAAAACAATAGCTACATATTGGCAAGATTGTGGATAAATTGGAACACTTATGCATTGTTGATGGGAATATAAATGTGTACATCCACTATGGAAAACAGTTTGGAGATTCCTCAAAAAACTCAAAAAGTATAACTAAAATATTATCTATAATCCCACTTTTGAGAATATAGCCAAAGTATTGAAATCAGGATATCCAAAAGAGATCTACATTCACATGTCCACTGCATTATTCACAATAGTTAAGACATGGAAACAATCAGATTGTCTATCAATGAGTAAATATATAAGGAAATTGTGATATAAACATGGCATAGAATATAATTCAGCCTTAAAAAAGAAGGAAATCCTGCCACTTGTGACAATATGGATTAATCTGGAGGATATTATGCTGAGTGTGAAGACACAGTCACAGAAGAATAATTCCACTTACATGAGATATCTAAAATGGAAAATAATAACAAAACAAAGAGTAGAATGGGTCTAGGGGATAGAAAATGTGGAATTGCTATTCAATTAATATAAAGTTATTATAATATAAAGTTAATATAAAGTTATTATAAAGTCTTTAGGACCTTAAAGCCTTATGGACATGAAAACTACATATTCTATCTAGCTCACTAGATAGAGATAGATAATAGTTGATGATGATAGATAGATAGATAGATAGATAGATAGATAATAGATTTCATCAGTATTATGTAATGTAGAAATGACAACCTTTCTAGAAAAGTCTTTCTCCTTTCTCTGTGTCTATCTACAACAGTATAAGGCAAGCACAGTCAAGTTCATATATGTTCATATATAAAAATCTGTCCCATGACCATGGTATAATTCATAGTTGAATTTTTGACTCTTAGTGCATCAATCTGCCATTTTTCAAATCTTCTCTTCCACTCCAACCATTTCTCTACATGTGTTTTAATACAAAAAGAAAAGTTGGTCTTTAATAAGAAAGAATAGAGAGAAAGCTGAGAATAAAACAAAGACAAAAGATGGCGACAGAGAGATGCTGCTTCTTTAAACTATGTGATCTCTCATTCCAAACGGGACCTGAGATCCAGAAACTAGGAGATAGCCAGTTTCCTGTCCAAGGTGTTATTTTTTTTATTGTTAAGCTAGTTTTAATAATAATTTGATATAAGAGGAAAAAATGTGCTAAGTGGTTATTCATTCCTCAGAGTTATAGTTTGCCTCCCAGAAAACTCATACCTTGGCCTTCTAAGGACCCTGGTGAATGAGAAGAGCTGAAAGAGTTGGGTGTTTAAAACTATTTTCTGTCCCTTTTGGAGTCAGCTTGTTTCCATTTTGCAAAGTGTGAGATAGACTTTAAGTTGATATCCACCAGCCCTGCCTTCTGGTACTTGGGCCTTTGTGATATCCCCCTTCCCTAGCAAGGGGGTAAGAGCTAGAACTTGCTTCCAACCCATGGACTGTGGCAGAGGTTAGGGTGAATATACAAGCATCTGGTACCAGTCTTCTCAAGTCTCTAGCTCTTCCTCATTCGCCTTGAAAAGCAAGTTGTCATGTTGCAAGAGGGCCTGTGGTGAGGGCCATTTGACAAAAAAGACCATTGGGCCTCTAGAAACTGAAATCAGTCCCAGGCCAAGAAAATGGATTCTATGACACCCAGTAGACTTGGAGGTACAGTGGTACCTCGAGATACGAGTGCCCTAACATACGAGATTTTTGAGATACGAGCCATCAAGCAAGCGATTTTTGCTTTGAAATATGAGCAACATTTGAGATAGGAGTAATTGCGCGGATCGGCCAGCTGCACAGGACCCACCAGTTTACCTCGACTCGAGCGTTTCATAGTTTCCCACACCTCAAAGTTACGGAACGAATTAAACTCATATCTCAAGGTACTACTGTAGTTCCTTTCCCAAGCTAGCCTCCAGCTAAGAATGCAAGCTTGAGACCAACCATTCACACCATAATATTAAAATACTAGAGGCCCAGTGTATGAAATCTGTGCACTCAGAGGTGAGGGGAGTGTCCCTCAGCTTGGGGAGAGGGCCTAAGCTAGCAGTGGGACATCCTGGACGCAAAGAGAGCCAGTTTCTGGCTGGGGGGCGTTGACCCTCTGCCCCCTGGTGGTTCGTTCAGGGCACATGATAGCGACCAGTTGTTTTGCCGTTTGGTCAATTTGCATATTAATCTCTTATTATATAGGATGACAGTGACCTGGTCATTGCAAAGACATATGATAAAGAGTATTAGGGTGAGAACAGTGACTTATTCTATTTTCCTGAGTCACTTCATATGGTTAATTTCAGAAGTCATCTTTTAGGGTGGAGATTTGGAGCCAATACAAAGGTTGTAAAGAAGATATTTGTTCACCTTGTCCCTGAAGCTTTTCCGCCTGCGGACAGCCCTGAACAAGTGAGAGATTAAAACAACAAGAACAACAAAACTTGTTCTTCCTAGAGTGTGGATCAATAACTAATTTGAAAATAAGTCACCGGGCCTGGTTAGATGGTTTGTAAATAACAGCAGTGATGAAGGACACGAAAGAAACAAACTATTGAGACAAGTATTCACTCACTCAATTTTTTCCAGTGGTGTCTGATCTGAGATAAGACTTTAGCCTTATGGCCTCTTAAGCTGGTTACATTGAAAATTACTGCTGATAGTTTCGAGGGGACTTCATTGTATCAGAAGATGCAATTACACAACTGCAGCTTTTTGTGTGTTTCTTATTACAAATGTTGCTGGAGTTCCATTATGTGCGTTCCAATTCCGGTTTTGTACTTCATTAATTGTGGGAAACTGGTTGAGTCTTATCATTTCCTTAAACACTTAACATGCCTATGTACTGCTAACAATTCTTTTTTTTTAATATATTTTATTAATTTTTTTTACAGAGAGGAAGGGAGAGGGATAGAGAGTTAGAAACATTGATGAGAGAGAGACATCAGCCAGCTACCTGCTGCACACCCCCTATTGGGGATGTGCCTGCAATAAGGTACATGCCTTTAACCTGGGAATCAAACCTGGGACCCTTGAGTCTGCAGTCCGACGCTCTATTCACTGAGACAAACCTGTTAGGGCAGTGGTCGACAAACTCATTAGTCAACAGAGCCAAATATCAACAGTACGATTGAAATTATTTTTGATTTTCATTACATATTAAGCAATTTTACCATGAGATGAGCTATCAATAGAAATTTTAATTAATACTTTAGAAACAGCTTTTGTCCAGAGCCATATTTTTTAAACTTAAACTTCTTCTAACGCCACTTCTTCAAAATAGACTTGCCCAGGCCATGCATGGTATTTTGTGGAAGAGACACACTCAAGGGGCCAAAGAGCCACATGTGGCTCTCAAGCCATGGTTTGCCGACCATGGTGTTAGGGTAAACAACAATTCTTAAATTATAATCTATGACAAAGCCTGGAATATATACTGATGAGGACCAAGAGTTCTGGCATCAAGAAACCCTGTGTTTGATTTAAAGCTGTCACTTTAGTGAGTTTGTGCCCACAAAGAACTATCTCAGCCACACCAAGATTCAAATTGTCACATTAATATGGGCATTCTATCAAGATTAAATCACATCATGAACAAAAAGCTCTTGGTCTATGGTCTTATATATAGCAAATGCTCGATAAACATTATCTAGCATCCCCAGGTAATATAACATCTAGTGCTCAATGCTTAGTTTCTTTTTCCATATACTTTTATCACCCTTTCCAGTGTATTAATTCTACTTTAACACTGAGATAATTCTTCCAGAAGGTCATGGGATCCAATAAAGTTATGAGATTAAATAGAAAAAAAAAGATACTCAATCAAATATTCTCTGAAAACATAACCCTACTAAAATCTAAAAGAAATGTATGTTCAAAATGCCAAGCTCTTTGGAGAAGTATAGTATTTAAATTTCTTTTTGGACTTTGTCTGTACAATATGAATACTTATATTCCAACCTATAATAAGTGGCAAGTGATGTGTATGTCACTCTTCTAAGATCCATGGGTAATTAAAAAGGTGGAAGTTGTTTCTTGCCATTATTTTATTTGCAATCTAGTTGAAGAAAATATTTAATTACTATCATAAGGAAATTTATGAATGCCCAATAAAATTATAGGTGGAGATAATACATATTTTATTAGGAGTTCTGTCCACTTGCTCACCTTAAAAATGTCAGAGCTCTGAAAAACAAACAAAATTGACAACAGGAATGCATGTGAGCCTCTTACTATTTCTTAGACGCCTGGGGAAAATGGATGATTGGGATGAACTGACATGATATTAATGTGGAAATTGAAAAATTGTAATCGATTTTTAAAGATTGATTGTGGTGATAATGGAAATGGGCTTTATTGTATTGAATGAGAAAAACAAAATGTCAATATTACAGATAGATAATATAGTGAATTGTGAACACTTGATTAAGAAATATATTATCACTGACCTTCTACATTTTGTTTGAGAAGAAAAATAATGTGAATCCTGTAGCAGATGCAAGTTTTGAAAGCCTTATAGAGCATCTGTGATTAAGCATTTTTCACAGTAAGATGTAAGATATACAAAAGTATTATTAAATGAGAAGTTTTAATAAAAAATATCAAAATGGTTTTACATATGAAATTTATAGCATTTCAAAACAAAGTAGCAAATTTAAAATCTTTATTTCTTTGATGACTAAGGAATAAAATTATGAAGGGAGGAGGCAAGCAAAACAATGATCAAATCCCTGGGTAATTATTTGGCTCTACTGGACCATTGTAACATATCTTTTTTTTACTCTTCTTTCTCCCTTGTCCAACACATTTTCCTATCACTGTTTTTCTGGTAACTTCTAAGTACCTTTGATGCTTTGGACTGGCAAGTGAGCTAGGTCGGGGGAATCAGAACAGCCCATCTTCCTGGTAACAGTGAGCAGAATATGTAATAGTCATTCAAATCTAGTTCAATCCCAGTTCATTCCCTAATTTGACTTATCAACCTTACAGCAAAGAAACTCCTTTTATTGACCTTGCTAAACTGGAGCTGCCAGTAGTAATCCATTCCATCATGTAAAGAAAATGTTTCTCTAAATAAAAGAAAATGACATCCACAGTGTGAGTTGGAAAAGCAGAGATGGAACATAGATGGGCTCAGAGAGACAGAGGTCCTTCTGGGTGTGGTATCTTGAATGGCAGTTCTTTAGACCCTGATTCCTACAGAACCTTCTTCATTCTGTTAATTCCCCAAGATCTTCCCCAACTTCATGAGACAATAAAGCCCCTTGTTCTTTTTTATTTCTTTTTTTGCAATTCATATTTTATTTACAAACAAATGAAGAATGTCCTGTAAAGTCTAATTTGGGAGAGAAGAGCAACATAGGAAAGTAGTTCCTGGTTTCATAATGATGTGTGAAAGAGTTCACCCAGCTATTTCTTTAAACAGTGATTTCATTAATAAAAAGGGAAAAAGGCCACATGATTACTTCAGGTTGCATATGTGAAAGAATTCAAAAGAAAATCGTTTCAAAAGTCTACAGTCTCTAGTCAAATGTGTGAGGTGCCCAGAATGTCATGTTCACTCACTAAGAGCTCCTGCTCCCCAAGAGTAATCACCTCTGAGCAAAAGAGTTGATTCTCATCAAGAGTGTCTGCTGCAGCTGAGACCGGTTTGGCTCAGTGGATAGAGCGTCAGCTTGCGGACTGAAAGGTCCCAGGTTCGACTCCGGTTGGGGGCATGTATCTTGCTTGCGGGCACATCTCCACTGTGGGGCGTGCAGGAGGCAGCTGATCGATGTTTTTGACTTTCTATCTCTCTCCCTTCCTCTCTGTAAAAATAAATAAAATATATTTTTAAAGAAAAGAGTGTCTGCTGCAGGATTGGGGAGACCTCGATCTTTAAGAGCCTGAACTTTCAGCTTCTGTGCTTCCAGCTTGGCCTGCTGATCTACCCTTTGTTCTTCTAGGATTTCTTCAATGGACACTTACTGCAAGGGTGTGTCCTCTTTTCCAAGTCTGTTTCTCATGTTATTCCTCGAAACTTCTTTTTAAAGCTAGTATGAACTGGCTGCCTGCTACTTGCACCAGAAAAGACATCTTGACTGCTACAGAATAGAGTTTTAGAATGCTTTCTAGGAAGCTTTCTGACCTAAGATTTTCCTCTACTCTGGACTAGCAGAAATCTGACCTAAAAAGGATTTCCAGTAGAAAAGAAATTAGAATCTTTTATGAAAGTCTTTCTGATAAATATCTAAACTTTGGTGCACATCTCACCTTTATACCATTATACTTTGCAGTGTTGTTTTTCCCCCACCCTTTCTCTAATCAAGAGATTAGAGACAGCTATATCATTACACTTAGGTATTTGGAATGATGGTTCAAAAGGCTAAGCATAAATAAGAAATAACTTCCTTAAAATAGTTACTGGTTCAGAAAATGTAGCTGTTCCATTAATGAAAAAAGCCTCTGCACTGGCAATTCACATCCTAAGGTGACTGACATGGATCACAGTAGTTCCACTGAAACTATTTAAAAAAGCTGGAGTAAATGTTATCAACAACTTACTTTAAGGAGAATTCCTATAAGGAGAAATAAATGCCAGACAAGAGATCACGGCAGGTGTGTTCCTATAAGTCTGAAAGAAGGATTATAGATCTACAATTAGAATATATTCTACAAGCACCTGGTGCATGAATTCGTGCATGGGTGGGGTCCCAATGAGGGCCCATCAGGCTGGGCCAATGGGGGAGAGGGACTGCAGGCAGTTGGCCAGTCAGCCCTGCCCCCCATCAGGGTGCTGGGTGTTTATCAGGGGTTAGGCTGGCCACAGGGAAGGGCCACAGGTGGCTGGTGGCTGGTGGCTGGCCCCACCCCCAATCAGGGTGTTGGGGGCCCATAGGGGGTGGCAATCAGGGCTGGGATCAGGCTGATGGGCTGCTGCAGTACACCTCATAGCCACAAGTCCTTCTGATCATCCTGGTTTTCCCACCATTCCAGTCACTGGGCTTTTATGTATATAGACTAGACATCCATTGCACAGAATTCGTATATGGTTAGGGTCAGGGACATGGGGCGACTGTCAGGGAAATTGGGCCACCCCCACTGGCACCCACCTTGGTTGGCCTGAGGTCTCCAGGCAGGGGGCAGCTCCTGCATTGAGCGTCTGCCCCCTGCTGGTCAGTGTGCACCATGGCAACCAGTCATTAGTTTGGTCAATTTGCACATTTGGCTTTTATTATATAAGATTATTAGGCTTTTTAAAAGTATTATTGTGAAACAGCAATGATTTTCCATTTAATAGGAAAAAGCAAACTCATTCTTTTTTAAAAAATATTTTATTGATTTTTCACAGAGAGGAAGGGAGAGGGATAGAGAGCTAGAAACATCGATCAGCCACCTTCTGCACGTCCCCCACTGGGGATGTGCCCACAACCAAGGTATATGCCCTTGACCGGAATCGAACCTAGGACCTTTCAGTCCACAGGCCGATGCTCTATCCACTGAGCCAAACCGGTTTAGGTGAACTCATTCTTATAGAATTGTTTCTTCAGGGTAAAAGGAGACAGAAAGGGGTTAAGGGGAGGGGGAAACCTTGTTCCTCTTGGCAAAAATCATTGCCCGGGTGAAAAGGTAATATATTTCATCTCCCAGTTTACTACAATTTTAAAGGTTTGATTTTTTATTTGTCTTCACACTTCTTTCTCTAGCTGCCCATTGTCTCTTCTGCGCTGATCAGACATTATTGCTATTACTCTTTCCTGTTAAAGGTGAGGAATGTCTCTAGGATATCTGCTTTTGCTCTTTATGTTTAGGTAAAAAAAATATAAGCAGCTTCACTTTAATCAAATTTAAGGTAACAGAGGGACAAGTTTCTACATGCATAAGTAATAGGGATGAACAGAATGAGATGGACTGAGGGTAGCATTTACCCTTACAGAGAGTGGTTTTTATTAGGCTAGTCAATGAACTGGTAAGCTATTTGTGTGCTAAGCATCCTGTGAACTAAAGTAGTCTTTTCCTATTATGCACAAGTCAGGAAAAATAACTATATATTCAAGGGTAAGTGCATAAAACAACCTAATAGAATCTTCCTCGCGAAGTAGTACTAACATTATGTATTGGGTGCTGATGGGAAAAAAAAATTTAAAGCTATTCCAAGTTATCATGCTCTTTTAATAAAACAGGAGGAAGGAGCTCTTGGCATGATATTGGTTGAAAACCAATGTTTGCTCATGGATGCCTGGCTAATTCTTCTCCAGGACCAATCACTACTCTATTAGACTCAGATCATTCTTTTCTGTGTTTGATATTGAAACTGAGCTTAAGCTCAGAATAATGAAGTTAAAAAAAAAAAAGAGATAAGTGTTCCTTCATGAGAGCTGGAGAGTGTTTTCTATGTAAACACTTGCAATGAAAAATGACCAGGAACATCGCATTGGCATTAGAATAGCAGATGTTAGCTTGCAGAACCTCAGAGGAAGGGAGGGAGAGAAGGGTTTGATACTATGTTAGGGGCATCTTAAAGCAGGAAAACTAGGGGTAAGAAATTGTCTTTGGCACATTACTTTCTGCTTTCTCAGCAGGTGAAGTGATGTTGATGTGAATTCTACCAATGTTTATTTAGTGGTTTACACCGTTCAAGACTGAATGTCAATGTCTTTGGGCTCTGGAGCCTTTCCTGGAGGTGTAACTACCATGTTCCTACATTAACTCCCTCTTGGACCTTCCAGGAAGAGAGCATTTTCTGTTATTGAAGCCTCAGTGCAGTAAAAGTCTTTTAAAATTAGTCAATGTGGCCGAGACCGGTTTGGCTCAGTGATAGAGCATTGGCCTGTGGACTGAAAGGTCTCAGGTTCGATTCTGGTCGGGGGCATGTACCTTGGTTGCGGGTACATCTCCAGTGTGGGGCGTGCAGGAGGCGGCTGATCGATGTCTCTCTCTCATCGATGTTTCTGACTTTCTATCCCTCTCCCTTCCTCTCTGTAAAAAATCAATAAAATATACATTTTTTTAAAAAAAATTAATCAATGTGTTCTCTCTTATAAAATCACTTTCTTACAAATTATCATTTTTGTTTTGTAAACACCAATCCTTCCTTGTAAGCTTGAAAATAGTCTGAGGCCTGCAAAGCCCTGAGATTGGGAGTAAAGGTTATTGATGGTGATTTCAATTTGAGGGACATTGGACTGGTCCTAGTATCCCTCAATTTTTGCCCTTTTGATTAAAATTCCAACATGGAAAGTCTAATTCTAAAATAAATACAACTGTCCCATATGAGGAGAATTATCTTAATTTTTTAAAGGACCTTTAACTTTCTAACTGGGCAGCTCAGTTAGTTAAAGCAATGTCCTATTCAATCCCTGGTTAGGACAAATATAAAAATCAACCAATGAATCCACAAATCTCTCATACACACAAGTCAGTGTGTATGGAGTTGAGAGGGAGAACCATGGGAGGTAAGTGTGCACAGGTGGAGGAGGCCAAATGCAGAATTTTAGAAGGCGTGCTAAAAGGAATGAATTTTATTCTGAACTAAGTTGGAAATGACTGGATATTTTTAAGCATGTATATTGGTCTGCTAAGGCTACTATAACACACCCTGGGTGGCTGAAACAATAGAAATGTATTTTCTCATAACTTTACAGGCTCAAAGTCCAAGATTGAGGTGCCAGGAGGTTGGTGACACTTCCCTTCCAAGCTTGCAAATGCCCACTTTCTTACTGTGTCCTCACATGGCCTTTCTTCTGAGAGCATGAACTTCTGCCATCTCTTTCCTTTCTTCTAAAGATACCAGTTCAACTGGATTAGGTTGAACTGGTATCTTTAGAAGAAAACGTTCTTTCTTTGAATGCAGTCATTTTGGGGGTTAGAATTTCAACATATTAGTATGAATTAAGTTTATAACACAGGGGCTAGGTGACATAATCCTATATTTATAAAACCCTTCTGGCTGCTATGCAGAGCTTGGATGGGGAATGGAACATAGCAGTATAGAATCAAAAACATTTTTTTCTTTTCTGTACTTTATGCTAAAGCCTCTCCCATCAACCCCATCCCAAACTATAACATGGTTAGAAGCAAGTAAACAAATAGAAAAATACGTATTAACTGTTCATGTTTGACATGAAGATCGGGTTCAATCCAAATAAAAGGATCTCGTATGTACTAAGACAAAAAATACAAAACTCCCGTGCCAGTTTATTTTTCTCCTGCTTAACGGATTTCAAGGTCACATTTTTCCCCTATAAATGTCAAGCAAGGCACTGTTGGGTCATTATCAGCGATATCAGCACTGTAAAAGCCTCATAGATCAGGGAGGCCCTGCCTCCTGCACAAGGCACAGGCTAAATCTCGGTTAAATGGTAGCTATTATTACCATACTTATTAGCATTGCAATTTATGCATTCAGCAAATATTTATTGAGCACTTCTTCTACACAAGGCCCTGAGCAAATTTCTGGGGATATAATAGTAAATAAGACAAATGTGTTTCCTTCTGCTAAGGGAGACTAAGTCAAGTCAAACCAATGAATACAGACAATTACTACAACTTGTAATTAGTGCTGTGAAAAATAAGCCACAACGAGGGTCCAAGAGATTAAAATTGTAAGGGGGGGCATCTGCTCTATCTAGAATGGTCATGGAAGACTTTCCAGGACACACAGATTTACACTAACACGCAAACGATGAGGAAACTTGGCAAGAAAAGTCTGGAGAATCATTATGCTGGAAAAGAAGAGCATTTCCCAAGGGAGGAAGGGACTTTGTTGGAGGAACTAAAGCAAGACCAGAGTGGAAGGATACTAAAGAGCAAGGGAGACGAGGATGTGAAACACCATACGATGAAAGAAAGAAAGACAGCCTTGCATGCTGTGGTCTGGGTTGAATCTCATTCTAAACAGAATTATGATCTTATTTGGTAGTCCATCATAGCATGTCATACTATATAAACCTAGAGAGAGTGGGACTGACCTTCTAAAGATAATTCCATTGCTTTCAAATCATAAAGATTTATGTTTCTTATCCTTTAACTGTGATCCCTGTGAATAAAGATGGCAACTATCCTGTTGAGTATTGTATTCCCAGAACTTAGAAAATGACCTGGTACAAATTAAATCTTCAGTAAACATGGTCTAAATGAATGCAGGCATATATGCATAATGTCACTATCTAAAAGCTTGAGTTCTAGAATCTGACAGACTTAAATACCTATTTGTCAAATGGAATGGATGTGCAGCCTTGGACAAATACACTTAACAATTAGAAATAAAGGTTAACTCCAGCATGATGGATTCTCCAAATGTGGCCTCCCAGAGAGGCCCAGAGATGGAGTTAATCTCCTACAAACCAGAGCCAATTGAGAACTGAAATTTGCTCCATGGAAACTGGCCACCATTAAGAGCTTTAATCAGTCATAATTATAGCTCTGAGGGAGCGGATCTTCCTGGAGCCATTACACTGCATAATACAGGGAAGGGACTTCAGCCCAACACCAATAATAAGGGACAGGACAATTGTGAACACAGGGCTGCAACCAATGCATGGACTCCTGCTCTTAGTTATGCCATGGGGAGGGTCAGTGATCCAGCAAACCTGAATACTGAGGTGCAAGAATGAGCTCAGAGGCTATGGATTCACCCCATTATTACAAACCAGCCTCATTCTCATTATGAGGATGAAAAGCTCTACCAACAGAGCCACAGTTCCTCTCTGAATCTGACACCCAGTCCTACATAGATCACTATGTACTGCCCAGAGCACAGTGAACAGTGGGCAACTCATACCTGTGTCTGCCTCTGAATGTGTTTCCCAATAAACACTATTCCTAAACTGAAGGATTCAAGTTGTAGGTCAAGTTCCCTATTTTTGGTCTTCATTATAGGTTCTTGTGCTGCCACAACAAAGAAATTTCAAAGGGCACACATGTAGGGGCAAGACTTACTGAGGTGAAGGAAAACAATATGTCCCCAGGGATGTAGTAGAGGGAAGGCAAGCTCTGGTAACAACTGCACAGAGATCCCTGATAATACTCCAAAATGTTCTTTGTTTTTGGAAGGAGCAGCCTTTTTTCTAACTATTTAACCTCCTTCCTAAGTTTTCCCTGGCTTGTATTGGCCTTCCCCCTATCCAGTACCTTTCCTGAACATTTCAGGGTTTTGCACTTTTTTTAAAAATATATTTTATTGATTTTTTTACAGCAAGGAAGGGAGAGGTATAGAGAGCTTGAAACATCAATGAGAGAGACACATTGATCAGCTGCCTCCTGCACACCCCCTCTGAGGATGGATGTGTCCACAACCAAGATGCATACCCTTGACCAGAATCGAACTGGGACCCTTCAATCCACAGGCTGACACTCTATCCACTGAGCCAAATCTGTCAGGGCAGGGTTCTGCACTCTTATCCAATCAGATTCTTTCCCTAGATTAGACTCTATCCTTTTATGTCATTATTTTGACTCCTATTACACATGCCCTGAAGTTTTGCTGAGTCATCTGGTTTCTACTGTGCATGGGCTTACTTCCGCCTGTGCCATCTTGGCCTCTACTGCACATGCACCTTACAGAGGAATTTCCCTGCGGTTCTTACCCCTCCCTCTGTAATTCTGACTAATGGCCCACAGCGGATTCTTCCTTCCAGCTATAAGCAACATGTCCATCTTGTAGGGGAGTTCATCAAGAGGACATTAGCACATATTTGAACCAGAGCAGCTGGATTTAGGCAATTGGAGGCTCCGCACCCCCTGTATTCTCTGTTTTCTTTAGGATGTGCCCTCTTTTTGCCTTTCCCACTTCCAAAAGCTGCTCAAGGATATACCCTTGATTTAATAATGTGGTGATGAGACTGTCTAGATTCCATATAAGACTAAACCCAATCAAGGTTCTTGTATACATGACTGAACTCAGTTAGTTCCTCCTGTGTACCTGACTGAGCCCAGTTAGAGTCTGCAGGTAATCTTTTAAGGCTTAGTAGATGTGTGTAGAAAAACTTCATTTGCAGCCATATTTCCTTCCTTATTAAGACTGCCACCTACTAACCTGGCATGGTCTGTCTTTTTTCAGTGTTTTCCAGTTTTCCCCCTGCCCTCCAACTATTAGGGTGGGGAGGAGCTGGTAGGACATAGTTTCAGATTTTACCTGGGAAGCTTCCAAAGAGGTCATGACCCAACATCATCTAATTTTCAAGAATTTCCACAATTCTAGGATTGTGTCTCAGGAAACAGGCCCAGGTTTAGAGGTCAGCATGACCTCTCAAGAAATCGGCCAAGGAAAGATTTCTCCATCACTGCTGGTATTCTTGAAGTGGGACAGTGACCAGATTAGGGTGTTATGTTTTAGGAAAGGAGCTGTGTATTCAAGAAAATGTGCAGATGGTTAAGGACATGATCAGTTATTTATTACCATGAATTTTAATAATTTTCCTACACGTACATGTTTTTATCACATATCAATAATTAATAGCAGTAAACCTTTGGCAACTATGGTCATTGCAAAGTCGAGGAGGAAAAATCAAGATGAAAAGGAAAGGAAAGAGATGAAAATTACAGAAGTGGGTGCTTATAAATAACAGAGCATTTGGAAATCAGCTTTGGTTTTACAGAGAACAAAAGTAAGCCTGAAATAAATCTGGGAGAATTATGGTCAAGACTGTAACGAAACTGAAATGTGAAACCCACACTCTAATGCAAGTGATAGTCCCTGGATTTTCATGCTTCCTGCCAACAAAGGGGTTATTTGCTGGTTGATCACAGAATCTGCACACTGGCTGAGATCTGACTTTAAAACTAGCCTGGGAATATTAAAATTAAGGCAAACAAAAGGCACATGGAATCACTTTCAGTTAAATGACCTTCTAAAGAGCAAGAATCGGGAGTTGTGCAAATGCTGACAAAACACCCTGATCAATTTAAAGTAGGTGCTGCCTTGAGAGTGGACAGGATTTATGAAGTCTCTCACTGGATGCTGTGAAAATACATCTTTCTATTAGGTTCTATAGAATTGGAGAGTGCCAGTGGGAAGAAGCACTTTCATGAATGATTAAATAATCAAAGGGAATAAAATGAAGATTAGCTGCCAGCAAACCCAGGAGGGTCATATTATGGGCATCATAAAAGTGACTTGATATTAAATCCTTGGGAGTAGTTGCCATTTGGGTTTACAGATAAGCAGGGGAAGAATTAATGCAATTCTTGTAGTAAGTGACTTTCACTGGACTTTGCCTCTGTTCAGTCTCTCTCAGGACCACTCTCTCTTTGTGTGTATGTAGTCTAATCAGAATGGAACCCTCTCATTTTCGGTATTCTGAGTTTCTCTAAATGAGTGAAATTTCAAATTTCACCAGTGAAGAAATCTTTTAAGTTTTATTTAAGGGAAATGCTAAACACCAGGTTGAGTTTAGAATATAGGAGAAGAGTCAAAGGGGATTTGGTTGTTAAGAAGCTGTTTTCCACTTTAGGATGTATACCAACCTAATTCACATCTGCAGTCCTGACCCCAAACTAACATACTATGCACAGTTTATAGGTATTATGTGTCCTGGTAGGCTTTTGATCAAAAATAATTGTTCATAGCCCAGCAGGTTGAGTGTCAACCTATGAACCATGGTTTGATTCCTGGTCAGAGCACATGACCTGGTTGCAGGCTGGATCTCCAGTGTGGGGCATGCAGGAGGCAGGCAATCAATGATTTTCTCTCATCATCGATGTTTCTATCTTTTTCTCCTCCTCCCTCCTTCTCTGATATTAATAAAAATATATTTAAAAAATACTAGTTGGTCATGATTAGATTCAATCTAGGATATATATTCTAACAAAAATTAATTCAAACAATTTGAATATGAAAAAGTTTTTACCTACGCAGCATTTTTAGATAGAATGTTTTAGTAAAAGCAAAGCTAATACTATAATATCTTATTTCCTTTAATATTGAGACATAATATTTAACATTAAATTAGCATTTTATATAGCCTATGTCCTGGGGATATATTTTGTTACAAATGTTTATAAGATTAAGAATAACTCCAGCCTTGACCAATGTGGCTCTGTTGGTCCCAGGCACCAAAGGATCATGGGTTAAATTTCCAGTTATGGCACATGCCCAGGTTGCAGGTTGGATCCCCGGTCAGGGTGGTTGCAGGAAGCACCTGATTGATGTTGATTTATGTTTCTCTCTTATGTCAATGTTTCTTTCTCCCTCTTTCTCTCCCTCTCCCTAAATTTATTAATGAATAGTCCTTAAGGAAATACTCAAGTATACCCTACCTTATGATTATTTTTTAAATATATTTTATTGATTTTTTACAGAGAGGAAGAGAGAGGGACAGAGAGCTAGAAACATCGATGAGAGAGACATCAATCAGCTGCCTCTTGCACGCCCCCTACTGGGGATGTGCCCACAACCAAGGTACATGTCCTTGACAGGAATTGAACCTGGGACCTCTATCCACTGAGCCAAACCGGTTTCAGCCCTTATGATTATTTTTTAAGGTGTAATAGAAAGATAACCATTATTGGCTCTTATTCTGGCTTCCAATTAAATAAACCTAATTAGATAGTCACCAAATCTAGTGTCCAGCTATCACAAGACAATGATGAAGTGCCTTCATATTTGCCACATAATTGAGGGAAGATGAAACACTATATGCATTTTCATGTTTTTTCTTTGGCTTTAAGTGAATCCACAGAGCTGTTTTTAGTAACTTTTGTAGAAGCTAAAAATTGATTTTTTTAATACTTGCAAAAAAAAAAAAAAGCAATGCAGGCTTCAGGTTCAGGAGGAAGACGCCATGGATCTGATATTAGGATTAAGATTACCCAGTTATTTGAGGAGGGACCAATTCTGTGACCTGTTGTGAATGTTGCTATTCCACTATTTGCAGAAATACATGCACATTATAGAGCAGTGTTGATTCCTCTGGGTTGACAAACATACTCTCGGGGATAAAGGACATTGTTCCCCTTTTAAAAGCTACCCAATACCCATTGGCATGTGTTTATCACTGTGAAACAATAATTTCAGAAAGACACAAACATGAGAAGCTGTTATTATTTTTTCATGTTTTATGTTTCCTAAAACCTTCGGATAAAGGTGAAAATGGATGGGTAAAACAGCACCCCACATCTTCTCTTGGAGCCATTTGCTCAGAGAATTTTCTGTATTAAGAGAGAATCTGTACTTTTCTGCGATGGGCTTGAGGGTAGAGAGGAAGGCAAAGTGCAACATATTTAAAGAGTCTTTTCTTACATCGAATAGGCTGCGTCTCAGCTACTCTCCTCCAGGGGCACACATAAAGCAATACACAGAGAGCAATTCAGCGACGTGGGAAACAGCGATGATCAGAGCTGACTTATACCCAGAGCTGATGCCCTGGCTTAGCTACAGGGGATGGAGAAGCTTGAAACTAGGTAGGGCATGTTAAGGCACTGGATCTCACACATCTTGATGGAAGGGCAATTGGGAGGAGCCAAAAATAAACCAATAGAATCAGCCTAGAAAAGCCAACCTTGAACACAAGCCAGGGACCACAATTAAAATGTCCTTCCTCCAAATTTCAAGGGCCTCTGCTGATATCAACCCAGGGCTTTAGTCCACCAGAAAAAGCTAGGAAATTAATTGTTCCAAAGTCTAACCCTGAGTACCTGGTGGCTTTGTTCAGAAGCCCTCAAAGCTGTATTGTCTGCATTTGGCTCTTAGTATATAAAATGCTTACCCTGCACTCAAAGCCTTGAACAAACTGCTTCAAGCTCCATTTCTACTCTTAGTTTTATTTTCTTTACTACACTGTAAGCTTTGGTCTTACTATTCTTTCTCTGGTCTTCGATTTTTCACGTTTTCTTTATTTATATTGAATGTTTGCCTACCATATTCCATCCTGCCTTTCCTTGGCATTTATTCTAATCTGACTCAATCTAAATGCTACTACTTCTCCCATAAAGTCCCACAGAAGTCCCCCCATCAGGGGCCACTTTTTCTCTTTTGCTGCTTCTCTGCTCTTCACACATGAGGAGAGGCTACATGATGAAGAAAGGGAGTTCATACAGTGCTCAGTGTGTGATCTTCGACATGTGAATCCCGATGCATTTTGAAAGCCTCATCTCTACACTGGAAACAAGAGGAACCTCCAAGCTCAAGAGTTTTGGTGAGGACAGTGCAGTAACAGGGTCAGCATGCTAGCCTAGTGCTCTCCTGCATTTCCACCTCTTCCCTTTCCCATGCAAACCCTCCTTCTGAATAGAGTCAATGAAAATATACCCTTGAGGATTTGCTCCACCCCACATTCAATCTCTTGTCTCTGTTGCTAGCTCTAAGTCAGGATTTGCCAAACCCTGGCCGACCTCACATTCATAATGTCCAAATATCATACGTAGCACCTCTGCATTGTTTTTGTCCAAGTCTATATATCCTCTTGCAATTCCTATTCCTCAGGGTTGTGACAAAAATAGCCTCACGGATCCACAGATTATCAGTCCACTGACAGATAAGGAAATTGAGGCCCAGAGAAGAAAAATAAGCTCGGAAGGGCACGCAGTGAGTAGAATCAGGACTTATTGAATACCCAGTCACTGAAATCAAGGACCTCATTTTTCTTGTTGAGGGCTGTATCTCTCAGAGCTGGCACGGTGCCTACTACAATTCAGGTGCTCAGTCACTGTTTTAAAACACAGAAATGGAGGGAGGGAGGATCCAGATCTCCAGCTCATTCTCTGGTGTTGTTTCTAGTACATGATTCCATTAGATGTCTCAGTAGTTCTTCCCTGGTCATGTTCTGTTTTCTAGGTTTCTCTGAAGAGTTGAGGGCAGGGGTTGGCACCGCTCTTCAGACACCCTCTCAGTCTTGAAGTCTGCTCTCTGCGAGTGCCTCCTTGCAACACCAGCATTCTGACATGCTCACTTTTTTACTGGTCATACATCAGTGGGTTTAATTAACTTTTTAAAAATGGCACTATATTTTGCTTCCCGGGGACAGAGTGTGGACTCCGGTGGTCCACCGCAAAATCAATGTCTGTGTCTGGATCTTTGACAAAATATATAGCCCCTAACTTTGTCTTCCAGTGAGTGATGCAAATGACTTCCTTTAGGTCTTTAATCATTTCAGGATGATAGTGCCTCTTAATCTAGCCATTGCTAAAGCTCTGCTCACTGAAGGAACTAGTTGTGCAAAAAAAAAAAAAAAAAAGTCCCCCAGGGGAAGAGGCAAAATCTTTATGTTAGAAAGGCAAAATGCAGTAGCTGTGTATGGATGGCATACCAACTATAGTGAAAATTACATACCAAAGTATTTGTTGTCAGCGTTTTAAACTTCTAAAGCAACTGTTTGTTGTCTTGATAGCACCTGCTCCCCCAAACAAGGCAGGTAACCCCACAAAGCATTTGCTCTCCATAATGGAGGGTCCATAGTGAGATGCTTTCACTGAGCTTACCCTCTGTCCTGTGCGCGATGGTCCCTGGGATGAATCTGCCCCGCCCACCCTCCCTCCTTGGAAATTATAGTTGATTTGATTTAGGGAGTTTCCTCTTCTCTGTCCTTTTCCCCTCTTCTGGGCTATGCAGATCTTAGTATTTCCTCGTTTCTGGGATTTTATAAATGTATAGCAAACTTTCAATGTGAAATGTTTCCTTTCATTCTTACTAAAAGCTTACACAGGGGAGAGAGAACATTCTTGGTGTGCTGCAGAAGAGGGGAGTGTCTACCTTTGCAGGTTGTGAGAGGAGAGATTGTCCTTGGACAGAGAGGTGAGAAGTCTCTGGGTTTCACAGGCACTGAGACAGCCTGTTCTCCAATTCTGGACATCCTGCAGGGGATGAAGTTTGGCAAACTGAGAGACCATTCGCTGGCGCTGGCCCCTAGTTCTTCCCAGGTTGATAAAGAATGACAGCCAGCACAGGACATCAAATCCAAGAGCCAACGTCCTTCCACGACTCGTGTGGACTTGCACAACAAGGCCGGCAGCAACACCCATGACCAACAGGAGACTAGAATTTGCTGGACTGTCCCCTAGGCCAGTGGTCAGCAAACTGCGGCTCGCAAGCCACATGCAGCTCTTTGGCCTCTTGAGAGCGGCTCTTCCACAAAATACCACGGCCTGGGTGAGTCTATTTTGAAGAGGTGGCGTTAGAAGAAGCTTAAGTTTAAAAATTTTGGCTCTCACAAGAAATTTCAATCGTTGCACTGTTGATCTTTGGCTCTGTGGACTAATGAGTTTGTGACCACTGCTAGGCTATACGCCTGCCATGATGGGTAAAAGAGAATCCCCCTCCCATGTTTTCTTGCATACTTGAGAGGGGAACTAAGTCATACCCATCACATGCATTTCCCCAACAAAAGTAAATACTGATTTGCAGCTCTGTGGAAAAAAAAAATTGCAAAGAGTGCTGTGTGGACCTAGAGACAAGGAGAATAAAATCCTGCTGACAGATTTATCTGGAGCTGGTGCAGGACCTGGCCACTTCGGGAAGCAGGAGCCTTCGCTTTTTATCTCTGATGAGTTGTCAGACATCATTTCATTTCCACAAAAACAAGTAGCCTTTTATCTGCTGCTATAAAGTTTCCCAGAAGCCATTCTGCTTTAATCAGAACCACAGAAGAGGGAGAAGGGGTGGAGATGATTGGAATCCATGCAGTCCAGCCAGCCCCACACACAGAGGTGTGATGTCAAGTAACAACCCCACTTTGGACATCTGTGCACAGTTCTGAATCACGGACATAAAAAGTTTAAAAGTCTGTTGGAGTTTTAGGGTTTCCCTTTAAAGGAAAGAATGCCACAAACATAGTATTTGCTCTGACTGAACCCTCAGTGAAAAAAAAGAAAAAAAGAAAAAGAATGCCCCTCTATGGACCCCAGATTAAGAGGTGGTTTCTCATTTTCTACACTAAAGGACTGTCTGGCATGCATATTAGATTGAAGAGATCTCAAACAATATTAGTTTTGATTAGTGAAAGTTCCTGTGACAGAATCAACTTGAAAGGAGACAAGTGAATGGAAAAGAGATGAACATCATTATTTTTAATTATTAGTGTTGAATATTTTTTAATGAGCAAAGCTATTGAGGACACTTTTAAGATAATATAGTAAGTAGATCCATCTTTCAGCTAACCTTTTCTATTTAAATTCAGATGGATTCAAAAAATAATTGTCCTGACTTCTCACAATTTAGTACCATGTCTCAGAATAAAAATTTCAGTGCCAGCCTCACAGACAGAATCAAAAGCACCAGATCTCAAATAATTTAGAGAAATAGAGATGGTATACTCTAAAAAAATCACTTAAAATGTCTCAAAAAGGCACTCTAATAATAATAGAAAAGGAATAGCAAAGATGATTTTAAAAATTCAAGTCATCTGTTTTATAGAATGTGACAAATGTCATTATAACTTATTTTAAACATGCATTGATAACTGAATTAATTAATAAGTAGACATCTGTTTTAAATATGATTTTAAATATTAGAGATTGAATACAAATGGAAAAATTGTAAAGAATATGTTCCATTAGGAAAAACCTTTTATTTGATATGATTTTTTATATATGCACATGTACACATGTATAATGCATGTATGTATATATTTTATCTATGTATAAAAATAGTACAAAAATTTTCAATCTTTTTCATCTAATGGCACTCATGAACTATTACTAAAATTATATGTTTTTTTGTTGATATGACAAAAATAGCTATAATATTAAATTACTCACACTGGACTACTATTGTTGTATTGGCTGATGTCATTTTTTAATATGACAATCTTATGGAAAAGAGATCAGTGCCCCTGACAAAGACTCAGGTATTGCAAGTTTCAACCATGGCACATTGGTTGAAAATCGCCATTATATCCTAGAACATAACAACAGCATAGAGTTAAATAAAGAGTATCATTGTTGAAATTCTTACCCTTTACTAGCTTTTTCTGTTTGAAATAACTTTAGACAAGAACAATTTTTGTATTGTCCATAGTAGTACAAAATTCCCTTATACTCTTCACGCAGGTTCTCCTAGTAGTAACACCTAATAATAAAAAATATAGAAACCAGAAAATTAACATTTTCATAAAAGTATTCACTAATAATCTTCAGACCTTTATTAAATCGTGGTTTTCCATAATGTCATTTTTTTTTCTGGTCTAGGATCTCATCAGAATCCCACATACCATTTAGTCATCAGACTTCTTTGGGCTCCTTCAATCTGTGAAAATTCTCCATCTTTGTCATTCATGGTCTTGATATGTTTACCAGTGACCACTGTCTGAATAATATCTTTCCATTGTGTTTGGTGTCTTCTGATGATGAGAATGAGGTTGTACAGTTTAATATAAGAAACTCAGGGGTGATGTTTTGCTCTTCTTAAAATGCATCCTGATAGTGTAATCATGACACTCATATGTTTTATTATCAGTAATGTTAACCTTCATTGCTGGGCTAATCTGACAGGTTTCCCCATCATAAAGTTGCTACTTTTCTCCTGGTAATTAACAAATATTTGTGGGGAGGCACTTTGAGACTTTCTACAACTGTTTCTCATTGTCCTGACCCCTACCAACCTCAGCATTCATCATCTATTCTTCCGGTATCACTTATTGCTGTCGTCTTGCCTCAAGGTGACTTCTGTTAAAAATTGTCTTGTTTTTCCTTCTTCGGGGATTTCTGTTAATATTTTTATGTATTCTTAGCCTGTGTCCAGTTTCAACTACTTTTTCTTTGGCAATGTTTGGTGGTTTCTGTATCTAATTTACGTTCTCTTGGTTGATTCTCTGCCTTTTTTCAAAACCACTTATTAAATTTTCATTTTACCCTCTTCTCCCTTGGATACCTTGTTATTTTTCTTAGTTCTGACATGACTTTGTCTTTTCCTTCCCTGTCTTTCCTAAGTCCAATCAAGTCTATTTTCATTTTTCTCTATTTTTTTTGACAATTTTTTTGTTACTTTTTGAATTTCTGATTCCAGGGGGTTTTCATATCCTCATATATTTTTTTGAGTACTGTTAATTCTGTTTGGAGTGTTGATTTGAGATTAAAGGCACTCAGTTCTGTCCGTGTAAATAATTTAGTGGATTTTATTGTCTGTTTTGGTGGTGGGGAAGGGTTGTAAATCTTTAGATTCTGTGGCTTGCAGATTATAAATTTTGATTTTCCTGGCCCTATATTTTCTCTTTTGGTTCTTTTTTCTTGCACAATTGCCAAAAGCTGGCGGGCGGGGGGCCCCCCTTTTTTTAAATCACTTTTCCTCCTTCAGAAACTGTGCATGTCAAACTGCCCCTTTAAAACCAGGCATATTTAAAAAAATTTTTTTGTAGTTCATGTTTTGATCATCAGGAAAGGTTTTAGTATTTTTATACTAAATCGTGGTGGTTCTATATTAAGCTCAGCCTCAAAGTTAACTGTGTCACCTCCTTCACAGTCACTGTCTTTGCTTGCCATGAGCTCTGTGCAGGGCAGGAGCGAAGCCTGAGTGATGGCAGCTGGGATCTGGTGTTTCTTCTTTTAACTTAACTTACTGTGAAAAATGAACATTTTCAGCTTGAAATTATGCAGAGGTATTATTTATATGAGATATGTTTCATATATTAATATATAGCATTGATATCATTGTGATTATGTATAATATATAATACATATATATATTTCCCATCCTTATTCAGTACTGTTGGGGAGGAAATATTGAGAGATAGGTAGGTAGCTTTTGTCTTCAATAACCTAGGTGGCTTTAAAAATGTATTTATTATCTTTCATTCCCCCTCCGCCTTCTTTCTAATCTTTGTCTCTTTCTTCTTTCCAACTTCTTCCATGTGACTATATGATTAAAGTAGTATTAATATTTATGATAGAACCATCTATGCTTGGATTCTTCATTTTAAAATAGAAAAACAAAGAAACTGTGCTATGAAAGGGAAATCGCTTTTCTAAGCCACGTGCCCTTCACTTTTTACTCTAGAGATGGAAGAGGGTAAGAATAGGCCTGATTTTTATAACTTAATTTTTTTTTTATCAGGCTACGATTAGGGACAATGGAATCACTGTAGTCAGCAGGGTGACAGAGGTCCTCAAAAAATCAAGCACAAAGAAAAGAGTAGCAGCAGCCTCAGCAAGCAACTGCTCAGAGTCCCAGGATGGTAAGGCTGGAGTTAAGGCACACACAGCTAAGAAAGGTCAAAGAGCGAGTCAGGACACGCTTACCATCAAAACTTCTATTGTCTTGCCTCTCAAAGACTTTCCTCAATTAACTTCTCAGTATAATAAATATATTCTCAGAAGAATAGAAAATGCAAGGTAGGACCAGCTATATAGAAGACACTAAATAAGCAAGTAACAAAGGCAGACAAAAAATAGAGTGGAGGAATACATGCACAAATAGAGAGAATGTACAAGTGAAGTGGACAGCAGTGCTAGAGCGGGAAAACACTACAGTATCCTCAGCACAAATGCCAGGATGTTAATCAAGTGGAAGCGATTGTTGATTACACTTCTGATGTGTCCTCTGACCTTAAGATGCCTTCTCAGTGTCATCAATAATATCAACAGTGCTCTGACCTGATCAGAAGGGCCCGTGCCATACTGTGGTTTCAGTCAATGCTCCTGGCAAAGTTGATTTCCCTGAATTACTCAAGTTCAACTCTAGTCTCTAAAAATAAAGTTATCCTCTTTCACCCTTTAGTAAATTAGCTGAATGTTGAATAGCACTCTAATTTTTTTTTCATTAATGTTCATTAAACAACCAAAAAACGGAAGGAAGTTGATTATGTCAAGCTCACAATTTTTAATTAAAATGGAAAGAAGTGGGAGCTCCTAATTTGCAAACACAGAGCTTCAGACAGCAAACAGATAGTGTATTGCGCACATGAAGGGATGGAAAATTGGTGGTTAATTAAAACTTCAGGCATTTCAACGTCTCTATGTCAAGCACAAATTGCTATTTTGCCTCTTCCTATAAGCCTCCAAACACTACGGAACCACTCATGTGAAGAATTTTAAATATCCATGCATTTTGTTATTGTGCTGTGAACCATATGTACTTCTATACTCCACAGTGGAATTTCTGGCTGGGAAGAAGAAATCGGGGTTCCAGTTTTGATTTGAGTGGTATCTGATTCATAGTATGATTTGGATTAATATGTCACTAACACTTCCCATGCCTGTTTCTTTCCAGTACAATGAAAAAATACGCGCTCTTGAAAAAGTTGCTGAGTGTGTTGATTACTTGTTCTATTTTTACTTGCTTATTTGTACGTTTAACAATAGGTGTTTGGGTCTCCATTCAACTTCCTACAACGCAATCCAACACCAGGAAAGATATTCACCACATAGCTCACTTTGTCAGCCTGACCCTTGGAGATTTTTTTATTATTGTTGTTAATCCTCTCCCAAGTATACTATATTTTTCCATTGACTTTTTAGAGGGAGTGGAAGGGGGGAGGGGAGTTGGAGGAGAGAGAGAGAGAACTTCTATGTGAGAGAGAGACAGATTAGTTGCCTCCTGCATGCTCCCCTGTGCTGTGGATCAAACCTGAAACCCAAGTACATGTGCCCTTGACCAGGAGTCAAACCCTCAGACCCTTCAACCTGCAGGCTGATGCTCTAACCACTGGAAAACACTGGCCAGGGTGATCCTTGGAGAATCTGATTCAAATTCAAGATGGCAGCCTGTCAACTCAAAGGCTGTCTCAAAAACACAGAATCCCTTTTGTCCTTACTGTCTGAACAAAGGAAATCGGCAACTTTTCAATCCTGTCTTCTACAACCAAGGAAAGACAGAAAAGTTAGGATTCCCTACCAAGTAACCACTATTTAGAGCAGGGTAGGTGAAAATCACTCTGTGTTACAGATATATTCATGGAGAACTTGCTGTATAAGAAAACTATGCATGCTGAAACCGGTTTGGCTCAGTGGATAGAGCGGCAGCCTGTGGACTGAAAGATCCCAGGTTCGATTCCAGTCAAGGGTATGTACCTGGGTTGCGGACACATCTCCAGTAGAAGGTGTGCAGGAGGCAGCTGGAGGATGTCTCTCTCTCATCGATGTTTCTAACTCTCTATCCCTCTCCCTTCCTCTCTGTAAAAAATCAATAAAATATTTAGTTTTTTAAAAAGTGCAAAGAACCCATAAAATGATAAACTTTGTAATCATGTGTCCTATATTCACTGTTCTTTTCTCCTTTAATTTTATCTGTCCTGTAGATGCACAGAATTAAGTTCGATTATTCAGGTCCACTCTTCCCACTTGCCCATGAAAGGCCTGTCTTTTATTGCCAGGAATTATTTTTCTATTCTTCTCCTGAATGGTACTCACACTAGTGTTTTTAATATATATCTTTCCAATTTCCCTTCTGTGTACCTACTTAGATGTATGTGTGCCTTTGAAAAATATATAGACTTGTTCAATGTGTGTTTTTAATTTGCATAAATGGTGCTGTAAATCTTATTCTTGCTCCCTTTTCCTATTAACATGTTTGTGAGATGTCGTCTAAATGCAATAAATCTGGCCCTTTGCTTCTGACTCTGCATCATATTTTATGAATACACATACCATATTTTATTTAATCATTTTTCTGGGAGGGGGCATGTAGGCTACCCAACTATTGACTGCTATCATAAAAAAAAGTTGCTCTAAAAAATTCTGGTTTTAATGAAATGTTATGAACATCTATCTTAGGCACTGGGCGTCTCTTCTCCACAATGGATGGACAATTTAATCACCCACTAGTAAAGCAGAAGGGCTTATGGTAGTCTCAGCTGTACATCAATATTTGCCAACTTTGGTATTTTGCCATTTTAAAAGTTGAGAAAATGATGTTTTATTCACAATTATCTCTTTTTATCATAAGCTCATACAGAGCATTATGATATTTCTGCATATTTAAGATATTTATGTGCAGCTCTCTTCTATAATTTATTAATAACTAGAGTTGTATTTTTCTAATGTTAAAACATGATTATATTTCGAAAGTAAACTCATGGTTCATAATGTATTATCTTTAACACACAATTTACTTCTGTTACATTTATTTACTTTAGAATTTTTACATGTATATTTAAATTACATGGCCTGTAATTGATCTTCTTACACTACCTTTAATTTGTTCAGGAATCAAAATAAGAATTAACTTCATTAAAATAATTTAGTAACTTTCTTCTTTATTTGATTTTATCCTACTTTTGATAACTTCTCATATAAGGCTGGGATTATTTGTTTCTTAAAAAATTAGCAGAACTCACCTTTAAACCAGACCTGGGCTTTTTGGTGTCAGTGGACTAAAAGGTTTCATTACTAATTAAAATTTCTGTTGTTATTATGTCACTGATAATTTAATATCATAATATGCCAATTTGAGCATTTTATCTTTCTAGGAATATATCATATGTAGATATTCATGATTATTGATATATAAATTGTTAAAAGGGGTTTTTTGACTTTTTAAGTTTTAATATATATATATGTGTGTGTGTGTATATATATATAAATAATTTAAGAACAGAAGAAAATTGGAAATAAACAAATAGAAAAAAAGAGAAAACATTCCACATTGGTTCATTTTAAAGTTTTGTCTAGTATGCGTTTATCAAATCTCCCACATATTTATTCATGTTTGCCTAAGCTGTTATTTTCAGAAAAGGTTTTTTTTTAATAAATTATTGAACGATAAGTGTTCAGTTATTTTTTTCACACAGTCCTGCCCAGTAGTAATTATAAATTTAAAAGGATATTAGTCAACAAATATATATTAATCATCATTTTTATCTTTCTGATGAATTATTTATTTCATCTGCTCATATTAAATTTGGTTGTATATTAAAATTCCTGACCTGGATTTCCATTGGCTTATACATTATTTTCAAGCAAATTAAAAACAATTGTTTTAAATGCAATATTTGTATATCAATATTGGTGTATCTTGATTTTTGACAATCTTAGCGTATTTTGATTTCTGAAAGACCAGACCCTTGACACAACAAAGACATATTTGATAAATGCACTTGTTGCTTTAACCCTAAAGCACTGCTTAAGAAGGGAAGGGTTGCCAAAACCGATTTGGCTCAGTAGATAGAGTGTTGGCCTGTGGACTGAAAGGTCCCAGGTTCGATTCCGGTCAAGGGCATATATCTTGGTTGCGGGCACATCCCCATTGGGGGCGTGCAAAAGGCGCTGATAGATGTCTCTCTCTCATCGATGTTTCTAACTCTCTATCCCTCTTCCTTCCTCTCTGTAAAAAATCAATAAAATATATTTTCAAAAGAAGAAGGAGGAGGAGGAGGGAAAGGTTGGAGTGGCCTGTCATGTGTGGAGAAGGCAAGCTGGGGCTTTGTGTGCGTCCATCCTGAAGCTGAGGGTCAGACTTTCTCCATCAGGTGATGCTGCAATCTGAAAGGTACTTATCATCTGTTTATGTCCCTCCGTTGGCCTTTCCCCAGCCATCCCCAAGAAGAAGAAACGGCAGTTGAAGCAGGGTGCTGTCTATTCTAGCTAACTCTTTTATTTTGATCTTTACCCTATATTTCATCATGATGTTGATCACCACAGACAAGCGATTTGCCCATGTACCTGCTTCTTGTCATCCTAAGTAGAAACTGTTTGTGACAATGAGAACATTTAGCCACTGAACTCCCACCCACTGTGAACCATACTTTAACTAGTGCCAGACTGGATCCAGATTGTCAAAATACTCAGATGAACTGCATAGATACCAACGCTAATCAACATCTTACTTTCCTTTCAATCTATTAGACAATGAGGTTAACCATGTTCTAGCCAAACTTACTCCATTAAGAAAGGTACCAATATCCTGTAGCTAGGGAACCTGTCAGTATGAGCTCTAAATAAAAGCATCCTTCTTCATTATTTTCAAAAACATGTATGCCTTCCTAGAAATAGAGACACTTCCTCTTTTCTTTCATATCAGACATAATCCATCCCCCTTCCACATACATCTACGACTCTCTTGATCTGTGTCAATTTGCCTGGCTCTTAGCTCTCCCAATTTGCCTGAGTTTGATGTGGGGTCTTCTTTGCTGGAAGTCATCTAACTGAGTACGGACTCCTGCTTGGGATACTCCATGCTGAGTCTGCCTTACTGACTCATGCTCTACTCTGACCGCAGCAACCTGTGTGAGCTCTGCATTCTGCTCTCCTATCCCAACTGTCTTCTGTGCAGATAGCTCCAATCATCTGTGAATACACGTAACAACGCAAGTCAGTACAGGAATCTGAAGAAGACAGGCCCATTGGACTTGGAGATATGTCTAGGAGTGCTTCGAATCAGAAGTTTTCTGACAGTCTGCAGTGTGGAGGTCCCAGTAGGGGCACATTAAGCAGCTGATCAAGCTCCAGAAGAAAGCTAGGGCCAAGGTGTGAGTTTAGGAAGCTGGCCATAGGGTACCACTAAGACCAGTAAGTCAGCAGATTCAGAAGAAAGTAATTGATTGCAATTCAAACAAAAACTCCCTTTTATGTGCCTTCTGCAAAATTGTCAGGAGCGCCTGTCTGAAAACCAAGGGGCACTAATATCAAGCTAACTTGTGGTTTAAGCGTGAAGGGGTCTGGAATGCGGGCCTTCTTCATGAACGCTCTTAGGATCCAGTCATTTGTTGGCCTATTAATACAGCACCTTAACTCAATCAAACAGAGAAATTCTACAATTATGCTTTTGTGCTCTTCTAATTTCCCCATTTTCCTTTTTCAAAGTAAGAAAATCCATGTACAAGAAATCCAGAGAGGCAATACTCCATCCCCACTACGCCAGGCTCTCAGTGTGAGGCATGGCCAATGACCACCTCAGACAATAGTCCGCACACAGGAGCACACCGGACAAGCGCTCTGGGCAGGACCCCAGTCACAGTGGAACAGAGCCTTGAAAGCCGCTCTGTCCTATAATTCAGGCAAAAACCAGCCGATGAAATATAATTAAAGTGCAGCCTCATTTCTGTTCCCTTACCGAATCAAGCCACAATGAGAGATGGAGAAGCAAGAATAGGAAGGATGATTGCTACCCTGAGGTGGCATGAATATAATGAATTAATTTCCCCACAGCATTCTGATGACTGAACGTGCTGTGCTGAATGTGGCTGGTCTGTGAACAAATGCCAGTCATCGCTGGCAGCCCCGGCTCTTTCATTATGCTTAAAATAGAGTCTCCCCCCTGGGCACAAAGACATATGTGCAAGGATGTTTATTGCTTCATTTGGCTTTTAATAGCAAAAGATCACAAACCAGCTGAAAGAATATCAACAGGAGATGGGGCAAATAAATCATAAATAAACTAATTTGTAAGATTAACAATCATTGAATATGCCAGTGATATACTGTTATTGGGGAAAAAAGGAGGGCATAGAACAACAGTCTGCAATATATGCAAGTATTTTTTTTATTTTGAGCAAATATATATGTGTGCATGTATATTGTGTATATGATATGTGTATAGTATACATGAGACATGTATATGTATGCATAGTATATCTCTTGACCAATACAAAAGAAACTGGTAATAGTTGTAAACTCTGAGAAAGAAAAATATTTGGTTAGTAATTTTTATCACCCGCTTGTATTAAGAAAAAATATCTCACCCTATTTAGACACCAAGATCTCTCTTAAAACCAAGAGGAAGAGGAGAAAGAAGATAGAAATCAGATGTAATAATTTCATTTTACAATGTGTAATGCGTGGGTGGGAACTTCTTTCTGCCAAGGGCCATTTGGATATTTATATCAACTTAAAAACTTGCCTGCTATATTTAGTCAAATATTTAATTAACTCACTCCTAATGCCTTGGCAGGGCCAGATCAGATGATTCTGTGGGCCTTATTTGGCCCGCAGCCAGAGGTTCCCCACCCCTGGTGTAATGTGTGCCATCATTCATTTTATGTCTACATTGCAGGAGTTCTCAACCTGGAGTCCAGGCCTATAGAGCACTCATGAATAGTGAATGAAAAATGTGAGTGTATCTGCTTATATTCATTTTTTCCTCAGGAGAGGGTTTACAGCTTTTATCATGCATATTCTCAAAAGAATCTGAGCTGACAAATGTGAAGAAACACTGCTCAATTTAGGAAGACTTTAGGAAAGGGTTTTGTCAATTTTTATAAGATTTTGCCAATTCTTTCAATTACATGTGGTATTAGATAAAATTGCTATGTGACATATTTGTCATAGAAATAAATATTCATCCCTCTTTTAGTGAATACTATGGTTTTTCGCTTAATCCCATAGTGCTGTGATATTAATTTGTAACAATGATACACCTATGAGAATGGTCAAAGTCTAAAACACTGGGAATCAGATGCTGATAAGGGAGGAGAGCAAAAGAATCTCTCACTGCCTCTGGAAATGCAACATGATCCAGCCCTTTGGAAGATAGTTTGGTAGTTTCTTCCAAAACTAAACATGTTCTTACAGTATGATCCAGCAATTACTTCTTGGCACTTATCCAAATGAATTGAAAACTTAATGTTTATACAAAAACCTGCACATGGGTATTTATAACAGTTTTAGTCATATTTTCCCAAACTTGGAAACCACCAAATTTTCCTTTAGTAGGTGAATGGATAAATAAACAGCAGTGCATCCAGGCAATGAAATATTATTTTGTACTTAACACAAATGGGTTACCAAACCATACAAAGACATACGGGATTTTAAATGCATATTAAGTGGAAGAAGCCAATCTGAAGAAGGTACATACTGTATGATTCCAACTATATTATATTCTGAAAAGGGTAAAATTATGGACACAATAAACAGATGAGGAGTATTTAGGAATTAGGAAGGTGAGAGAGGCATAAGCAGGCAGAGGAAAGAGGATGTCAAGGCGGTGAAACTAATCTGTTTGATCCTATCATGATGGATACATGTCATTTTACATTTGTGCAAACCTATAGAATATACAACAAACCCCCAAAGTGAACTCTAACGAAAACGATGGCCTACTTTAAATGAAAGAAGAACTAGCCGTTTCAATCACAAAGTTTCTAGTGGAACAAAAGCATTTGGTTAATCATATAGAACTTGATGGGAAGTACATCCATTGGTACAAAGTTTCTCCTGCTTGAGAAGCTAGTTAATTATATGCAAATAAGCCTCACTAACAAACACCTAAATAACTCAGCCTTGTCTTCATTAAGCTAGAAGATATAGTACATTTCTCAGGGAATTAGACAAGGAATATTAATCAAAGTTGCCTGTAAGTCCTAATGAGTTTATTGATTGTTGACCTTGATGCTACAACCAGAGGCTGAAACCAAAAAAAATAAGTTATTTGAGTAAGCAAATGCTGATTTCAAAATTTACACTAAAATTAGTTGTTCATATTTGTGACATCCTTACCCAAAGCTTTGTGCACAAACTTGTTTTGTGTGTGGAGAGAAAACCTGTATTTAGTGTTGTCCCTATTGTCTGCTGTGCACCAAGAATCATGAGCAATTTCTATTCTGCAGAAATCTGGAAAGCATTTGTGACTGCGAGAGCTGGAAGTTACTCTGTGAGCTGAGGGCAGAGAGAAAGGGCAAGCAACAAATAAAAGTCAAGGGATTGAGAAGCAAAACTTAATTTCTGCATTACTAGCAGTTGACCTTGAAGCTCATTTCTCCCCTTACTCACGTAGCCTCAGATTTCAATAGCTTCTTTTCACTTCCCCTTGGCCAGAGTGTCTGGAGTATATATCCCATACTCCATCCCTAATTGGGCTTAATGCTACCTAAGTGCTTTCAACAACACCAGTGATTTCTGAAACATGGCTGCCTTTCTGTACAGTAGTTGCTTGGTTATTTTTCTGTAATAAAACACTTCGTTCTCCGCTGGCTGATGACTCCATTGAAAGTTTTAAAGTGCAATTCAGTCCTTGTTATTTTCCATTTTTAAACCTCTCTGCATGGGCCTTTATCCCATTCTTTGATCCCATTGATTCATTTCAATTAAGAGTCCCCATGTTCAAGCACCACAATTAGCTACTGTCACTATTGATTCCCAACCCCAGAGATCTGTACATGGATTCAAAGTTGACCACTGACACTCAGCATAGTCCATAGGGCTGAATGAAAAGTGAAGGCAGCAAGAATCTTCTAGCAAAGGATATCCTTATATTGATGATAAAAAATATCAATTACATATATAGTGCTTATTAGGTAATATATGTTATTCTATAAACTTTATATATGTTAACTGTTTTTATTGTCACAACCATCCAATAAGATGGTACTGTTATTATGCTCATCTTTCCAGTGAGGGAACTGTGAGGCAGAGAGGTTAACTGCCCAATTCACTGTCAGAGAGAGTGATGGGGCCAGGATCCAAACCAAGGCAATTTGAACTCAGAATCTATTATACTAGTATTTTACCACTACAACCTACAGCCCCCTGTTATATTGAATGAGTGACAATATTACTATTAAAAATGACTGCCTGTTCTGATAAAATATGTTTCTTTTATAAGCATCTCCTGGCTCTATCATTTTATGGTTCCCTGCTTCTTCCAAGTATTGAAATTTAACTGACTAATAGTGATCATATATCTAGCTAATGGGAGAATTAGAAATGCAGGTTCTCTTTGTGGTTTACTCAATGTTCCTTCCATTACACCACTCTTATGGTGTATGTAAATGTTGAACCATTGTGATGGTTGACCATTTTTTATCTCCATGACAGTGATTTTATTATGGTTCACTCTAATGAGTGGGAATGACAGCTCTTTCCTCCCTATAAAGGGACAGCATTCTGTGGCATTAACATGAGGAATAACTAATTAAGGATCAATATATTTTTTCTTTGAAGAGTTGACATTTTTGGAAAAGCAAAACTTCTTATTGCTAAACTTCTTACAAAACATACCACATGCAATATATAAATGCCAGAAACTTAGTGTCTAAATCTGCTTGCACTGTTCAGACCTAGAGCACACCTCTACAGATGTCGATTTCTTGAGATCTTATCTTTTTTAATTCCTGATTTTTTCAAATAATGCATCCTCCATGGAACCAACTGGTCACCATGTTATTGCATGGAGTTCATTCTTGTAGTTGCCAACACAGATACTAAATCTGTTTAAGGGGTATCTAGTGCCACAGTTCTACCAACTCTTAAAGGTGGATATAGGATACAACTTAAATGTAGGCAGCTCTCACCTTCTCCTTAACTCACACATGCTTCCAATTTTATTTCCCCTACTCAACTGCATGGGCCAAAGTTCTCACTGTACCCCAAGTATACCTGAGTTTTCTGACCTCTATACTTTTGTTTAAGCTTCTCCCATACCCTATGTGGATGAAAAAAGAAGGTTCTATGGAGAGAACCTCACAAGGTGATATGATCATACATTCCTAACTGGGCAGGTTATGGTGGGAAGTTACACTCCAAGCATAAAACTTATTCAGTGAAAGATTTAATTAAGTCCTATCCATTGTTCTTGGCATCTAGGTTAAAACCCGTTTGAAATATCAGAAGTAATACCCCTAGAAGGCAATATTAACCCTCAAGAAAGCATATAGTCTTATTAACTATTCTGTAATCCCATCCCCAACATATTTTTTTCCATCTTCTTTATGTCCCTTCTTAATTGCAAATGCATAAAACAAGCTGCAAAACTGTTATTCCTGGGAGCATTTGGGATCTTGCTCCCTGACATATGTCATCACTTTGGCTCAAATAAGTGCTTATAAAAATCCGCCACAGACATGGATGTTTCTCATGTTAACACCTAACCTATCAACATTATATCGTATCTACTTTTCAAGGCTTCAGTTGTGTGCCATTTACTAAAAGATAAAGGAAGCTATCAACTTGACTTCTTAGTTGGTAATAATTTCATATTCTAATATACACACATTCTTTAAGGAACTTCCCACATTTTTAAATTCTCATCATGTCTGAAAGTGTTTTGACAGGAGTGACTCTGCCATGAACTTTCAAGTCCCCAACATGAATTTCAAAGATAGTTAGCAACAATAAAGAGTGCAAACATGAATGAACAAATAATATAGTCAACTCAATACATTTTCAAGTCTACTTTAAGAATTCCTATGCTACATGTCTTCCTTAATTTCTTAAAGTTCTCATACTAGGTACTATAAGACATGGGAATCCATTGTGTGTTCACTCTATTGCAAAGAGGAACCCTGCCAATGAAATATTCATATTAGATCTTGGACCACAAATACCAATAACTATTTTCAGTTTATACTCTAATGTCTTTGCCCATCATTTATTGAACATAATATCAACGTCTCATTCTCTGAAAAAATCAGACTATTTCTGTTCTTTTGCCTGTATGTACATTATCACTACTTTCCAGAGTGCCTTTTCTCTACCTTACTTTCTAAATCACTTTCAAAACATAGTTCAACCTCTTTCCTATAAACTTGTCCCCTGAACTCCACTCTGGGGATAACTGAATTCTATGTCTATTATTGCTTCACTAGAGGTCCAGTGCACAAAATTCGTGCATTGGGGTGTGTGTCCCTCAGCCCAGTCTGCACCCTCTCCAATCTGGGACCCCTCTCAGGATGTCCTACTGCCAGTTTAGTATCATCAATATATGAAGAAATCTGAACTTAAGAATAAGCTTAAAGCAATTTTACTTTCAGCATTTGGCTTAACAATGTTCTGTGGAATCTTTCTTTCAATAGATCCTATCATTAGTCAGACATCCCTCTCACAATCCAGGACTGGCTGGCCCCCAACTGCTTGTTTGCTAGCTTTACTGGTTTACTCTAATTGCTTCTGCCTGCCAGCCTCATCACCCTATAACCATTCCCCTGCCAGACTGATTGATGCCTAACTGCTCCCCTGTCAGCCTGTTTGCCCCTAACTGCCCTCCCCTGCAGGCCTGGTCCCTCCCAACTGCCCTCCCCTTCAGGCTTTGTCCCTTCCAACTTCCCTCCCCTGCTGGTCATCTTGTGGTGGCCATCCTGTGTCCACATGGGGGCAGCCATCTTTGACCACATAGGGCCAGCCATATTATGTATTGGAGTGATAGTCAATTTGCATATTACTCTTTTATTAGATAGGATACAGGCTTGGTGCACAGATAGGGGCTGGCTGGTTTGCCCTGAAGGGTGTCCAGGATCAGAATGGGCATTCCCTTGGGGCATGGGGTGGCCTGGGCAAGGAGCCTGTGTTGGTTTGCAGATTGGCTATACCCCCCAGCAACCCAAGCAGAGGCCCTGGTATCTGGGATTTATTTATCTTCCATAATTGAAACTTTGTAGCCTTGAGCAGAGGCCAGAGTCAGCCAGGAAACTTGGCTTCCACCATTGCTAGGGGCAACCCAAGCCTCCTGGTCTCTCCAGCTTTGTCGCCACTGCCATTTTTGTTGGGATTTATTTATCTTCTATAATTGAAACTTTGTAGCCTTGAGCAGAGGCCAGGGCTGACCAGAAAGGGCAGGAAGCTTGGCTTCCTCTATTGCTGAAGAAACCCAATCCTCCTGCTTGCTCTGTGGCTGCAGTCATCTTGGTTGAGTTAATTTGCATACTTGTTCCTGATTGGCTGGTAGAGTGGCTTGTTGTGTAGTGGAGATACAGATAATTTGCATGTTTCTTTTTTATTAATGTAGATGTTTATTGATTCATTCATTGGTGTTCATATCTCATAGTATTAAAATGAAATTCTTTTAATGTATTTATTTGAATTGTGCGAGTACTCTGTTGATGGTAAGAAACTGGTCTGATTAATATTTGTGTCTCTTTAACCAACTCCCCATAAAGTTTTCCATAAGTATACATAACACTGAACCAAATGAAAACCATTTAGTACTAGAATGAAAACTCAAAATTCAAGGTGGAGGATGAGTAAAACACTGAACAGTATTGTCCTCAAAGCAAGTCTCTGAGCCAAGAAAAATGAAGGGCTTTAATTTGAAAATATATTACATTTTTACTTGGATTAAATGCAACTGGAATTTTCCATAACCAAACATGACAGGAAACCCATGGGACATGTCCAAAATATTAAAAGAAAGATTCCACAGAACATTGTTAAGCCAAATGCTGAAAGTAAAATTGCTTTAAACTTATTCTTAAGTTCCGATTTCTTCATATATTGATGATACTAAGACCCTCTGATTAAATATGGTCCAACATTTGCATACAATTTCTGATAAATATTAATATGCTTAGTTTATTAAATAACACAATATAAGCTGATATTCTGACACACTTAAGAACAACTGTGAGCCTCTTTCTCACAAGACAAACACAAACTACCTTTCTGCTTTCTCATTCATACTTTAATTTGTGAAGAAGGGCAAAAAACATAATTACTCCTTGAAAGTCTGTACTCTGAATACTAATACATAAAATCAGTTGGCAGCAGTATTACAGGATAGATTTTACAAGAGCTATTTTAAAAACTAGGCTCACTTTTTGTACTTTTCAGCTGTCTGCGTGCAATATTTCTGATAACTCCACACATATTCAGTCATCTGTATGCAGTATAATTAGTTGCTCTTGGGAAATGTACATCTACAAAGGCATTTGAGACTGTATTCTACAAAAACTTCTTTTAGGGATATGAGCATGTTTTGCTGCTATTTGTTTGTTTTATATGTTCCTTATCATGTCCATAAAAAAAGAAATCTTTCAAATTTAGGCAAAAGGTATTTGGTAAAAGCAGGCCTTGAGAGGGAGCAGAGACAGTTAGCTTTATGTTGTTTCTTCAAAATACTGAATAACAAACTGCCTTAATACTCCTTGACTAGCGCATCATCCATCATACGATTCATAGAGCTAAGAGACTGCAGGTTCAAATTTGTTATTATGACCTATGACCTCTTAAGTCTTTTTTTTTTAAAACTAAAATGCTTACATGTCTATAAAGACACCCAGAAGTTTCTACTTCTTTTAACTTGGTTATACTTTTTCTGAATTTTATAAAATGTACACAGTATAGATTTGAGAGGTTTAAACCCTGAGAACAAAAATCAGGATTGTTGCTGATGTTCTGGGGAAAAGAATAGAGAAATGGTTAGAAGGACAGGGTCAGGTTAAACCTGGGTTCAAGTTCTAATCAGAGCAGTTAATTAGAGAAACTTTGAGCAGATTCTCAAGTCTTTCGAACCTCTGTAAAATGAGGTCAATCATAGTATCTAACTCAAGGTGGCCAGAAGGTTCAATTAATGTAACCTTGCAAAGGGCTTAGTAAGGAACCCAGTGCAAAATAAATGATCAACAGATTCATACATACATAGAGCCAGATATAATGGTATTCACATTATTCTTAGAACCTTAAGGAAATTAATTTCTATCATAGGTCATTTTCCATTCCTATGGGCCAATTTGCCCAACTCCACCTCAAGTTCTCCTCCATTGAGCCAACACTGAAAATGCCTTTGCTGCAAGTCATGACTGTGGGTACGAGACTTATTCTTCAGCACTTTGATGGCTCGTGCTCAGATCCATAGTTAGAATAACCAAGTGTTGTGTGCTTGTTATGTGTTCTGCACAATGTTAACATTTTCATACATATCGTTATGTTTAGTCTTAAAAACAACATTTAAAAATATGAATCTCATTTTACAGTTGAGAAAATTGGTGTTTAAAGATGTTTAGGTGCTTGCCTTAGCTTGCACACCAAATAAGTTGACACTTCTAATACAGTTTTAGGTTCTGAAGTCATTGAAGTTACTAACCCATTATTTTTGAATTCTTAGTCTTTAGCTTATTTGGAAATGTTATGCATGTTTATTGGAACATTTAATCCATTAATCACTATGTGAAATCAACAAGCATTTAAACATTATAAAGGTAAAACATTTAAAGATATAGATGCAATAAAGACTGCATCTCTATCCTCAAGAAACTATTGTTCTTTTACATTCATGATTCATGATACATGTGATTTTTAAAAATTAAAGAGAAAAGAACAAATACTCTATATATGCATATGCTTGTGCTTATAATGTTGGGATTATTAGTAACTAGTGACCTGGTGCATGAAATTCGTGCACATTATAAGAGGATTAATTAGAGGAAATAATTTAATATTGCTATTTGCCCCTTTTCTATAATAGAAGTGTCAGAGATGAAAGAAAATTAGTAAAATATATATGAAAACTTTTCTCCTGTCAGAGTCTGGGGCTCACCATAGGACCCAGAGTCAAGTCCCTGCCCACCCACATGCACCTCAAAATTGTGTGAGACCCAGTCTTGGCTGCACAACCCCCACCCCCCCCAGAATTGGGCTAGAGCTAGACCCAGCCAGTTCCACCCTTGTCAAGCCCTGCTGGGCAGGTGGCATAGCCTCAGGTCCCCTGTTCTAATGCCAGGACAGGGGCATGGCCTGAGGTCCCCCAGCCCAGACCAGAGAAGAGAGCATGCTTTGAGGTACTCCATCAAGCCCTGCCAGGTGGGGGGGAGGGGGCGCAGCCTCAGGTCCCCAGTCAACCCCACCAGCAGAGGGGCACAGCCTCAGGTCCCTCATCAAGCCATACTAGGTGAGGGGCATGTCCTGAGGTCACCTGTCAAGCCCAACCAGGCAGAGGGGCACAGCCTCATGTCCCTTGGCCTGGTGCTGGGGCAGGGGGCACAGTCTGAGGTCCCCTGGCCTGTTGCCAGGGTGTGGGGCCAGCCTGAAGTCCCCTATCAAGCCCCACCTAGTGGGGGGCATGGCCTGAAGTCCCCTGGCCTGGTGCTAGGGTGGGGGGGGCAGCCTGAGGTCCAGTAGCTCAGCATCAGAATAGGAAGTGTACCATGAGGTCCCCTGTCAAGCCCCACAGGGGAGGGGGAGGGTGTAGCCTTAGGTCCCTGCTGATTACTCATTAAGGCTCCTTATGGGAATTTGGTCTCAACTGTAGGTGCAGCCATCTTTGTGATGGCATGATGGTAAATTTGCATATTCCCTCCTTATCAGATAGGATAATAGCCAACTTTTGCCACACTTTCTATATATTCAGTTCTGTACAAATTTTATGCCATATAATTATCCCACCAAACCTATTTTATGTGGTTGACAATATTATCATCTCTTTTTTATAATTAAAAAAAATCATGGGTGCTTAAATATGTTAAGAAGCTTGTTCAGATAACAGGTGGCAAAATCAAGATTTCAGAGCGATCCTTCAATTTTTAATTGGAAACATATTAGATTCAAATAAAATCCTACTGGAACTTAAGCCCTTTAAGACTCAGATCGTGCTGTATTTTTAGTTGTGTCTCCACATCTCCTAGGATAGTGTGTTTTATGTTATAAATGTCCGACAAGTATTTGTTGGAAGAATGATGACTAACTAGGAACTGATCTCTGATGACCCCCCTGATGAATTCTGAGAAGGTTATGGGAAAAAGAAACCATCCTTGTCACTGAAAAATAATTTTCTTGCAAACAAAATGGGATTCAATGGGCAATAAATGATAACATAATAATTCTTAATCCTCAACCATCAACCTACTCATTTCCTTCTTGGAATCAAACCTCTATCACCTTCACTTACCTAGACACAACAGTAGCTATAAGATGTCATTTATGCCAAGAAGCATGAGATAGCTGTATTTCACAACTGCCTTGTAAAAGGAGACACTCTTCTCTGAAAAAGGCTGGTGCAGCCCATTCCAGCCAGGATTGCATGGCTTACTCCTGCACAGGCCAGCACAACCCAATCCAGTTTAGGATGACACTGTGCATGCAGCGAGGCTATTATCCCTCCCCTGGCACCCCCTCCACACACACACACACAACAGTGCAGAAAAGAACAGCCCACCTCAGTCTTAGGACTGCAGGTCCCCTTCTCACCTCATCCAGTAAGAAGTTGGTAATGCTCATTTCAAAGTATCCCTGATTCCCATAGGGAGTGTAGCCCCCCAAAATAAAAATAAAAGAAGAAAGAAATTAAATCAAGTTGTTACAGAATATTGGAATAACCAAACCATGCTCCAAGAGTTTGGAGTTACATTTAATGTGCGTGGGCCCAGAGGAAAATGTTTCTCAAATTCTGGGTCCCAACATGCAGAAAATTTCCCTATTTATATGTTTTTACCTTCTTTGTCTCCCAAATATGGGATGTTTCCTGCCCCTTTGCAAGTTCTAAAAGGGCCCCTATGTGCTGAGGCCTTCAGACCTCAACCAAAGGCCTCATCTAGTGCCAGCACTGATAATTTTGTCCAGGGAAGGTTTAATGGCCTCTCTGAAGTGAGAATAGTCTCATTTTCCTTATTATTTAAGCAAGCAAACATTTACAGAAGCCAATAGCAAGGTTAAAATTTCCAACAGCAGTTTTTCAATAAGATGGATGCTTCAAAGTGCCCATTCAGCAGGTGGAATTTGGACTCCTGAAATCTACCAATTGTGAACTAATCTAAAATCTAATCATTATAGGAGTAGGTCCTGCAATTGGTTTTACTTCGACCTCATCCACCTTGAAGTTAAATAACAACAGCTAAAACTTGGACCCCTCTTTTTGTGACAATGATGGGGGTGGAGGGATCAGCCTGAAATTATGAGCAAGCTTGGCTTTTGATTCCACCTAAAAATTCCCCAACTGGCCATGCTGGTGACAGCAAGCTACCCAGAAAAGCATGGACAAGAAAAGATGTGACAACAAAGCCCCCAATCCTTCTGCATACTAACAGTGCTTGTCAGTGACATGGAGGAGCTGGTGGCCACGTGGCCACTGTGTGTTCGCTGTGTCCTTGTTAGAGCTTTAAAAAACAAAGGCTTAAATATTTTAACATGCAAAAAACCTTTTTGGTGGCTGCTCATGAATTTTGGGTAATTCAGAAGGCTAATACTGGATTGAAATCACTGCCATTTTTTAGTAGAAGAGAGCTATTTTTTGAAAAAATCCTAGTTTGGCATTCTGCTCTGTTGATAATTCCGGGAAGGATACAAAACTAAGAGGAGGATATTTCTGTACCAGTGTTGAGATGCGGTGCATGTTCAGGTAGCAAATTAGAAGACGGGCTGTCAGCCCACCTGTAACCTGGAGTAACACTTATAAAACCTACCTGTTGGTGGGAGCCTGCAGTACATTGCAGGGGAATCCTACAGGCAGATAAGACTGGTGAGGGACAGACGCCCTCTGCTGGCCATGCAGGTAGTTGTGAGGCTCTTGAGTGCACGGGGATTTCTTCCTAGCGCTGTGATTGACCTTTGTGTATGGGGAGTGCAGGGAGGATAAAGTGGGTCGCATAGGAAGACAGACATCACACCGGGGTACTGCAGCCTGGAAGACAGAGCCTCGGGGGCCTGACCTGTTGAAACCCAGTCTCCTTTCTGCTTGGGTTCTGGTGTGGGGAACGTCCCCCACTCTGGTGTGGAGTTGGATGCTCAGCCCCTCATGGAGATCTCTGACAGGCAAAGAAAGACAGCGTCCAGGACGACAGCCGAGACTTGGTGTCAGCCATTTGGTAGCAAACGCAGTGTGGTGGATGACAAGGGGGCCTGGGCCCAGCCTCACGGTCACAAAAGTCCTGCTCAGATTTAGACTTCTGGTCTTATTTGCAGAAGAGGACATACATACATAGTCATTGCAAATATATAAAGTATCAATTTTGTAACTGGAAATTTTGTTAAATGAACAATGAAAAGTGCCAATATACTGAATGGAATATTTTTAAAAGCTCCATTTTGAAAAAAAAATGATATACCAGGAGACTCAGAAAATAGAAAAATGGAAGTCTGAATCTTTTCCCCTTAACCACAAAAGATGCTGATGGCAGGATCAGAAGGTGTCCTTTAAAAAGTTGCCTCAGTTCTGCTGGTGTTCTCCGTGAATGCTTTTCTCGGTTGTTAATAAGATCATTTGCTAGTGCCAGCGTTTCAGCTTTTTTCCAGAACACTGGCCAACAGATTCTGTTGGGACTTGGGCCAACAGGCAGGCATGGTGCTGGTGAGGGGGGGGAGCCGGAGACAGCAAGGGCAGGCAAAGGTCAGACAGAGTGTGCCAACCGTAGGGCCATTCCTAGCAGTGCTTTCGCAGGTGCAAATGTAGGTGCCTCTGCCTTTTAGTTTTCAAGAGGAAAGGGGCTCCTGTAAGAGGCACACTTCATCCCCTGAGGGCCCTGCGTGGATAAGAATAAACCTGGCTTTTTTGTTTGGCAAAGACGTGGCTGTATCCCCGGTCCTCTCAACTAGCAGGCGATCAGGAAAGGCATTTTCTATCTTCCTTTTTAACCCGCCACCTAACCAGGAAACAAGAAAAGACCAAATCTGCATCATATGACACAGATCCTTTGGTGCTTCCAAAAACGCCATGGCTAGTTCTATCTACTGCAACAGTGTTTCTTTTAGAAGACTGCTCAAAGGTTCCTGCTCAAGAAAAAAGATAGAAAAACCTGATTCACCCTGAGGAGGGGCTGGGCACGGGTCAAGAGAGGCCCTCAGGCTCTGGGGAGGCACCCCCCACAGACAACAGGGATGGAAACAAAGCCGATCCTGGGACCAGCAGAGCAGCGAGAAGCTCCCTATCTCCCCGCGTTCACCAGGGCCTGGCTTCCCACCATAAAGCACCGCTCCTGCGGCTGCAGATAAAGCAGATCACACGCTAACGCTTCTTGTCTGTGTACAGTGTCTCAGAACAGTTCCCATAAAAGGGAGGCAGCTTTCAGCTCAGGAAATCCAGCTTTATCTGCTGGGCTGCACAGAGTCCTATAAATGAGGCCCCTTGTGGAGGGTACAGAGGAGAGAGAGGGAGGAGAAAGGTGGGGGAAGGTGGGCAGGGAAACTGATGAATGAAAACTGAGCTTTCCCACTCACAAAGCACCTGACTAAGGTAAGGTTTACAGTAGATAGCGCTCCGTCTGTTCTACATAGCTATGCTGCTGTTTCCATTTTGTTTGTTCATTTATTTTGAGGATAATTCGGTATGTCAGTGAAGCAATCACTGATATAGCTGTTGGAGGGGAGAGGGGTTGAAGGACTGAGTGAAGAAAAGGTGAAGGGATGAAGAAAATCTACATATGCTGCACAGACATGGATAACAGCATGGTGACAGCCAGAGGGAAAGGAGGTGGGGGAGGTGAAAGTGGGCAGAGGGGGGGATAAATGGGGACAGAAAGAGAACTGATGCAGCATGCAAATGATGTTTTATTGGCTTTCACACTTGAAATGTGCATGATTTTATTAACCAATGTCACCCCAATAAATTCAAGAAGAATAAAATTTAAAATACATAAAAGTAGGTAGGGTAGGCAGCTGTCCACTGGGATAATTTGTTTAGGAGGGAAGATTTAAGTAAGTGATTCACTTGGTCACCCCCAAACCATCAGTGACAGGGAAAAGGCCTGCGTGCATATGTTTGAAACTCTTTAGTGTTTATTGAGGGATTACAGGGATTCCTCAATTCATATTGGTATATTTGCCACGCATGCCTCTCAATTAATGTCTCCACCAGAATCATTTGGACCCCGATTCAGGCCACCAGGGAACCCCCCCTCCCAGACCCTTAGGCCCAGGTGAATAGTAAACATGTGGGTGTTTAAATTCCAGGGGAGACTTTTCCCTGGGCAATAATAATAGGACTGCCCTCATCTGAAACTGCTCAGTCAGACCCTGTATATTTCTTCCAGTTTTTATTAAATCAGCTAGCGTTGTTTTCATAATTTTTGTATTTGGAAATTGTGCATTTGTATATGGATATGTGCTTTTCCCCTCATGTTTCCATCCTGTAAATTCCAACTGTGTTGCTACTGCTAAGGAGAGAGCCTGTGAGTTTTAGGACAATCTACTCAGAGCCCAGGCCATGCTTTACAGGAGATCGTAATAGGAGAGTTTTCACAATATTATTCCTTTAAGCCTTAAAAGACATTTCAGTACTAAAGAGTGCCTCTACCCATTGAAAACACATTTTCATCACTGGTGAGCAATTTAGCACTATTTACTCAATAAAATTTTCAACTATTTTCTTACCTAGTAAATAATCAGTGATATACATTAGATGATAGATAGATAGATAGATAGATAGAGGAAAAGAAAGAATGTAAGGAAAGAAGGAAGAAAGAAAGAAATTGTGGCATTATTCAACTGATAGATAAAAACTTGGAAGCAACTTAAATATCTATTAAATAACTTTTTATACTGCAAAAAAAGGAATGCTATTAATATCCAGATGTCTTTACTATGTAATACGAAGGCTAATTTTTTTAAGTGTTAGGTCTAATAACTTTCTTTTATTCCCAGATCTACCTGTATCATTAAAAAATGAGAGGGAAACCAAGAAAGAAAGCAAGAGAGGTGAAAGGAGAGAGGGACAGAGGAAGGGGAGAGAGGGAGAGTATTAACATTTAGAATGGGCTGGAGGAGGAAGGAAAGAGAACAAGGGAATAAACAAGTAAATACAATTGTTAAAGAATAAAATAGGTAGAGTATGATACCAAAGAGTTCATTAAGCAGGCGTGTAACCGGCCCCAGCCAGCTGACCCCATAATGTTCTCCCCAAAGTATAATTCATCAGGCATTCAATGAAATTACTGGCTTATCTGCTGGTCATGACAAAGCTCTAAAACTGTGAGCATTTGCAAGGGCAAAGGAACTTTAGACAAGGAACCTGCACAAATAAGGAGAAAGATAGAGATAAAATTCCAGTGTTTGAATAGTTGCCATATAAAAGGAGCCTTTCCCCTGGCCTAACAGTCTGGTGTGATCATGGTTGTAAATTAGGTTAATAACAATGAAAAATTTAACTCTGAGGACTAACCTTAGACCACAAAGTAAGAGATCCAAGAAAAAGAATTCTCTTCGATCTTTTGTATTGCAGCAAAATTTTTATCCCAAACTCTCCCTCTGCCAACTTATAGGAATACTTGATCTATTTAAATTTCTCTGCCCTTCACAGCTTTCCCTTTACATTGACTCTGAATACCAAGTCATGAGGTCTCATCATGCTGTTAGTTCAATGGCTCATTGTTCAATCCTCCTTTCTGTCTATCCACAAAGCACTTTTCTATTAACCTGCTCTTTCTCTTAGCTTTGTGCCATTCCTGGGTCCTACCTTTGTGCCCTGCCTAAGCAAAGCCCTGGAAATATCTGCAAGGCTGCATAAAGTGCTATTTGGTTAGACATACAACACATTGTCATTTCCCTTTCATCAGTCCTTACCTCCTTTTCATCAGTTCTTTTATTTTCTATATCCCTGAATTTGCAGTGTGACTTTGCCTTTCAGTCTCTTGAATCTAGCTTATTTTAGCCAATATGCATATAACAAACTTGATTAATAATCACAAGCAGAAACACTCTCTCTCTCTCTCTCTCTCTCTCTCTCTCTCTCTCTCTCTCTCTCTCACACACACACACACACACACAGAATATATATATTATATATAACTAGAGGCCTGGTGCACAAAATTCATGCATGGGAGTGGTGGGGATAGTCTTTCAGCCCAGCCTGCTCCCTCTCCAATCTGGGACCCCTAGAGGGATGTCTGACTGCCCCATTACCTGGATCGGGCCTAAACGGGCAGTCGGACATCCCCCTTACAATTCAGGACTGCTGGCTCCCAACTGCTCACCTGCCTACTTTCCTGATTGCCCCTAACCACTTCTGCCTATCAGCCTGATCAACTCCTAACCACTTCCTGCCAGCCTGATTGATGCCTAACTGCCCTACCCTGCAGGCCTGGTCATCCCTAATTGCCCTACCCTGCAGGCCTGGGTCTCCCCCAACTGCCCTTCCCTGCAGGCCTGGTCACCCCCAACTTCCCTTCCCTGCCAGCCTGGTCACCACTAACTGCCCTTCCCTGCATGTTTGATCACCCCCAACTGCCCTCCCTTGCAGGCCTGGTCTCTCCCAACTGCCCTTCCCTGCTGGCCATTTTGTGGTGGCCATTTTGTGTTCACATGGGGGCAGGATATTTTGACCACATGAGGGCAGTCATTTTGTGTGTTGAAGTGCTGGCCAATCTGCACATTACTCTTTTATTAAATAGGATAGAGGCCTGGTGCATGGGTGGGGGCCAGCTAGTTTTCCCAGAAGGTGTCCTGGATCAGGGTGGGTGTTCCCTTGGAGCGTGGGTGGCTGGGGCGAGCAACCTGTGGTAATTTGCAGGCCAGCCACACAGCCGAGTAACCCAAGTGGAGGCCCTGGTATCTGGGATTTATTTATCTTCTATAATTGAAACTTTGTAGCCTTCTGCTTGCAGAGTCATTGAAATTTTGTTATCTTAAGTGGAGGCCTGGGCCCTCTGGAGTGTGGAAAGCTTGGATTCCTTCATCTCCAGGGGCAACCCAAGCCTCTTTCCTGCTCTCTCTGTGGCTGTAGCCATCTTGGTTGGGTTAATTTGCATAGTTGCTCTGATTGGCTGGTGAGCATGGCTGGTGGGTATAGTGAAGGTACAATCAATTTGCATATTACTCTTTTATTAGATAGGATAGGATATATACATACATATATATGCTCTCTATATAATAGAATATATACACATATACCACATATCCATATTTGTGGTATATATGCATATATCCTATTATATAGAGAGCATATATATGTATATATATCCAAATGTTAATACTCCCCCAAATTATTTATAATTCAAGGCAATCCCTATCAAAATCTTAATTGTTTAATTTTTTTTCATTGCACATCAAAAGAAACCATTAACAAAACTGAAAAGACAACCTACCAAGTGGTAGAAGATATCAAGTGGTGGAAGATATTTATCAATGAAACATCTGATTGGGGGTTAATATCCAAAATTTATAGAGAACTCAGACAACTCAGCATCAAAACCAAACCATGCAATTAAAAAATGGGTAGAGGATCTGAACAGAGATGTCTCCAAAGAGAACATATAGGAGGCCAACAGATATATGAAAAGATGCTCAAAGTCACTGATAGAGAAATGCAAATTCAAACAACAATAAGACATCATCTCACACCTGTCAGAATGGCTATCATCATTAAATCAACAAGTATTGGCAAGGATGTAGAGAAGAGAAGCCTTTGTGCATTATTGGTAGAGGTAAGAATGCTGATTAGTAAGGCCACTATAAAAAACAGAATGGAAACTCCTTAATTTTTTTAAATGGAACTGAACTGCCTTATGGTCCAACAATTTCACATCTGGGACTATATCCAAAAAAAAGCAAAACACTTGAAAACATATATGCATCCCTATGTTCATCGCAGCATTATTGACAATAGTCAAGATATGGAAGCAACTCAAGTGTCCATCAATAGTTGTGTGAATAAAATGTGTGGTACATATATGCAATGTAATATTAGTTGGCCATAAAAAATGAAATATTACCATTTTTGATAGCATGGATGGACCTATTTTGTTAAGTGAAATAATTCTAACAGAAAAAAGACAAATACCATATGATTTTACTTATATGTAGAATCTAAAGAACAAAATAACCAGACAAAATAAAAACAGATTCATAGATATAGAGAATCAAATATGCTTGCCAGATGGTGAGGGTTTAGGGGCCAGGTGAAAAGGTGAAGGGATTAAGAAATACAAATTGGTAGTTATAAAATAGTCGTGGGGCTATTCTATATAATAAAAGCCTAATATGCTAAGTGTCCAGTCAACTGGTCTGCCATTCGACCAATCAAAGCATAATATACTAATGACATGCTAAGGCTGCTCAACCACTCACTATGATGTGCACTGATCACCAGGGGGCAGATGCTCCAACTGGTAGGTTAGCTTGCTGCTGGGGTCCAGCTGATTGGGAAGGAGCAAGATAGGCCAGACATGTTCTGGAACCCTCCCATAGTCCTTCCCTGACTGGCCAACCTCCCACATCTCTCCCCAGCAGGCTGGCCCCAATTAGCCCTGATCAGGAATGGGTGAAATGGGGATGGACACACCCTGGAGCCCTCCTGTGGTTCCTACCTGGTTAGCCAACCTCCTGTGTCTCTCCCTGGCTCCAGTAGTGCTCCAGTGGGGTCCCTCGACCTGGCCTGCACCCTCTCACAATCCAGGACCTCTAAGGGGATTTCAGAGAGCCAGTTTTGGCCCGATCCTGCAGGCCAGACCCAGGGACCCCAGTGGTGCACGGATTCATAAAATATAATACAGGTAGGGAATATTGTCAACATATTGTAATAACTATGTGTGGTGCCAGAAGGGTACTTGACATATCAGGGGGACCCCTTTGAAAATATATGATTGTCTAACCACTATGCTGTACACCTGAAATTAATCTATAATAATAAAAGCATAATATGCTAGTTAGACCTGACAGTTGAATAACCTTCTGGATGTCATTCTGGACATCTTCTGGACAAAGCTGGCGCAGTGGGGGCCAAGGCAGAGATGGTTAGGGGTGATCAGGCAGGCAGGTCAGTGGTTAGGGGCAATCAGGCAGGCAGTCGAGTGGTTAGGGGTGATCAGGCAGGCAGTCCGAGTGGTTAGGAGCCCAATTGCTGAGGGACCACTCCCTTCCCCATCCCTTCCCCGTGCATATATTTCATGCACCAGACCTCTAGTACAAAATAATAATGAATATAAACTGTAACTGAAAAATAAAATTAAACCTTTTTTTTCAGATATGGACAGGATAACCCTGAAATTCATATAGAAATAAAGGATTCCAAAATATTTTTTTAATGTTATAAAGAAAAGTAAAGTTGGAGGACTCATACTTCCCAATTTTAAAATGTACTACAAAACTACAGTAATTAAGACAGCATGGTACTGACTGGCCTATGGATAAATTAGAAGACTGTGGGTTTTGAGGAACTGAGAAAAAGTGTGGAATGCAATCAAATTAGGAGGCATGGGAAGAAAATCCATCTAGGGCTAGAAACAGAAAATTTTAGATCTCTAATGGTGACTGAGCTAAACAAGGATATTAAGAATGATTGCTTATACACAAGCAATTTATAAGAGAAAGAAGGACAATTCCAATGATACGCTCTCCTTAAGGCTGGTTGAAGGGAGGAAACATAATCCTTACAGCATTGCATGGGTTATTGGTATATTATAGCCAACAAGAACATGTGGAACCCTTAAGGTTCTCTATAAATTTGGAATTAATTTCTCTTTAATAAAGCATCCTGTGTTGGCCATTCTGAAATGAGTCTGTGGCCATTGTAGCTACAGAATTGCCTTGATGTTGTAGAAGAGCTCTGAGTTTTGATGATCTAGATCAGTAGTTTCTTAACTAGAAAAGAACCAGTTTATTTTTTCTCCATTTTTTAATGAGTCTGTTTCCTTGCATGGAGAAAATGCAGCAGTAACAAATTGTGCATTAACGGGTCTTTTCAACAAAATGTCTCTGATGTGCTTGGTGCAGTCTATGAAATTTAAAGAGGACCTGGGGAATTTGGGCTGTTGGGATTTTTACATCTCCTCGGCCTCTCCTACCAAACACATTCATTTTCAAATGTCAATGTTAATACTTTCCCACCTGCACTTGCTAAAATGGTGCAGAAGGATTATAACCTTATCAATAAAGTCAGAATGAAAAAAAAATGCACCGCAAGATTTAATTTTCAGATCTCATGAATTTCTATTGATTTGGGAGTACACAGCCAGGAGTAGTGAGAAAGTAATCTGCAATTTGTATCAAGGATGCCTATTTCAAATGCTTTTGTGTTCCAGAGCTGTTACATTGCAGAAAAAAATAGGTGACCCTGCTGAAGGGAAAACTCGTGAGAATCTTCCTAGATATTTTCTCTTCCTGACACCAGTTTTAAATGTGAGAATAAGAGGCAGTAATAACCTAGCAGAGCTGCAAAGGTATATACTTTTTAGAAGTTGTAAGTGAAGCTACGAAGAGAGAATAAAAAGAGAGAGCATATTCAAAATAACCTTACAAGAAAACTTACATAAGGGAGAAAGGTTTTCTTATAATTATATCTTAAAATTTACACTTTGGGCTTTAAAATATCTAATTACTACAAGTATATTAAAAAGATAAGGGATCTCTGTGGACAGGGTGATAAATGTGAGGTTCAGCTTTGACTGAGAACTTCTGTTCTACTCCAAGTCCAACTAAACTCTGTAGGCTCACTATGTGGGAAGGGAAGGAGCTTTATCTTAGAACGATGTCAGAGTTGTTATATCATTATCACTGAACATCATTAACCACTGAACAGGGATGAAGTTTTTTTCATTGTCTCAGAAGGACTGGGAACACCGACGAGCCTGCCTGAAATCAATCCAGGTACTGGGGAAAAGGACGTATAAGTCGAGTTCTGTGGGAAAAGATGAGAAAGAATAATGTTGCTTTTATGACTACACCTACTAAGCTTCTTCTCTAAAACTTGGATGTGTTCAATTATCATATCAAAAGGACATAGAATAAAGAATGAGCTCATAGAGAAAGCATAGTGTATATGTGATGGCACTAAGTATTCCAAGACAGAGTAGGTGGCAGAATTTAGGCTATTTGTGGCAATGATGTTATAGATTATTTCTTTTAATTACTTGTTTATTTTTAACTTCACCCGAGGATATTTTTTCCAAGAGAGTGTATGAGGGGGTGGGGGAGACATAGAGATAGAGATAGAGATGATAGAGATAGAGATAGAGATAGAGAAAGAAAGAAAGAGAGAGAGAGAGAGAGAGAGAGAGAGAGAGAGAGAGAGAGAGAGAAGAGAGATTAAGAGAGGCTGATTGATTGGTTGTCTCCTACATGCACCTAACTGGGGCTGTGGATTGAGCCTGCAACCATGATAAATGCCCTTGACTGAGATTCAAACCCAGGACCCTTTGTTCCAGGGGCTGAAACTCTAACCACTGAGAAAAACCAGCCAGGGATATATTTTATTTCATCAGACACATAACCATTCATACATTGATCATCTATTATATGCATGGCACTGTTTTGACTTCTGGGGATATGGCCATACATAAGACTGAAAATAAGGATTCTGTTGTAATAAAGCTTAAACTCTAGAAGGTGAAGATGGAGGAAATTAGAAATTTTAAATAATGGCAAATGTTAAAAATAATTAACCTGGGAAACGTGATTAAGAGTGTTGGTGTGGGGGGCAGAGAGGAGGCTGAATATAGTTAATCATGAAAAATCCTTCTGAGGAGGTGATATATGAGCTGAAATTCGAGTATTGAAAAGGAGTCTGACTTGAAAAATCTGGAGGATAGATGCTGTCGGTATAAAGAATGTCGGATGTAAAAGACCCTGAAACAGAGAAAAGCAGGTATGTTCCAGGAGTGAGGAGAAACCAAAGTGGCTGGAGCAGAGGTAGTTGGAGGGACAGTAAAATAAAGTTAGGACAACAAATATACACACACAATAATGCTGTGCTAAATGCCTTTGATTTGACAGATTAGAGAATACTGTGTAGACCAGTTACGGAGATTCTCAGACGTGACTACTTCAGTTCACAAGATGGCCCCATACATTGGGACAGCCTTTTGAATGATAACAAAGCATGAAGTGTGACTCAGGAAATCTACATATCAGCAAAACAACTGCTTGCTGCACTAGGCACCATGTGACTCTTCATATGTTCCAATTGTTATGTTATAATTACCATTGAACACAGCTCAGAGCATGTCACCATGCATCAATGTGTCATGGGCCTATTGAGGCATGAACTCCAACTAGGAAGAAAACCATCTGTCTTAGATGTACTTGCCCTCTTACCAAACAAGTTACTTCCTGCCCTTAGTGGTGAGGAGATGAGTTTACAAGACTAGCTACTGGATAGAGTTGGTTACTGCCTGGGCAGTGATGGCTGATGTATTCCTGAAGACTGCAGCCTTTCTGTCTAAGCAAGATAATTCACTTAAAAGCACTGTTCCCTGCCCTGGCCAGTTGATTGGGCATTGTCCAGTCACCAAGAGGTTGCCAATTCAATTCAGGTCACATGTCCAATTTGCAGGTTCAATTCCTGGTAGGAGGCATGCAGGAGATAGTCAACTGATGTTGTGCTCTCACATTGATATTTCTCTCTTCCTCTCCTTTCCTCTCTAAAAATCAATAAAATTCTTAAAATAAAAATTATAGCATTACCTCCCTATCAGATCCCTTTGCTGGGGCTATCTTGCCTTAGAATTATAGCAGGATGCACTATTAGTATTTTCCATAACTCCAGATTCTAGGCATCTTAATTAAAATGTAAATATATTTTTTAAAAAAACCTCTATAACAAATATTCTAAATCTGTTTCTCATAGGTATAATTTTTATAAATCTATATTCTTTTATAAATATTCTTTCTTATATTATTGTATAAAGTATATGTATCAATATATAAAATAAATTAGATGCTTATTTTTTGCCCTTGCAGAACTACAAAATTTTCTTACAAGCTCATTATGGGAGAGAATCGAAATCCACCTTGCCTGGTCTTGCCTCAGGCAGGTGTGTATGATCTTTCTTACTCTCCAGATCCCTACAGAAAAGTGAAATGGTAAACCACAACATACAGGATTAACTGTGATTGGCAATGCACCTTCTAAGAAAAAAAATTAACACTTAAAATAAACTACTACCAAGAAATAAGCAAAATTCTCCCCAAACCCAGGTTGGTACCTCATAGGGTTAGTGCTCAGAAAAGTCCTTGGGCTTATTCTATTGTTGTATTTCACAAGTATTAGCCTGTAGAGACCTAACAATCTTTTATGTAAGTTCTGAGGCTCCTTGAAATTGTTTTAACTTAATCCCCCTTCCTTACAAAAGCCCCAGAAAATTGACCAGGGCAGTCAGCCAGAAAATATCTCTTAGAATGCTGACCTCCTTACAGAGGACCATCTCCCCGAACTTCTCAAATTCTACACCAATTGGTCTAAAAGAGCTCCAGGGATGGACAGAACCTAAACCATGAATCCCTCTTCCAGGGACAGGCAAGGGATCATTTCAAGTTCACTGTGTTTGAAGTCTGTGTGGATGCATTCACTTTTTAAAAATTCTTTGATTTCTTCCTGGCATTACTAAATCCCACAATGCTGGAGACCGTGGGCATTTGCATACCCAGGTGGTAGTAGGCGAGTGTTTTCCAGTTGGCAGCAAAGCTTCTGGCTGTTGTTTTTCAATGAAGTTAACTGAGCCCTCTAGGACCAGGTCATGTCGGATGCAGTCTGAGTCATATTGGTTCTGCCACCAGTATCCTCTGTGCCTTCTCCTTAGTTTACTCTCTGTAAAATGAGGCGTGAAAAGCACAGATGCTCATTAAAAGTTAGGCTCCTTCCCCTGTCCTAATTGAGACCTTTCTTCTTGGAGTCTCTAATTGGAAGGCTGAGAAGTGCGTGAGTGAGGATCAGTGTTGACAGCCACCCTCACAACAGAGCTGCTTTGCACAAAGCCTGCTGCATGGTAGCTACCCAATTGCTACCCATTAAGGAAACACATGAATGAATCCTTTAGGCTGTCTGTACCTTTTAATATATACTTTCTAGAAGAGTAGTTAATCCACGGAATACTTGTTTCTAAATTAAAATTACACTGAGACATGTTTCTTCCCTACCCCATGACCCAAATGCACAAAAGGATTTGCAGTTCCCAGATACTGCCCAATATTGGTGTTTTTGTACAGATCTGCCTCTGAAAATTCTGTCCTCTTTGTTTGGAAATCTCCTAACCCCACCCCTTTCCTACTCAACTAAGTTTTAATAAATTTAGCTCAATAAGAATTTCTTGAATGAGCACAGGTATAACGAGGCACAGAGAAGACCTGAATGAACTCTGGAAGAATTTACAGCCACGTTGTAAACAAAACATACAAGGTGGTGTGATGAATACCGATCTAGAGGCTGTCCAATGGTGGGATGAAGAAGAACATTTCAGCTTGTGAGCCTCCAGGAAAGTTTCTTTAGAAGGAGTAAGTGCTCACCACTTGGATGTTGGGCAAGGGTATTTTTATTGAATTTATTGGCATGACCTTGACTAATAAAATTGCATAGGATTCAGGTGTAGAATTTTATAATATTCATCTATATCAGTGGTTCTCAACCTTCCTAAGGCCGAGACCCTTGCATACAGTTCCTCATGTGGTGGTGACCCCCAACCATGAAATTTTGCTCCTGTCATGCATCGTGATGTAAATATCTGCATTTTCCGATGGTCTTAGGCGATCCCTGTGAAAGGGTCGTTCGACCCCCAAAGGGGTAGCGACCCACAGGTTGAGAACCCCTGATCTATATACTCTATTGTGTGCTCACCACCCTAAGTCAAGTTTCCTTCCATCACCATTTATCACCCCTTTACTTTATCCTACCTCCTCCCATCCCCATTTCCCTGTGATAATCCCCACACTGTTGTCTGACAATGAGGGTAGTATTTTTGTTTTGTTTTTTTCTGCTTAATCTCTTACCTTTTCCACCAGATTATTGCCAATTAGGTAACTAGCTCTAAACATCTAAGAACTGCTGTCCCACAGACCTTTACTTACTAGAGACAAAAGCTTCTGGCTCAGACAAGAACTCCTTAGACACTTCCAAGACAAGATCAATCCTTGCTGGCAAGGGGTGTGGCAATGCAGAGGAGGATTAGGCCCTTGAACCCTTCCCCCTCTCAGGGAACCAAAATGTGCAAAAGCACCAAAATCCTCCATGATGTGTCACAGCAGGGAAGGGGAGAGAAAAAGAAGCAAAAGAGAGAGTAATAATTCCAAAAGCTTCCTTTCAAAAGTAGACTTACTAGTAAGCTCCACCACTCAGATATTCTATGTGAAGCGCAGTAATTTTTTTTTTCATTTTCTTATCATCAGGGGTGAAGGGAAGGGTGGTAGATATTTCAGTCTTTATGAAATGAAGAGTATTGGCTGGTGCCTATACTCTTCATTTCATAATTGAGGATAGATGAGAAGTCCCTGATCTCAGAAAGGGTATGATAATTTGGAGATTGTGCATATACATATTTTATCATTTTTAACCTTTAGTGTGTTAAAGGCAAAAAAATACTTCATGACCAAGATATTTTATATTTATTTGCATTAAATTGGAAGATAATGGGAGGGGGGGAAATCAGCCTTTTCAGACACCAGAGTCACTATATAGATGTTAATTCCAAATTTTGGTATGCACACTAGCTTTGAGATATATTGATAGGGAATAATACAAAGTCCCTAAGATCATGATTCTAGCATTGGCTCTGTCCCAAAATACTCTGTGACCTTGAGCCCAGCCACTTCTCCCTTGGTCTAAGCTGACACCTAGAGAGACATAGATTACAATTTTATCTTCTCTGAATTCTAAAAGTGGATTCATGGCACCAGAAGACAATGCGTGTCAGTCAATATTCAGGGTACCGCATTCCATTAAGGTCTTTTCATGCTATTGATTAACTACTTTCCCAAATTAGGACTATCTGTGGGAGGTGGACTGTTCCCTCAGAGTTTAGATGCAATTTAAGATCCTCTGTGTGCCACAATGCACAAGATGATTACATTTTAGATCAGCGGTTCTCAACCTGTGGGTCGAGACCCCTTTGGGGGTTGAACGACCCGTTCACAGGGGTCACCTAAGACCATCGGGAAAATGCAGATATTTACATCACAATGCATAACAGTAGCAAAATTTCATGGTTGGGGGTCACCACCACATAAACTGTATGCAAGGGTTGTGGCCTTAGAAAGGTTGAGAACCACTGTTTTAGATAATGTCAGTAGGTAAAATTCCAGATCTCAGAACAATTAGACAACTACATCAGAATTTAGTCCTCATTATTACTTCAAGACAAGCACTGATAAGGATTCCCAAAGGGAAAGTTGAACTTCAACTTCATTTCTGCATATACATTTCCATACTATTTTGAATGGATGCTTAATACAAATGGAAAGAGTATTTTCATCTTCCATTACCCTGTGTGAAATCAGATGGCACTTTAAACAGCAAAGCTGCTTTGGCATTTTGTTTGCTGGCTGTGGATGCTGATTTGCTGTCCATGGAAGACTTTTTGTTTCAAGTATAAGAAGAAAATGCTTGTAGTGACTAATGAGTAATCCTGTATGGGAATGAGAGATCCCTGTTACGCATGGTCCAAGGCTGCCCAGCGCCCAGCCTGTGTCCTCTGAAGTCTGAGTTTAAGATTCCATGCTGAAGCTTGTAGTAATTTGGACAAAGCATTGCAAATGATCTCAGCTGCACGGATACAAACGAGTTTAATTGAAACATTTGGTTGTAGGGCAAACGCAAATCAAATATTGTGATATGTTTCAATTATAGCGATTAGTTCTCTGGAAAGAAAGGTTTCCCATGCAATAATTTCATGCTATGTTCCATTTGCTTCTCTGATAAGTTAAGAAAACCAATTCAACATCACATTTCCTTGCTACCAATAAAAGGTAATTAAATTTTACCCTGGTTTAGATGCCATGCGCCATTTTACTGCAACTAATGTTTACCTGAGCTATGCATTGGGGTAATGGCTCGAATTTTATCCATAACCTGATTTGCACAGGATAGTTCACTTGAATATAGAGTAAACATATTAGAATTAACTTATTTGTATTTATTTTATTGAAAAATTAAAAAGTGAGCTTTAGTAGTATTTGCAAGGCTCCTGCAGTTGCTTTTGTGGTTATTATTGTAGTTGCTCACCATATGCAATAAAGAAAGTCCTGGTAGAAGAGATGACTTTAAAAATAGGAGTTTAGCCCTAACTGGTTTGGCTCAGTGGATAGAGCATTGGCCTTCGGACTGAAGGGTCCCAAGTTCGATTCCATTCAAGGGCATGTACCTTGGTTGTGAGCACATCCCGGGTAAGGGGTGTGTAGAAGGCAGCTATCAATGATTCTAACTTTCTATCCCTCTCCCTTCCTCTCTGTAAAAATCAATAAAATATCTTTTTAAAAAATAAATAAAATAAATAAAAGTATGAGTTTAATAAAAGCACATGAAAATGTGTATTTTCAGTGTTTTAGAATTCCATGCATTTACGTTTGTACAGTTAAGACATCTGAGAGAAAAATTAACTTTACTAATTATCACATAATATTTACATAGATCAAAAATTTGTAGAAAGTCATTGTGTTGACCCAAGCCATTATGCTCAATTAATATTTTACAAAGGAGGCAAGAGCATACAATGGAGTCAAGACAGTCTCTTCAATAAATGGAGCTGGGAAAATTGGACAGATACATGAAACAAAAAATGAAACTAGACCACCAATTTACAGCATCCTATCTAATAAAAGAGTAATATGCAAATTAATTATACCTCCACTGTACCCTCAAGCCATGCCCACCAATCAAGGAGCAAGTATGCAAATTAACCCAATCAAGATAGCTGTGGCCACAGAGTTGCAATAAGCAGGAGGCTTGGGTTTCCCTGGCAATGGAAAAATCCAAGCTTCCTTGCTGCCCTGGTCGGCCCAGGCCTACCCTCAAGGCTACAAATTTCAATTATAGAAGATAAATAACTTCCAACAAAAATGGCTGCAGCCACCATGGAGCTGGACAGAGCAGGAGGTTTGAGTTGCCCCAGGCGATGGAGGAAGCCAACCGTTGGCAGCCCTGGCCTGCCTTGGCCTCCATTACAAAGTTTTAATTATAGAAGATAAATCAATCCCAACAAAAATGGCTGCAGCCAAAAAGCAAGCAGGAGGCTTTGCTCTGCTCAAGGCTACAAAGTTTCAATTATAGAAGATAAATAAACCCCAGATAACAGGGCCTCCATTTGGGTTACCAGGGGGCATAGCCAGCCTGCAAACCACCACAGGCCACCCCACACACTAAGGGAAACTGCACCCTGATTTGGGACACCCTTCAGGAAAAACCAGCCGTCCCCCACCCATGTGCCAGGCCTCTATCCTATCTAATCCTATCTAATAAAAGAGTAATATGCAAATTGACCATCACTCCAACAAACAAGATGGCTACACCCATGTGGACACAAGATGGCCACCACAAGATGGCCAGCAGGGGAGAGCAGATCCTATTGGGATCGGGCCTAAACAGAACAGGCAGTCAGACATCTCTCAAGAGGTCCCAGATGGGAGAGGGTACAGGCTCAACTGAGGGACACCCCCATGCACAAATTTCATGCACTGGGCCTCAAGTACACAATAAAAAACTCAAAGTGGATATGAGACTTAAACATAAGATGGGAAACCATAAAAATCTTAGAGGAATTCACAGGCAGCATAAGGGTTTAATCTCTAAAATTTATAAGGAACTCATACAACTTAACAAAAGGAAGATAAACAATCCAATCAGAAAATGGGCAAAGGACCTAAATATACAGTTTTTGAAAGAGGCCATACAGAAGGCCAAGAGACATATGAAAACATGTTCAAAGTCACTAATCATTCAAAAGATGCAAATCAAAACAACAATGAGGTACCATCTCACACTTGTCAGAATGGATATAATCAATAAATTAACAAATGACAAGTGCTGATGAGGATTTGGAGAAAAAGGAACCCTTCTTCACTGGTAGTGGGAATGCAGACTGGTGCAGCCACTGCGGAGAGTAGTATGGAGTTTCCTCAAAAAGTTAAAAATGGAACTCACATTTGACCCAGTAATCCCACTTCTAGGAATATATCCAAAGAAACCAGAAACACCAGTCAGAAAGAATATAAGCAACCCTATGTTCATAGCAACACAATTGACAATAGTTAAGATGTGGAAACAGACTAATTGCCCATCAGTAGATGAGTGGATTAAAAACTAAACAAAACAAAAAACTGTGGTTATATCTGCACAATGGAATACTATGCTGCTGTAAAAAATAAGGAACTCTTACCTTTCCCAACAGCATGGATGGACCATGGAGAGCATTATGCTAAGTGAAATAAGCCAGTCAGAGAAAGAGAAATATCACAAGATCTTACACATTTGTGAAGTATAATGAACAACATAAAGTGATGAACAAAAATAGATTCAAAGACAGAGAAGCATGGAACAGACTGTCAAACCTGTGAGGAAAGGCAAAAGAAGGTGAGGGGGGTTTAGGAGCAACCAAAGGACTTGAATGCATGCACATAAGCATAACCAATGATCATAGACAATCGGGTGGTGAGCTCATGTGCTGGTGGTGGGAGTGGCGGGGAGAGATCAGTGGTTGGAAAAGGAGACATAAAGAATAAAATAAGAAAGAAGAAAGAAAGAAAGACATAGTGGGTTGAATGAAGATTTTTATAATATAAGCATGTGCGGACAACAAGAAAATGACAAGTATACTTCCTTTACATTTAGTGTGAATCTCCCCTTTATATTATTCTTGGACCTGAAGTGTTAAAACTTCACCTTATTCCCTACTATTCCAAATCTAAATTTTCTTTGATGCCCACTTCAAGTGCCAGCTTGTCCATAATGTCTGAACTTCTGATTACAGTTACCACTTTACCTAAACTTGGAGCAAAAACATCATTCTCATCCCTTCGACAATCAAATACGCACAACCTTGTGATAGCTCTTCAACTGTTATTTACCATCAGTAATTGTGTCTTCTTTCTCCAGTTGTGTTATAAAAGATAGGAGTTTGGGGTTCTCTAAGAGAGAAGTTTCTGCCCAGTAGAATTTCTGTAATAAGTAGATGTTTTAAATCTGGACTGTCCTACATAGTGACCATTGGACATAGGTGGCTTAAGAGCCACTTGAAAATTATTGGTGTAACTGAGCTTTAATTTTATTTACTAGTATTTTAAAATAATTTATATTTAAATAGGTTCACATGCCTAGTAGCTATCATATTAGACAGCCCAGCTCTAAAACATCTGACATGGTCTGCTATATATAGCAGGTGTTCATTTTTCCTCTTTTTCTCCAAAGATGTGGAAAGACTTATCCGGATGGCATTCTCCCTGCCTCAATGTTCCCGTTATCACTTATTAGTAAATTCATTTTCTCACTTGAAAGTTGCTTTGCCACCATGTCACTGAGCAGTTTAGGAATAAGGAGTCGTACATTGTTACCAAAATTCTACCACATTCCTTTAAATTTTTCACATTATGGATGCTTGGGGGATAGAGGAAAGGAAATACTTAAGTCTAAAATCTATTGCACTCTGAATCCTAACTTCCCTATTTTAAATGTTGAACTTGTGAAGCCAATTTAATATCTAACTCATTAGAAATGCTTGACAGAAAATAAAAATGTAAAGCAGCTACATATGCATCTGCTGTTTACACATCAAGTATATTTTTTATGAAGTCATGTCTCGGTTCATTGGGTGAATTGCTATATTAATATTCCCATTCAAATTGACTGTTATCAAAATAAGAAGTTCACATATTAGTGAAATTCAAGAATAAAGAGAAAGGGCCCCAAACAAGGGAGGGTGTAAAAGAATTTTGGATTTTATCATTTTATTTTTCAAAAGTAAAAATATGTAAGTATATGCAAAGGAAAAATTTAGATGTATATAAATGTATTTATTAGAAGTAGTTTCATTGTAGGAAGCAAAATTTCTAGAGGTTCTTTTCAATATGTTCCTGTATTTTCAGTGTACAAACATAAAAATTGAATACATTTTGCCTGCGTAATAAAAACAGTCATAAAAATAAAGCAATGAATGCACATTCAATTTATAGTCTGATTTTGAATATTAGACATTTAGTTATCCAATACTTTGCATTTCACTTAATGCTCTGATTTCAAAGGCCATGCCTTAGTCACTTACCTAAGTGCAGCTCACAGGCATGTTTATAACACATCAGAAATCTCACCAGAATATACCAATCTCATGGAAGTGACAATGTCTCCATTTCTTTCTGCTGTTTTACATTTTTTCATCTCTTGGCCTAGTTTCTAATCTACAAGCCTTTGAATCTCAAATAGTTTCTGGTCATTTGTCTTGGGTCGTTTTCCTGCCCTTGTGAATCCTTCCTATTAGACCAGTGGTTCTCAATCTTTCTAATGCTACGACCCTTTAATACAGTTCCTCATGTTGTGGTGACCCCCAACCATAAAATTATTTTTGTTGCTACTTCCTAACTGTAATTTTGCTACTGTTAATGAACTGTAATGTAAATATCTGTGATTTCTGATGGTCTTAGGCAACCATCTGATGGTCTTAGGCGACCCACAGGTTGAGAACCACTGCTGTAGAGCCTAAGACTATCAGAAAACACAGATATTTACATTACAGTTCATTAACAGTAGCAAAATTACAGTTAGGAAGTAGCAACGAAAATAATTTTATGGTTGGGGGTCACCACAACATGAGGCACTGTATTAAAGGGTCACGGCATTAGAAAGGTTGAGAACCACTGTATTAGACCCTTCAGCCCAATATTGTAAACTGTTTGACTTTCTACTGTCCTTCATCTTATTCTCCTGACCATTCCCTTCATTAACAGGGAGGATTGAAAGAGGATCACAAGTCAGAGGCAACTTTACTGATAATGAGCTGGTCCAGGAAAAATACAAACAATTAGGAATTCTGAGCACTGGTACCACCTATGCCACGAACAGGTTTACCCATCGGAAATGTTCTTTGAGAAGTTAATATTTACAAAGAGCATATTATATACCAGGCATATGGCTGGTCCCCGTAGTATGCCTGAGAGGTAAAAATTAACTCTCTGCCCTCTCATTGGCATTAGATAAGCCATTTTTACATACCCCAATTTAGCTCTCTCATCTATTATTTGAAAGGCTTGGGAGGCTCTCAAAGATCCTCTTTAGATCCATATCTTGTGGATTTACAGCTTCTCTTCTCTCCATCAACTCACAGAAGACTATGCCTGTGCTCAAGCTCAAGCAAACAATTTTGAATAAAAGAGAGAGAAGAGAAATGTGAACTGAGAAGTTTACAGTACTGTTATGTGCCCTACATCTCTAAGAATCAATGCGTCAATAGTATTGGCATAACCTCATAGTTATTGTTAATACCTTTCCTTAAAATCCTAGGCACTATTGGGTCAAATGTGAGGGGGAAAAAAAAGGACAGGAGAGCATCACAGGCTACTTGGCATCTTGCTCAGAAAATGGCCAATGCTATCTAGTAATGGGACTACATACTGTGTATTGCTTTTGTGTAAACGTCCCCTTGTTCCAGAGTACCACCGCTTCAGTTCCAACAAAGAGATTTAAGACTGCATCTTTTGTTTACACTCTTAGATACAACCTTCAATTTTAATTGCTCAGGATGGCCATGTGATTAAAAGCATGACTCTCATACAGTCATTAAATGAATTTCTCCTTGCAAGGACATCATTGAAAGACCTAGATTGCCTAGTGTTGTAGTGTTAGAGTTCATGGTCATATACACCTACCTCAAGGGATTAGGTTAATGGTCTGAGATGTTAAGATGTTGAGCAAGGTAGGGAATGAGGGCATAGAATCATACATACACAAATAAAAAAATAAGAAAACTACTGTGTGGTTAGGTAATCTATTCCTATTAGAAAGAAACTATTGCCCTGGCCAGTTTGACTCAGTGGATTGAGCATTCTCAGTGGGTTGAGAATCAGTCCAGGGACTGAAAAGTTCTGGGTTTGAATCTCATCAAAAGCATGTACCTTGGTAGAGGTGCATGCTGGAGGCAACAATGGATGTGTCTCTCTCACATCTGTTTCTCTCTGTGTGTCCCTCTGCTTCCCTTCCACTCTAAAAATCAATGGAAAAATATCCTCGGGTGAGGATTAACGACAACAACAAAAGATTTAATCACGAGATTTAAAAGGAAATGCAATGAGAAATACCTTTCCAAGACTCACACAAAATAAACTGGTACTATGTTCATGCAATGTGGCAAGTATTAGGGGGACTGCTAGCCTAGTAAGTGTGAGGGGTGGAGTCTGTGTGAACATGGGGGACATTAGTTAGAGTTGTATCTTCCAAGGAAGCTCTTTCTCAATGGACATTACTTTGGGGACATTAGAGGATAGAGATTTTTCAGGACATTCTACTGGTACTCAGTCTTACTTCTATAATTTCCCTTTGATGCCCCGGAAGAAAATCTTCAGTGAAGATGCACATGATATTTTCAAACCTTTTGGACTTGTTACCTGGCTATTTGCTTGTATTGCTGTGCTGAGACCAAGCCTTTCTATGGTGAGAGCAAAACCAACCAATTTTATTAGGATTACCCATCAACATTGGTGAGGTAGAACGAGGAAGTAGAAATTACAGCCCTGACTTTCAAGTCTAATATGCAAAACTTCCAAAATATCTTTCCTATTGCCCTCAGAACGGTAATGACATCTGATCTCAAATTATATGCAGCCAATTCCAAAGACTGATTTTATTATTACCATCTGTTCCTGGGGTACATTGTAGATTTCTCAAGTGCCCCAAATCCAATGATCTCATATCATTCCTGACCTGTTTATATCTTTCTCTCCACCCTAGTTCACAGAGGGCGCAAGTATTTGTTGTCATCATTATTATTAATGTTAATAGCATGAAATTAAATAATGTGAAAGGATTCTAATTAAGAACATTTACTTTCACAGAAAGACAAATCTCACTACACTTTTATTTCGGTAAAATTGTTTACACATTTAATATCTTCAACCTGTTCAGATGATCCCAAACATACTTTGCCACTTTGCCATTCCTGACTTCCTTCTCTATTAAGTGCATCATTATTTTTGGCAGCCCTGCAGCAGGCTTAATGAAAATTGAGTTTTTAATTATTTTTGGAATTGACTTGCTGTATTGTCCTTTCCAAGAAATGTTTGTTTTGTTTGTTTGTTTGTTTTCATGTCATCAGAAATCTGGAGAATTCTGACAGACTTGCCATTAAAATTGTTTTTCTCAGAAAAATATATGAAGTGCAAAGTCACTTTTAGAGTTTTAAAGACCTGAGTTCAAATTCTGATGCTAATTTTTAAATACTAGTGTATTAAAATAAACAAATAAATAATTAATTAACAATCTTTCTATCTGAGTACAAGTAAATAAAGAATCATAACCAAGGACATAGATACCAGGGGGTGAGGGCATGTGCTGGGGGGTGGGAGTGGCCAGGGAGAGGTCAAGGGGGGAAAAAGGAGACACATGTAATACTTTAAACAATAAAGAATATAAAAATAAATATCAGTATATTATTTTATGCAACATACATGAATTGTTATCTATATATATAAAAGTTTAAGCAATTGTTATGACTGGTCAACCAAATGACTTGTTGCCATGATGTGCACTAACCACCAGTGGGCAGATGCTCAACACAGGAGCTGCCCTGTGGTGGTCAGTGTGCTCCCACAGCCAATCTTCTGCAGTTGGCTAACCTCTTGTGGTCCCTCCCCCTGACCAGCAGCCCTTATGGGCCCTGATTGGGACTGGCAAGATGGCCCTAATTGGCCCCAATCGCCAGTCAGGTGAGGGACCCCACCTGTGCACAAATTAGTTCACTGGGCCTCTAGTATTTAAAATAATATGCTACTTCTGAGTGTCATATTATTTTAAATATAAGAATCCAAGTATGTTGCATAAATTCTCTGAGTCCTAAATCCCTTACCTTATCTAAAACATCACATTTATGCTTCTATGATCCAAGTGTTTTAAATTCCAAGTACTCATTTCTGTTTACAGAAAATAAAATGTTGATTTTCTCTTTATCTCATTTTTTGACAGCGTGTTTCTAATAATATTATTTCCCTTATAATTTGGGTAATATTTTCCTTTCAGTCAAGAAAAATTAGAGGGAATTATTCCCTCTTGCTAAAAAGTATTCTCCTCACAAAAATGACTTCTCACAGTCATTTGATGATCCTGGTCTTTACATTAGCCAATATCCTCTATTTTGAATCAGCAGCTGAGCTACTATTTTTATTTAGCTAAATTTGAAGTTGCCTGCAGTATTGTGGGACCAAACACACACACACTAGAGGCCCGGAGCATGAAATTCATGCATGGGAGAGTGTCCCTCAGCCCAGACTGCACCCTCTTCAATATGAGACCTCATGGGGGATGTCCAACTGCCCGTTTAGGCCAAATCAAGGTAGGATTGGACCTAAACAGGCAGTCGGACATCCATCTCACAATCCAGGACTGCTGGCTCCCAACTGCTCACCTGCCTAATTTCCTGATTGCCCCCAACCTCTTCTGCCTGCCAGACTGATCAACCCCTAACCACTCCCCTGACAGCCTGATTGATGCCTAATTGCTCCCCTGCCAGCCTGTTTGCCCCTAATTGCTCTCCCCTGCAGACCTGGTCACCCCAACTGCCCTCCCCTGCTGCCTTGGTCCCTCCCAACTGCCCTTCCCTGCTTGTGGTGGCCATCTTGTGTCCACATGGAGGAAGTCATCTTTGACCACATGGGGGCAACCATCTGGTGTGTTGGAGTGATGGTCAATTTGAATATTATTCTTTTATTAGAGAGGATTAGGTAGGATAGAGGCCTGGTGCCCGGGTGGGGGCTGGCTGTTTTTTCCTGAAGGGTTTCCCAAATCAGGGTGGGAGTTCCCTATGGGCATGAGATGGCCTGGGTGAGGGGCCTGAAGACCAGCCATGCCCCCCAGTGACCCAAGTGGAGGCCCTGTTATCTGGGATTTATTTATCTTCTATAATTGAAACTTTGTAGCCTTGAGCAGAGGCCAAGGCAGGCCAGGGCTGCAGGGAAGCTTGGCTTTCTCCATCGCTTGGGGTAACTCATATCTCCTGTTCTCTCCATCTCTGTGTCTGCTACTATTTTTGTTGAGGATTTATTTATCTTCTATAATTGGCACTCTGTAGCCTTGAGCAGAGATTTGGGCCCACCAGGGAAGGTGGAAAGCTTGTCTTCCCCCATTGCCAGGAAACCCAAGCCTCCTTATTGCTCTGGGCATGTGTCTAATCTTCCCATGGGGTGCTATGTAACTTTGTAATTTAATTCATTCCAGGAAAACACGTTTCTTCTTGGTCAATAAACGTAAGTAGGTCACAAACGCCTGTTCTCCATTTTAATACAATGTGAAGGTTCCTCATTAGGAATGATCTAGATCTGAGGAAACAATCATCAGGATCAATGGAGGTAGCAAACCAAGAGGTAAGTCATGAGAGTGAGAAAATGAAGTTAACAGATGATATGCTAGGAGATAAAGAGCAGGCAGTTGGAAAGTAAGACCTAGGAAAAGTGAAGAATTAGATGAATTCTCTGAGATAATCTCATTTTTAGGATGGTTTTTGTTTCATAGATGTGTACAATCTTGGAGTTTTCAGGGAAAATTAAAAGAGCCTTCACTAGACACATACAGACACTACTCAAACTTTGCAAAGGGGCCCTTCCAACTCTTTATATAAATTGCCCAAGAAGAATTATTTCAATGTTTACTTAATTCACATGGCTATACATCTCTGCTCTTAGCAAAGCCAGACTCAAACCAGATACACATTGTTTTAACTATTTAACCCACATTCTACTCTTTTTGAGTAAAGATGACAAATGAGGTAGCTCATCTATAAGATTGGCATTGGGGGTGTTTCCTATCATTCCAGGGCACAATCATATCCTCCAACATGGCTTGTCTAGAACCAACTTTGCAAGTACTTTCTTTAGAAGTCTCTAAGTGCTTTCTCTACTGTCTTTTCATCATAACCCCAGCAATAAAATATCTTATGAATTTTCCAAAAACACTTTGAATCTGTATAGTCTCAAGTATAGCAGTCATTCCCCTTGTTTCTGGAGGGATTAAAGGAGAAAGATTTAGAAAACAATCAAACATTAAAAATAGAATTTTTAGGTCTGAATAAAAGAAAAGACAACAATAGTGTTCAGGTTACAAATTACAGAAAATAAAATTTAACTAAGATCGGTGTAGCTGGGAGGAAAGGCAAGCTGTAGTTTGTTTCCTAGAACCTGGTGCATGATTATATCATAATCTGGAGGAAAGCAGAGTTCTTCCTAGCATCCACATCAGCCAGATGGGTGAAATAATCCTACAGGAAGATAAATAGCAGGAAAAGAATGTGTATTTGCAGATTAGTAATGTGGTGATAAATGTACATGTCTCAAGAAAGTGCAAATGTTTGTCTTGTGAAGATCTAGCCTCTAGGCCCTACCATTACATTAAAAATACATTCAGGGTATCAGGTTCTCTTCAGTCTTTTTGTGATTTTAAGTTAATTGGTTGAGGGTTTTTCCCCCCATAAATGATTCATCACTGATAAGAAAGAAGAACGAAAGGTAATTTTTAGATGCTAAAGAGTGATTTATTGTCACTGTAAATGTTTTGCTTTGGAATTTATGGAATCCTTACTTGCTTCATTGATATACTTGGGCTTGTCAGGATAAAAAAAAATGATGATGGACAGCTGAATTTTTGGGGTCCCCTACATTTGGCTCATATCTTTCTACTATTTCAACCATTACCAAGTAACTAATGACTTTATCCCAAGAACAGTTTTTAAACTTATATTATCTTATTGTTTTTTTGTGGAGGTTTTTTGTACAATAAATATAGCAATGCCTTCTCTAATACAAATAGTTATTCTTAAAACCAATTAAAATATTTTTATGGAGCATGTGATAACAAATGTAACATTGTCCATCTAGACAATGATCTAATTCATTCCAGAAACTCAATAATTTATTCCCTAGTATTAAATTTAAACTGCTCTTAGAGCCTAAAAATATTTTAATTGGTTTTAAAAATAACTATTTGTATTAGAGACAGTAATGAATGATGATATGTGGGGAAACTTTATGTAAGAAAAACTGATGATCACAATAATTATTATTTCTGGTGTTGACTTTTCTTAAAATTCCAGGAGAAAGAACAAAATAAATGCTTTAGTAAAGTTGTACAACATAGATAATACATTTTGAAAAGATTTCATTTGTGGTAAGTTTTGGAGAAAGAGAATTCATTTGGGGAAGGGCCAGAACTGCAATTGAAAGCAGAAGAAAGAAGCAACAGAGAAATCGACAGTGAACAATGTATTTTTTATAAAAATTAGAAGGAGAAAAAAATTAACAGAATACCATAAATAGCCTAGCTAATAAATAGTCTTTTATCAAACTTTAAAAGATGACCTGTGAGCTAAATAATAACAAACACTTTATCTAAATTTCTGGGAGCTTTTCCAAGCTAATCTAAAATTCTAAATTTGTGGAATTTTACTCATTACATTTTTATTTTTTACACTAAGTGTTAGTAATGAAAATAATATATTTTTGTTATTTTTAATCTAAAAATGAATCATTTATAATTAGTTCTCCAAAATTATGTCCTATTGCCTCACAAACAAATAAGTTTCTAATAGTTATTATTTTGAGAGCCTACATATGCCCTTGTACTGACTGTTCTCTTATAGAAAAATAAATAAATACTTAGCCCTGGCTGGTTTGGCTCAGTGGATAGAGTGTCAGCCTAAGGACCAGACTGAAGAGTGCCCAGTTTGATTCCGGTCAAGGTCACCCCAGTTATAGGCTTCTCCCTGACCCAAGCCCTGGACATGTATGTGCAGGAGGCTATCAATCAATGTTATTTTTCTGTCACATCGACGTTTCTGTCTTTCCCTCTTTCCTCTACTCTCTCTAAAAATCAATGGAAAATTTTATTTTAATCCGGATTAGGATTTTAAAAAAAGAAGATAATTTCTTAAATTTAAGATATAAAAATAATTTTTTTTTGTACCAAGTTACTTCTAGTATAAAACTGAAACTTGTGTCCAATGCTGTGGTAAAAATTGCAGAAGAGATCAAAGGGATTAATTTCAAAGGGATCTTGGCCACTTGGGCTGTTTTACAGATAGGTTACTGATATCCAAAAAGAAAATTATCTTATGATGTTCAGGACAAAGGTCAGAATAGCAAAGTGATTACTAATCAAGTTCAAAAAACAAATTTGAGTCATAACAGAACAGAATAAATGGAAACTGTCAGGATTATTACCACAATCAACCTTTACAAATCAGAAGCATATTTATGTAAATACATATCTAAGTAGGGTGGCAAGCGATCATTGCAGCTCGAGTAGAAACATTAGCTTCTCTGTGTGGCTCTGAGCAAAAATAAAAGAAACCCAGATTTTTCTCCACCAATGTAGAAAACGTTTGACTAATATCTGATTGCTATTTTACCCCCATAGTCTTGCCTATTATTAGGTTTCTTGACAAATCAGATTCTTTCATTGGTAGTGACTACAATCATATGAATTACAGGTTTCATTTCAGTTCATCTCACCTGACCCCGTAGGAAGTATTCTGATATCGTTTTCACCAGAAAAATAACATTTGCCATTATAAAAGAGGAATCAAAGCTGCTCAATTGCACAGCAGACCTCTGCCATCTAAGGACATCCAGGAAACTCGTGCCCTGTCTAGAGCTGTGTCCTTATGGGAAAATGCGTAGTGAACAGCTGATTTCCAGAATGTTCTTTTGGTTTACCTGCACTGATAGTTGTTATCAAGACCTGTTATAACTTGCTTTGTGTCTGTTATCAGAAATGACACTTTACCTCCCTAAGCTATTAGTCTTCATGAGATCTCAAAATCTCTGAAGAGTATTCAAACTTGAAAAGATTATTGTTTTTGTAAGAAATTTCATTTCTAATTATTTTGACATTTCCATTTCAAGACTGCATTCTAAACATCTATACAGGAAGCTGAAGGAAAGCAATTTTAGCATCTAGCCAGAAAGGTGGACACACCTTTACAAATATGGGCCATACCTATACATTGTTGTGAGAATGGAACAGAAAAGGGAAATCAGCATTGCCCAGTTCAGTGTATGGCCAGGTGGGACTCACTAACACCATTTTCATATGAAGAATTTGATTAAGTAATTTGTTTGAGGCTCTATAAATGAGGACCCAACCTAAGTATCCCCTCTTCCAAAAAGTTTTCCAAGATACTTTACACCCCCAAGCTGCAAACTAAGTTTGGCGCTTCTATTGTTACCTGCTCTTTCCTAACAACCATAAGTAATTAAAATTATAATGGAAAGGAAAGAAAGTTCATCTTTCAGGACTTATTCTCTGAGCTGTATAATGAGTCAATTTCCTCTATCATCTTATTGTTCCTCAAAGCATGCTGTAATAGTTGAATTGTTTACATCCGTTTACAGATGCAGAAGCTGAGGCGTTGAGAAGGTAAGTGTACAGATGATGAATTGTGGGGATGGTGCGTCTGAGAGCTGTATACTATAATTTTTTTAACCAGTGTCACCCCAATACATTCAATAGGAATGAAAGAAAAGATTACAAAACCAGTAACTGTTTGAACTTGGCATCCATCAGTTTAGTCCAGTGCACATTCTCTTGTCTTGTTCTCTCTGATTATTGGATCACATATTGTTTAATATATGATGAGCAGAGCTCTCCTCCTATTTATTTTTGTTTTATAAGCAGAGCCTGCAAAATGACTGGCTCATATCACTTTTTCAATAAATGTTTCTTTTCCACACCAGCTACCTCCTAAAATAGGTTTTAAAGTATACCTTCAAAAGAGCAAAATTCTATTTAAATATAGGAAATTAATATTAGGAGCTGCTAGTATACTCAGGCCAAGGGATAATCCTGAATTTTGTTATATTTGAACCTTTTCTTTTCTGTATCATGTTAAGGCGTACTTTAAGAAGTTGAATTATTCTGAAAGGGATAGAAATCTGAGATGGCTGTTCCAAATACAGGAGATTAGAGACACAAAAAAGGGATTTCAAGAAGGGTTATGATAGAAGGAAAACTATCATGCAAAAATGGTATTTTAGAAAATATGAAGAAGTTTCAGTTACTTGTTCAACCTACTGTTTGTTTTATTGAATACAGTATGTGCATTCTACAATATAAAATAGCTCACAAATGTTTTTTAAAAGCTTGAGGGTTTAAAAAGTTAATAATAGAGAATTGTTAACCTTGGCTATTATCTAAAACGAAAAAGAATGATTCCTTTCACGTCTAAGAATCTGGAAGCTGTGAGAGCTGAACCCTGCAGGAAAGTAATGAGTCCACCTTTTGTGCATGTATTTTACAGATATCCTTAAAGCATTAGAATCTATCCCTTCACCAGAGACCCCAATTAATATTTCAAGGCTGAATTAAATCTGCTCACCAAAGACGGAACAGAGCACCCCAAGGAAAACATTGTCAAGAGAAGGGCATATCAGAAGACAAGATAATGCGTGAAAATGTATCATTAAAAGAAGTGGGAAAAACTTCAACTAGAGAGGAAAATACTGTCAATTTTTTTTTTTCCTGAGAAAACATAACAGAATTTTCTATGTCCAGGTTCCTTCTGCCTAAGGTGAATATTTAAAACCTAGATAGAATATATTCCTTTTGGAGACAGGCTATCAAACCATTTGAGAGTCTTTGAATGTAAAACACAGGATCAAACAGAAGCAAAGAATAATTTTACCAAATGTCTTCTCCTACAGCCCAAAGTTAGTCTTCACAAAACTCCATGCTAACATATCCCCAGTCCATACACACACACACACACACACACACACACACACACACCAAATCAGATATCAAAAGACTGATTCACAAGGAAAAAATCAACTGCTCCTTACCATCAATGCCCTGTAAATAGTTGATTCAAGAATGGAATTCTTATGTCTAATAACTATTTCAGAAATAGTTTCAGATACAGAAAGCTCCAATTAGAACCCTTGTGTCTAAGAATAAGGAACATATCCTCATTTGAATTGATCATATTGAGACCTACCTAATTGTTATTTAAGCCTGTTTTCTTTACATCAATGTATTTAGCTATCTGGCCCTGAAAAATTATGATCCATGGGCCAAATCTGTCCAGCTGCCTACTTTTGTATAATCCATAAACTAAGGATGGTTTTTATGTTTTTGAATGGTTGAAAATCATTCAAAGGAAAAATGTTTCCCAATATGTAAAAATACATAAAATTCAAATTTCAGTGTACCTAAATAAAGTCTTATTGGAAAACAGCTATTCTCATTAATTTATGTATTTTCCATGGCTGGTTTTACCCTACAACAGCCAAAATAAGTAGTTGTAATAAAGAATATATGGTCCAGAAAGCCTGAAATATTTACCATGTGACTTTACAGTAAAAGTTAACTACCATAATCCTGATTTTCAGGGAAAAAAACAATTTCAAATATTATTTTCCATTGTGGATACATGCATTTTCATTATCTGATAAAATGGGCTAACAATGAATCACCATCTGAACAGTATAAAATGACTCTCAAAAATAATCAAGTAGATGGCATATAATAGACACTTGGAACAGGGATTTGTTATTCCCTGAGTCTTTGTTTCTCATTGATAGTCTGGGAAAAAGTCCACATTTTGACCCATATTTATTCCGCACTAAATGACCTTAGAGTCATAGTAAAACACCCTTAAAAAGGACACGTAGTCATTTCCTTCAGTAACTCTATTCCTAGGATGAGCCAGCAGCTGTGCCTAGGAAGTTATGTAGGTTCTCACACACATGGCTTTGGCAATGCAAAGAAGAAAGACGTAGTCTTTACCCTCAGAAAACTCCTAACATATAAAGCAATTGATTTCCACCACTGTGCCATAGCAGTCACACAGGGTGCCACAGAATTTTTAAAACATGCAACACCTACTTATTTTGTCAGAGGTACAAACCTCTTTTCCCTTAAGTTGTCAAACTAAAAATGACAACAGCCAACATAACAATACCCATCTAATGTGATGAATCTAAATTATCTCCACAATTTTTTGTTAGATTGGCAAAAAATATAACATTTTTTGGTGTGCCTCAGAATTGTAGTAATTAGTTTATGTGTGCCATGAGATTAAAAAGGTTTAAATTTGCTGATATAGAAGAATATCAACCTTAGTAAGAAATGGTATTTTGAAAATAAACTAGTTCTAAGGTTTTTATACATTAGGGGCCACCACCAGCAGTGGGCATAAGCAGGGCTGTCACTAGCAGCAGTGGCTGCCAGCCCCAATCACCCCTCAGGAGCAGGGGAAGTTGGAAAAGCCTTGAGGAACAATGGGGGCCAGAAGCCGCTGCATGTACCCACTGATATCGCTGAGCAATCAGGGCTGGCTCCAGGCATGGGCAGCAGATGCGAGTGGCGACTCCAGCGGTGGCAATGGGTGTTAGCGGCGCCAGCACTGGTAGTAGGTGCAAGTGTTGGGCGGGACCATGGCATGCAGGAACAAAGAATTTTCAGTAACTACCAGAGGCTTGCCCCATGACAGCAACTAGTGCTCCACTGCTCCACCTTTGTCTGGCACCCCCACTCATCTGCTCCTCCATCCTTCTGGGGTTGATGCCACTATGTTCTGCGCGTGTCTCCTGGTTGTCAACATACATCATAGCAACCAGTTGTTTGGTTTGTTTTATCCATCATTCAGTCTATTTGCATATTAGGGTTTTATATAGAGAGATGAGAGTAGAAAAATGAGGAAAATAAAAGATGCTCAATTTCACTAGCTATTTGGGAAATGCAAATAACTTTCCCACTGCTGGTGGGAAAGTTAACTGGTATAGCCACTATTGAAAACAGTATGGAAGTTCCTCAAAAAATTAAGAATAGTTACTATATTATCCAGCAATCCCTCATCTTGATATATACCTGATAATTATGAAAACATTTATTTGTAAAAATATATGTATCCTTATGCCAGTTGGAGCATTATTCACAATGGTCAAGACATGAAAACAACCTAAGTGTCCTTTGATAGGTGATTGGACAAAGAAAATGTGGTACACAAATACAATGGAATAACACTCAGCCATAAAAATGATAAAATATTGCCATTTGCAATATTTTGAGTGGATCTTGAAATATCATAAGTGAAATAATTCAGACAGGAAAGTCAAGAACCATATGATTTCACTCATGTGGAATATAAAACTTAAAACAACAACTGAACAAACAAGAAAGACAAAGAAAAACTCATAGACCCAGACAATGGTATGGTGGCTGCCAGAGGGAAGGTAGTGGGAGGTAGCAAAAGGTAAAGGAGGTCAAATATATGGTGTGGAAGGAGAGTTGACTTTATTTGGGAGGTCAATATACAATGCAAAATACAGATGATGTGTTACCAAATTGTATACTTGACATATGTAGTGTTATTAACCAATGTCACCCCAATAACTTTAATTTTAAAATGAACAAGATAAGTAGATAATTATGAATGTTTTATGAAGAAAGACAAGTTGGGTCATTTTAAAAACAGTTATTTATTTCAGATTTGTAATCATTCTATTTTTTAAGTTAAATCAATTTTTATTTTATAAAATAATGATCACATAAATATAGTAGATATTTCTATATATTTTATGTTTATATTACATTTTATATTGTGATCTTATACTTAAGGGTATATCCAAAACCCAACATTAAAATAATAATAATAATTAATAATAATAATAAATTAAACCACAAAACCTGGAAACTCCTGGTCTGGTTGGGAAAACCATGGAGTTCAAGTAGTGGAATAGTTGTTGGAAAGGGTCAAAAGTCAAGCTGATATGTTCAAATTACCCAGAATTATGATGGTCAGGTGAAAACTTTAAATTTAATTTATGAGTCGAAAGGGAGCCATTACAAGTGTTTGAGCTGGAAAATGACATCATTAGAGTCGTGCTTCAGGAAGATTAATTTTGCAGCAGGATGACGGTGTAAGGAAAAGACTGGAAGCAGAGAGGTCATTCAGGAGAAGACTGCTGTTGTCCAGATGAGAAAGAAGAAGTCCTGAACGGGAAGGTGACCATGAGAGGAGAAAGGAAATAACAGATGGGAGACAGATGTGGAGTCAGACTTAACAAGACCTTGTGATTAACTGAAAGGAAGAAATGAGAAGCCGGAACACATCCAACAAGATGCCCTGGTTTAGAGCTAGGCAACTGGATAGTCTTGGGTGCCATCAACAGAAATAGTAAAGGGCCGAGACCAGTTTGGCTCAGCGGATAGAGCATCGGCCTGCGGACTGGGACTGCAAGGTCCCGGGTTCGATTCGGGTCGGGGGCATGTACCTTGCTTGTGGGCACATCCCCAGTAGGGGGCGTGCAGGAGGCGGCTGATGGATGTCTCCCTCTCATCGATGTTTCTGACTTTCTGTCCCTCTCCCTTCCTCTCTGTGAAAAATCAATAAAATATATTTTTTAAAAAAAGAAAAAAGAAATAGTAAAGGAGAAACAGGTGTGGAGCTGATTGCCAAGAAAACATTAATTCTAAAATGACAGGTAGTCCAGATGTAGAACATAGGTTATGGCTACTGAAAGAGCGAGTTTGACTAGGGAAATGCTATACCATTGCCATGACCTATTCCTTATAATTTTTAGAGATATAAAGGGACAGAAACCTATGGAACACTCTTTCCTGAGGACTGTGGCATTTTATACATTTTGTAAGTAAGTAAATATGATGAAGGCTATCTCCTTAAACGATAAAGTACTCCAGAGGAAATGTAGATCACAAAAGTAACACCCTTACGGATTTGTTTGTTTCCAAAAGTGATAAATTCCCCAAAGAAACTAGCACTTTCTGTCTCTCTGCTGCCTGGATCCATCAGTGACTCATTTTGCTCAGGGAAACAGCCAGTGTGCTGTAATGTAAAATTACCATGCCAATTGCCTTAGTTACCAGCACCTAGGATCAAGGATCATAAATAATTCTAACAATTCTAAGCTTCAAGAATGCAATGAATTATGAGCTTTTCATCAGAAGACATGAGGATCAATAGAAGCAGAGGGTTCCTAGATAAGCACACTCCATAATTACGGCTTAGGACTAAATAAATCAATTTAACACCATACTTCAGAAAAGTTTTCAAAATGTAATTTCCCCCAGATTTATTAGACTAGTGGCGTGTTAGTTCATGGTTTCATCCCATCTCCTTCTTAATACAACCTTTTAAGGAAATTTAATTTCTACTTCAAAAGGAGTTACATAAAACATCAATTCTCTATAACTGGATTTGACACATTTATGTGTTTTTTTTCCCTAGAAGAGATAAATCAATCATTCTGTTACTTCTCAATTTATCTTATTTTTTTTAGCATGGCAGTAACTTATATTTATCAGACTTCTTTAGCGATTAGATAAAAAATTGGTATTTAAATATTCTCTACTTGCAATTTAATAGCCTAGGTAATGAGGCTGAATTAGACTTTATGATGCTTGTCAAACAGGCCACTTCTTTCAAATTTAATAAGACTTTTGTAGAATAATTACGAATACACACTTGCTGATTACCTAAACAGTCCACAAAATTGTAAATAATAGGACACGTTAATGCTCAATGACAGTAACAGTAAAAATATCATTTGATTTATTATTTTCATGGTAAGAATCACATTAAATGTTAATATGGGTCATAACACAAATGTATATATTTGTCTTGCAGTGTGTGCATGTTTGTTTATATATATATATGTGTATATATATATATATATACATATAATTTTTTTCTGATCTCTTAAAGAATTGTTTACAGTATATGAAAAAGTGTTTTTTAACATTTCAACAGATGTAAATGCTACAAGGATTAAATAACTGATGATGTTTTTGAAAGTGAAAGAAGAATCTTCATAAAACAAATGTCAACTAAATTTCTAAGATTTTTATGCTGTTTTTGCCAACTGAGTAATGTATTCATTAGTTTTGAGCATGTTAAATACTCTATAAAAAATAAAATGAGAGATTTATGAGTACACAAAGGGAAAAATCCAGAGTAAATATTAGAAAGCTCTTGCAGAAGAAGGTATATTAGATGTCAAAGCCAGTTACAATAGATGCTCACAGAAATTCTATTGGATTAGTAATTAAAGATTGACTAGCCAAAGGAGTTCAAGAATTCAAAGTGACCTACCTGGTTTGGTTCAGTGGATAGAATGTTGGTGGTAGACTAAAGGGTCCCAGGTTTGAATCTGGTCAAGGACACATGCCTGGTTGTGGGCTTGATCCCCACCAGTGGGTGTGCAAGAGGCAACCTATCAATGATTCTCCCTCATCATTGATGTCTCTATCTCTCTCTCCTTCTCCCTTCCTCTCTGAAATCAATAAAAATATATTTTTAAGAAAGAACTCGAAGTGAAAAGAAAAAGAACAGACCTTGGTAATCATGCAAACTTCTCATTCAAAGACTTAGAAGAGAAAAAGAGGCAAGCTAAGATCTCTCCTTTCCTTTCTTAATTCAAAGGATCCTACAAGGACACAATGTCCCATACCCAAGGTCCTGAGGCCACATCATTATAACTCAACCACAAGAAAACTCATGAAATAAGCAGAGGAATTGGGAGTGGGTAATCAATTATAATTACAGAAATAGTACTTACAGAAATAATTTCTAATCAAGCAAGAACTTTTTGGAGTGAGATATTGCAAGGAACAATTGGAGAAATCTTCCCATTCCTTTATAGCATGTAGTTTATTAATCTCTGGAAATGTGTAAATCAGTTTCCATTCTTATTTTTAAAAATCTCACAAGTCCTTTTTCAAAAGACAATAATTTTACTTTTTAATTTACTAAGGCTTTACAAAATTTTATACTTTAGTTTAAATCATATATTTAATAGGGCACTGAATATGGGATGATGATTCTTCATAAAATGTTTCTAATGAATATCAAATTTTACATAAAAAATAGGTCTTTGCACCTTAGCCAGTTTGGCTTAGCAGATAAAGCAGTGGCCCACGTACTGAAGGGTCCCGGGTCAATTTCGGTCCAGATACCTCCATTGTAGGCTCAATTCCCAGTTCTGGTGGTAGAGACAGGCAGTAAATGTGTCTCCCTCACACTGATGTTTCTCTCTGTCTGCCTTTCCATCTCCCTTCCTCTCTTTCTGGAAATCAACTCTTGGGTGAGGATTAAAAAAAAATAGGTTCTTGGACAAACTAAGTTACTAAAGAAGAATTTGGTCTAATCTTGGAAATATGAAACAACACTGTGAATTTGGGCTTGATGTAAAACAGTGGTTCTCAACCTTCCTAAATGCCATGACCCTTTAATACAGCTCCTCATGTGGTGGTGACCCCCAACCATAAAATTATTTCTGTTGCTACTTCATAATTGTAATTTTGCTACTGTTATGAACTGTAATGTATATATCTAATATGCAGGATGTATTTTCATTGTTACAAATTGAACATAATTAAAGCATAGTGATTAATCACAAAAACAATATGTAATTATATATTGTGAAATATTTATTTCTAATTACAAATAAATGAAATTTTGTCTTGAATCGTGGTGTAGCATGGGTAACAGTCTTCATATGACAACAGTCAACTACATTGCTACACTTTGCTACACCGAGGAGCAGTCTGTTGGTTTCTAAGACCATGGGAAATAGTTGTTTTCCGCTGGTCTTAGGCGACCCCTGTAAAAGGGTCATTCTACCCCCAAAGGGGTTGCGACACACAGGTTGAGAACCACTGACGTAAAGACAGGCTGGTCTCCCAGCTTTCATTTGGCTTCAGAAATGAAGAATTTGCATTAAAGTACTAATAACTTACAGATGTTCTAACCAAAATGTGGTCTACACTATCCTCCAGTATTCATTCTTTCTCTTTAATATCGAACACTGGCTGTGATGATCATGCTCATTTCTGAGAAATGGCACTTAGCAAAGCAACTGGAGCCAACCAAGCAGAGAAAGACGGCTCTGGGTTCTCAGTGTCCCAGTGAGGAAGGCTGTCACTGAAGTTAACAACCGATTCTCGCCTTAAAACCCTTGCTAGAGTCACTTGTTATCTCAGAAATGTTTCTAAGCATGAATAATAATTGGAGGTGTCCTTTTCAGACACTCAGCTGAAACACTGAGTTTCCCTCCCATTCAGGCCAATGTTACAAGTGCAGTTAATCCTACCAAAGGGAAGATTTGTGTGAAATCCTTTCATTAAATCAAGTTTCTCCTCTAAAGCAAACAATTACCCCAGAGAGAGGGAGGGCAGAGACCGAAAGAAGGAAAGATTTGAGCAGATGTTTTCTGCGCTCCAGACTCACGGAGCCTTCGTGACACATCTTCTGTTGGCTGCGTCCTTTAATTTGAGCCCTCTGGAGAAACAAGCGTGCCAGCATCTAGCTCAATTCACAATCCAGACTGCCTGGTAGATTGAAGCTTTGTGAATAGCAAACATTAAAGACTTTATAAAGAATAAACATAAAAGACACAAACAGCTCTGACCTGTTTGGCTCAATGGATAGTGCATTGGCCTGTGGAATGAAGGGTCCCAGGTTCGTTTCCAGTCAAGGGCATGTACCTTGGTTGCAGGCACATCCATATTAGGGGGTATGCAGGAGGCAGCTGATTAATGTTTCTCTCTCATCGATGTTTCTAATTATCTCTCTCCCTTCCTCTCTGTAAAAAAGTCAATAAAATATATATATTTTTTAAACACAAACAGGAAGACATTAAAGTCTGAATTTCAGACACCGTGAAGATTTTGCCTTTAGTAGATCAAGAATAGAACCATACTCCTTTGTCACCAGAATAAACATCATTTGTAAGAAACATCTTTAGTAGCCCTGGATATGGAAAGAAGGATTGCTTTAAAAAAAAAATCTGACAAGAAATTTAATGATTAACCCACCAAACATCATTTTTCAATGGGTTTTGGGACTCTTTCAATGGAATATCCTAATCTCATAATCACACAAAAATGAATTTTATGTTGAGCTCAATTTGTAACTGAATCTCAGGTTCTGCAAAACACACACACACACACACACACACACACACACAGAATGAGTCCAAATTGTTCTAATTATTTCATAGAAAAAAAGTATTATTTATATATGTTGTCACCATTATTTGTATCATATTTTATGTCACCCATGATGTACTCTAAATAGTAATTTTTTGTTCCTTTGTTACATAGTCTTATCAATAATTTAGTGAGGAAGAAAAATGTAGTGCAGTCATTGAAAGTCAGAAGAGCATCAGTTCGATGCCCAAATCACCTATTTTTAGCTATGCAATCTTAACAAGAAAATTTGGCTTTTTTATGTTTTCATTTTATCATCAGTAAACTGATGATGATGATAATATCTATCTAAAAATTGTTATGACTACTGAGTGATATAATATAGATAATTTCTAAAATGGCTGTGTTCAATGTTACCTGTAATTTTGATTATGGGGTGGATAGTAGGATATGTATTGGTTGTTGAAAATTATTTACATTAACCACAGTTAACTTTGCTTTCTTGAGTAAGTATATTAGAGTATCTAAATAAAATGGAGACATCCTTAACGTCAGGCTCAAAACACTACAACTACTTTAATACTTCCCTTTTTCATGTTGGTGAAAAAATAAAACATTCACTTCGGGGGAGGCAATTTATGTATTATCGCTGCCTTTCCTTACCTGCATAGGAGCACTTTAATTATCTCTTGCAGTGAAATGGAAGAATAAAATGAGAAAAATACAAATCAAATCCATCAGAGATAGAATAAGTGGGGGGGAAAAAAACACAAAACACAAAAAAATTTCAGACCAAGCATCTAGACTACACGTGGGTGGCAACTATTTTCCTGAGGTTAGGAACATCAAGAGAAAACAAAAGGATTTTTTTTCTAAAAAGTGCTGTAAGATCTTAGTAAGTAGTCTCTTTAGAAACTTAGTGCATTATCTCTAGTACTCCAAAGAATATTTATTCATAATGCGAATGTGTCATAAAAATCAAAAGTCCTCCAACTTGAGAAGGTCTTTGTCCAACCTTGAAAGGACATTCAGAATAAATCAATGCCTGGTCCTGCAATTCTATTTAAATTGCAAATTCAACTCTCGCCACTTTTGTGTTTTTCTTCTATTTGTTAATGTTATCCTTGCCCTAGAAGGAGAATTCATGAGTCAAAATGCTCTCCCTGTCAGGTAGACAGACCTCCCCTGAGGTTACTTGCAATAGAGCCAGTGCAGAATAAATCTGGAAGCAATCCACTGTGGGAAAGATTTGGAGAAACAGCTAAAGATTTAGTGTTTGCATGTCCAAATTCAGATCATTTCCGTTTTACAACTTGTCCTTGATTGGCAGTAGGGCCTCCTCTAAGCATTTTCATCTCAGGAAAGTATAAATCAGCATAAGAAATCCATCAAGGCAGCAGTTACTATTAATGCCACAGAACTGGAGACCTGATCAGGTGCAAGCAGTAAATCCTAAATGTGGTGGAGAAGGACCATATACTACTCTTCAGTTCAGTCAGGTAAGTCCACGCTGCAGAGACAAAGGAATCTATAGCCCATCACAGATCCTGAGAGCTTTAATTTTTCACCAACTCATTTAAATGATTAGATAACAGCAGAACTAAATGGACCACAAAGGACTTCATAACAATATACCTCAAGAGTAACTGAAATGCTATGTACTATATACATCTACTAGAGTACAGCCTTATAAACAGCAGAGCAACCAAACAACTGTTCGCTCTGATATGTGCTGACCACCAGGGGGAGCACGCAAAACATGATGCATGTTGGCCATGGCTGGATGGTAGAGCAGGTGAGCAGGGGCGCCAGACCAAGGTGGGGTGCTAGTCACTGTCATCAGGGTGGGCCTCTGGTGGTTACTGAAAATTCTTTGCTCCCACAGACCACAGTCCTGCCCGGGTGTTTGCACCTGCTGATGGCGCTGGCCCCACTCACACCCGGGGCCGACACGGGAGGCACAGCTCGCACTGCTAGCACCTAACTTTGGTCACAGTCACTCGGTGCCATTGGTAGTGCAAGTGGTGGCTGCCAGCCCCGATTGTCACCAAGGGCTTCTCCACCTCCCCCTGCTCCTGAGGGGCAATCAGGGCAGCACCCACTGTTGGCATCAGGCCCAATTGCTCCACGTCTTTAGTGTGCAAGCAGGACCAGTGCAGCTGTCAGAGCATGGGAGCGGCAGTGGGAGCAGGGCTACTGGCAGACAAGGGACTGGGGGCTGCAGCAGGAGGGGCTGGGTTGGGGTGTGGAAGATGGGGCAAGACCCACCCTTGTGTCCACTACACACAGTTGCTTTCAAGGTGCATGAATATTTGCACTGGGACCCTAGTCTAATTCTAATGTAAGGAAGATTTTTGGAAGTATGTTTTTTAATTGACTAATGCCAAGGGCTATGGTTATAGCTTTTAATTTAAAAAATCACAAACACATTAACACAAAAAAGCAATAAAAATAAGGTATCCAAAAATGAGCCTAACAAAAAGTGCATAAGCTTTTGTAGAGAAAATTACAAAGAATCAGTTAGTGGGGCTTGTCTTAATTGCATTATTGTGTTAAACCATTGTAAATTGGATAAAATCCAAACAGGGTATTTTGTGAAACTTGGTAAGTTCATCTATCTATTATCTATCTATCTATCTATCTATCTATCTGGCTTGCTCTCTAGAACAAGGATAAAAACACAATTCTGATGAATAAGAGTGAGGTAGAAATGTGATCTCAGTATATATCAAAATTCATAATATTATTGTAATTAAAACAGGATGGTGTTAGCACAAAGATAGACAAAACAACCTGTAACCAGACGAGGTTACTTATGAATATATTAAAACTTCATATTATTTAATAAATAATATTAAATTACTTATTCATTACTTAATAAATAGTATTAAATCATTTATTTATTATTTAGAGGTGGCACTATTTAATAATTAATGATGAAATTATTAGTTATTCAAATGAATCTTTATCCTATTATTTAATTTTTTAAGTCAACAACTTTTATTAGCCTTCACATATTTCATAGAAAAGAGAGTGTAGCAAAAAGGGAAGTGTATAAAAAATGCAAGTGAATTTGTACTTTAAATAGTACATAAAAATAATTTCCAAACATGTTGAATATTTAAATGTAAAAGAAAACTTAAAAAAAATCAAAAGAAAATATAGGAACACATTTAATGATCAGAATGGTGACAGTGAATTAGAAAAACAGAAAAAGTATAAATTATAGGAGTAAAAGTTAATGCATTAAAAATGATTAGATAAAGGTAAAACTGTTTTATAATAGATAAATAAATAGAATAATGAAAAAATGTTAAAAGGAACAACTTGGCAATGCATAAAATTGACAGTTTTGTGTTTCGAATATATAAATCTCTTCTAACTAAATGAAGATAAACAACCCAATCAAAAAATGGGCAATGGACCTAAATAAATACTTTTTGAAAGAAGACAGAAGGAAGTCATGAAAACATGTTCAAAATCATTAATCATCTGAGAGATGCAAATCAAAATGACAATGAGGTACCATCTCACACCTGTCAGAATGGCTATCATCAACAAATCAATAAACGACAAGTGCTGGCAAGGATGTGGATAAAAAGGAACCCTGGTGCACTGCTGGTGGGAATGCAGACTGGTGCAGCCACTGTGGAGGACAATATGGAGCTTCTCAAAAACCTAAAAATGGAAATCTCATTTGATCCAGTGATCCCACTTCTAGAAACATTAGTGTCCCGGTGCACAAAATTCGGGATTAATTAGAGGAAATAATTTAATATTGCTATTTGCCCTTTCTCTATAATAGAAGTGTCAGAGATGAAAGAAAATTAGTAAAATGTATATGAAAACCTTCCTCCTGTCAGAGACTGGGGATCACCACCCATCCACATGCATGTCAAAATTGCATGAGACCCAGACCCAGCCACCCCCCACACACACTGGGCTATATCCCACTGGGCAGTGGGCATAGCCTCAGGTCCCCTGGCCAGGCACCAGGATGGGGAGATACTGCCTGAGATCTCCTGTCAAGCCCCACTGGATGGGGGGCATGGTCTGAGGTCCCCCATCAAGCCCCACTGGGTGGGGGTGCAGCCTGAGTTTCTCCAATCCAGCACTGGGAGTACATCTTGATGTACCCCATCAAGCCCTGCTGGGTGGGGGGCATGGCCTGAGGTTTCCTGTCAAGCCCAACTAGGCAGGGGGACCCAGTCTCAGGACCCCTGGCCTAGTGCTGGAGCAGGGATGTGGCTTGAGGTCCCCTGTCAAGCCCCACTGGGCAGTGGCTGTGGTCTGAGGTCCCCTGGCCTGGTGCCAGGGTGAGGGGCACGCCCTAAAGTCCCCTATCAAGACTCACCAGGTGGGGAGCATGGCCTGAGGTACTCTGACCTGGTGAGGGGCATGGTTTGAGGTCCCTTGTCAAGCCCTGCCAGGTCGGGGGAGAAGGGGAGGGGGTTTCGGCCTGAAGTCCCCTAGCCTGGTGCTAGGGAGGGGGAAAAAGCCTAGTATCAGGACATGAAACACACTTTGAGGTCCCCTGTCAAGTCCTGCTGGTTGGGGTTGCAGCCTAAGGTCCTCTGTCAAGACCTGCCCGATGGAGGACATGACCTGAGGTTCCCTGTCAAGCCCCATCAGGCAGAGGGGTGCAGCCTCAGATCCCCTGGCTCAGTGCTGGGGTGGGAGGTGTGGCCTGAAGTCCCGGGGCCTGGTTCAGGGTTAGGACATGGCCTGAGGTCCCCCGCCATGGTGCCAGGGTAGGGGGTGAGGCCTGAGGTCTCTGTCAAGCCCAGCCAGGTGGGGGGGCACTGGCCTGAGGTCCCCTGTCAAGCCCCACAGGGGTAGGGGAGGGCGTAGCCACAGGTCTCTGCTAATTGCTCATTAAGGCTCCTTAAGGGAACTTGCTCATCTGTGGAGGCAGCCATCTTTGTGATAGAGTGATGGTCCATTAGCATATTCCCTCTTTATTAGACAGGCTAGCCCAAGAAACTAGAAACACCATTCAGAAAGGATATATGCAACCTTTTGTTCATAGCAGCACAATTTGCCATAGCGAAAATTTTGAAATCAGCAGATGAGTGGATTAAAAAGCTGTGGTACATCTACACAATGGATTACTACACTGTGGTAAATAAAAATAAAAAAAAGGAGTTCTTCCCATTTGAAACTTCATGGATGGAACTGGAGAGCATTATGTTAAATGAAATAAGCCAGTCAGAAAAAGATAAATATCACATGATCTCACTCATTTGTGGAATATTAAAAGCCCGGTGCATGAAATTTGTGCATGGGGGGTATGTGTTCCTCAACCCAGCCTGTACCCTCTCCAATCTGGGACCAACAAGGGATGGCTGACTGCCCGTTTAGGCCGGATACAGGTAGGATTGGGCCTAAACAGGCAGTAGGACATCCTTCTCACAATACAGGACTGCTGACTCCCAACTGCTCACCTGCTGGCCTTCCTGATTGCCCCTAACCACTTCTGTCTGCCAGCCTGATCACCCCTTAACCACTTCCCTGCCAGCCTGTTTGATGCCTAACTGCTTCCTACCAGCCTGATTGCCCCTAACTTCCCTCCCCTGAAGGCCTGATCCCCCCAATTGTGCTCCCCTACAGGCCTGCACCTACCCCCTCAACTGTCCTTCCCTCCAGGCCCAGTCACCTCCAACTTCCCTCCTCTGCTAGCCTGGTCACCCCTAACTGTCCTTCCTTGAAGGCTTGATTGCCCACAACTGCCTTCCCTTGTAGGCATGGTCCCTCCCAACTTCCCTTCCTTGCTGGCCATCTTGTATTGGCCATCTTGTGTCCACATGGGGGCAACCATTTTGACCACATGGAAGTAGCCATCTTGTGTGTTGGAGTGATGGTAAATTTGCATATTGCTCATTTATTAGAAAGGATAGAGGCCTGGTGCAAGGGTTGGGGCCGGCTTGTTTGCCCTGAAAGGTGTCCCAGATCAGGGTGGGGGTTCCCTTGGGAAATGGGGTGGCCTGGGGGAGGGGCCTATGGTGGTTTTTAGGATGGCCACGTCCCCCAGCAACCTAAGCAGAGGCCTGGTATTTGGGATTTATTTATCTTGTATAATTGGAACGTTGTAGCCTTGAGCAGAAGCCAGGGCAGGCCAGGATGGGTAGGAAGCTTGGCTTCCTCCATTGCTGGGGAAACCCAATTCTCCTGCTTGCTCCATGGCTACAGCCATCTTGGTTGGGTTAATTTGCATATTCACTCCTGATTGGCTGGTGGGCATGGCTTGTGGGTATAGTGGAGGTACAGTTTCTCTTTTATTAGGGTAAATAATGAATAACATAAACTGATGGACAAAAACAGATCCAGAGACAGAGAAACTTTGATTAGACCATCAAACCTCAGAGAGAAGGTAGGGGGGTGTGAGGGTAAGGGGGATAGATCAATGGACACAGACAAGAGGGGTGAGGTCATGAGTGGGGGGATTGCTGGGGAAGGTAATGGGGAAATAAGGACACATATGTAACACCTTAATCAATAAAGAAATTTAAAAACAAAGAATATTCAAATCTCTTATTCTTCCTCATATCTTATAAACCAATAAGAGATAAAATAAGAAGACAACATATATGAATAAATAATTCACAGAAAAACAAGTATCCAATGCAAAACAAATAAGTGCTCAATTTCACTATAAGTCTGATAAAAATATAAATAATAATATATTACACCATGATCATAGTCTTTCATTTCTTTTCAAGGCTGAAAATGCCAAGTGTCAGCAAAAGTACAGAGGAAATGAAATTCTCATACCTTATTGGAGGGAGTGTAGATTGGTAGAACTATTATTAAAAAGTATTTTGGCAATACTGTATAGAGTGGAAGATATAGATCTTTCTTCTACCAAGCAATTCCTCTCTTAAATATGCACTTTTGAAAAACCCTAAGGAATAGTCAGGGAGACATATTAAGTCATATATTTCACATACTTTTCTATAATAGTGAAAAATTAGAAACAACACAAACATCCATCATAAAAGAATGAATAAACATATTGTAATAAAATCATACAATGGATTACTATAAGCAACAATTCAAATGACCTAGAATTATATCAGTATCCATACCTATACCTATTGGCCTAGATAAATCTCAAAAAGGCAAAGTTAGGTACATAAAGAAAGCTACAGATTGAAAATATACTGTGATACTACTCAGATAAAATGTGACAATATAGAGAATATATTGCTATACTCTACATATTATATAATGTATATTTAAGTGTTTGCATATATACATTTTGTTTTCAGCTGCACATATATTATTGATTAATAATCAAAATATTTATGAGAATGATAAAAAACAATTCCAAATAATTGTGACCTTTGGCGTAAGAAATAAAGAAATACTGGAAAAATAAACAAAAGCAGAACGAATGGTAGCTGAAAAGAGAGATTAAGGTTAAGAGCAAAAGTGCAAATTAAATTTAAAATGGGAAAGTCTAATATGTTTTAAAATTAGGTTGTAGAAAACAGGTGTTAGTAATATTACCTTTTCTTCTATTTGAAATTACTCACTAAAATTCCTTAAATCATTGGCTCAGGATTATTAAAATTTTCTAGGATATACTGTTTGAACTTTAGCCATTTAATGGGAAGTCTTTGAAGGATTTTAAATCATAGAGTACCCAAATAAAGTTTTTACCTTTCTCAGCTTAACAGCAAAAAGCCTCATTTGCTACAAATAAATATGAATATGATCAGCCCTGACCTAGTTTCTGAACTCACATATGGGGCTGTCTTCTTTACATCTGCACTTCAATGTTTTTCTCTAAATGTCCCAAATAGGGTTCCTGGACTTTTTTATCTAAAGCATGCTGCTCCTGTAGTCCTTGCATTTTCAGATAATGCTAACTCCATCTTTTGAGTTGTTTTATTCACCTTAGAGTCATTCATGACACTTTTTTCATTTAGTCCATCTTCAAATCTTACTGGCTCTACATTAAAATATACTATCCAGGCTTGCCCTAGCCGGTTTGCCTCAGTGGATAGAGCACTGGCCTGTGGATTGAAGGGTCCCAGGTTCAATTCTGGTCAAGGGCACATGGGTTGCTTAGCTCAACCCCAGTAGGGGGCATGCAGGAGGCAGATGATCAATGATTCTCTCTCATCATTTCTATCTTTCTCTCCCTCTCTGAAATCAGAGCCTGGATATATATATATATATATCCAGGCTCTTACCATGTCTTACATCTTCTATAACTAGTAGGTCCATCAAACAACCATCTCTCTTGCCTTGATTATTGAAAGGACCACTAAAGGGATCTCTGATTTCTATTTTTGAAACCCTGTATATTAACACAGATCCAGAATGATGATTATTGGATAGTAAGATAATTTCAACACTTTGCTCAAAAATTCCCAATATCTCTCTAAGGTAAATGCTATGAGTTGTCACTCAGATATCTATTTTCTTCAGTAAAAGTACACTCACTCTCCCACCCAGCTGCCGGGAGTGTGAGCTGCCATTAACCTACAACTGAGTCTCTTTTTAGCAATGCTCTGTCCAATGGAAGGAGCTGTGCCCCTGGAGGGAATCCCCTCCCAGAGGCAGCTCTCATCCAATGACCGGTGAATGTAGGTGGGCAAAGGGCTAGTGCCCCTTAACTCATGTGAGAGTATCAACATAACTCTAGGGCTCCTCATATGATTTTCTGAGATTCGGTTGCGATTATCTCATGATTGAACGTTTTCCTCGGCTAAATCCAACTTCCCTCACTTCCTTTCAGGTTTTATTACCTGGGAGAAGCCATCCTTCCCAAATCAACCTCCTGCAAATCTTTGCCTACAATATCCTACTTGCTTTCTTTCTACCCATTTCCTTTCTCCCTTTATTCTCTTCCTCACTTCCTCTGCACCAGCCCACTGGTCTCCTGGCCATTTCTCAGAGAGACCAGGCATACACTCACCTTTGACCATTCACTGTCACTTTCACCTTTACCAGGAATACTTCAAGACACACCACTCTGTCTTCATAATCTTCGGCTCTACATGCTCAAACTCTACCCTTTTCTAACCACCTGATTTTAGATTGCAACCCTCCCTCCACTGCCCTATTCCCACATGTATATTCAGCTTAATTATTTTTCTACATTGGATTCAACACCATCTTGTATCAATATTTTTTTTACCAACTAGAACATGAGCTCTAGGAGGGCATGGGGTTCTGTCACTGCTATATTCCCTAGGGCCTGGAACCTGATCCAGCACACACCAGATGCATCCATGAATGAAGTGTGTTACAATAATTTGCATTTCAAAGAAACAGCCACAGGATTCTATTTTCTACTCTGGATGTCTCCATTCCACCCCTCAAATAAGTGGCTCTTTGTAGTAATATTCTTAACCCCAGTTGAACCACAAAGACTAGGAGGCAAATATAAGTAAACTTCCATTCAATGTAGATCCCTAAATGGAATTTTCTACATAGGTAAGCATATTTTTTATAGTAAATAAAACATATTCTTCTTACTTCCCCATATGTGAAAAAGGAGTTGTGGGGGGTGTTAATTTTGAAAAAGATCCCAGATTACAGCCTGGGGGACAGAGATTCAAACAAATGATAACAAATGTTTCCAGGTTGTAAAAGAGTAAGGAAGGCAATGACCTGATACCTGAACAGTACTCAGTACTAATGTATTGCTTACAGGTCACAAGGTCATCAAAACTTGCATTGTTTGCTCAGCATTGATTTATATATTTCTGCAAGAAAGAGAGAAAGAAAGAAAGAAAGAAAGAAAGAAAGAAAGAAAGAAAGAAAGAAAGGGAAGAAAAGAAAATTAAAAAAGAAAAGAAAGGAAAAGAAAAGGGAGGGAGAGAAGGAAGGAGGGACCTTGGGAGGGATGGAGAGAGGAATGGAGGGAGGAAGAATCTCCTCAGAGTCTTTTTGATGAGTAATACTAATACTCTGCATTTTGAATACTTTTAATGCATGTCTAAACTGACTATTTCTCATGTGATCTTCACTGGTGAAATCAGTAGGACCAGCCTATTTCTCTATGACATGAAAGACAAACATGGAAACTTAGTTAAATGCCTAAGGTGACACTAAATTAATGATTTTGCAGCCTTCTGTTAAACATATCACTCTTTAGTGTTTCCAGTACGAAACTGCTGTCCTGTGGAAAGGGGACTAAGGTGATAATTATGAATCTGAGATTAAAAGGTGATTTTAAGTTTGTGTCAAAAAAATCTGTTAAGAAAACACAAAATGTAAAGACATAGGAAAACCTGCAAGCTCATAGTAGAAAAGGAAAAAAAGCCTTTCTTGAAAGGGGATAATTTAATACAAGTAAAATTGTAGTTTATTGCACATAGAAAAAGCGTATCTCCTTTGTTTCCCTTCTAAATTACAAGGAACATCAATCACTCAGGAGAAAGGAAGCAGGGTAGACTATTTTAAATCCCCCTCAGTTCAATGAAATACTTAATTGGTATAATTTAGAGTATCCTCCCCTTAGATTTCTGAAAATCTCAGTTTACTATAATTGACGTTTAATCAATATGCAATTCTGATTACTTATACCCATGAACAAGTTATTCAGACTGTGTATTCAGGATGCCACAACTACCAGTTGATTAAGTAAAGGGGGGGAAATGGGCTTACAAGAAGAAATAGCAGTGAATTGACTCAGAATTTCATGTTCAATGATTTTGTAGGTAGAGTTTACATCATTTTTCAATTATGTTCACTCAACTGCTTAAGATACGGAAAGCTCTCCTTTCTCTGCCACAAATGCTCTCGGCCAACTTAGTCTAAGTTTGCAAAATGCACAATGTGAGCCAGGTCAACAGTAAAGGGAATGCAGGACGACCTTACCACATAGTCCATGATTACCAATACCATAATTATGATCACACAGGTATACAACAAACTGTGCTAATGTTTTGGATTAACTAATTAAGTAAATAAGTAAGTAAATAAATAAATAAATTACTTAAGGAAAAAAAATCAAGGAGCATTGTTCCCAGTCTACCTTAGGTAGATATAGACATCCTGCATAAAGATGATACACCAGAAAGAGAGAAGAGGTGCCTTCTCTCACCCATAATTGACAGTGGACAAAAAAGGGTAGATTTTAGCTGGGATAGTATAGTTTATAAAAATAGCCTCCCACATTCTCCTGCCTTTAGAAAATTAGTATGCAACCCTAATTTCTGTCTCCAGTCCAGACCAGCATTTCTCAAAACTTTTATAATAAAAAAAAAAGATTTTTCCCCCATTTGAAATCTCCCAGAGATGGATCTTTTTTTATGAAATACAGTCAATATGAATTAGAAAAATGAAACAAAAACTAAAGAGGCCCGATGCACAAAGATTCGTGCAAAATGGGACTTCCTTCCCCTGGCTGCTGACACTGCCTTCCATCCAGCCTGAAGTCGCCTTTCTACCTTTGCTTTGGTCTGGAGCCACTTTCTGCCTTCCTGTGCTGAGGCCCAGAGCAGCTGGGACAGTCTGGAACGCTTGTGTCATCTCCCCGCACCCTTGGCACCTGCATATGCAAATTAAACCACCATCTTTGTTGGGTTAATTTGCATACTCACTCCTGATTGTCTGGTGGGCATCACAAAGATATGGTCAATTTGCATCTTTCTATTTTATTAGTGTAGATTCAATATAATATTACACTGTAAAATTGCTATAAAATATTTCAATCTTATTCTCAGTTTTAGTATTCATCTCATCATTGACTAGAAACAGTTTGCGGACTGACAATCATCTGAGAACATTTGCCACATAGCACTAATCTATTGCTTATAGCTCACGATGAGGGTGTTGCTGATGGCTAAGGGTTATGGAATGCTTACTAGGTGACTTATTTTTCTAAATTATTTGTATCCATTATTTCAATTCTCACGATATTCCTGTGAAGTCTTTATAAATGTCAGAACCATTTTACACATGAAGAAATTGAGACCCAGCCATGATATTTTATCACCCAAAATATCTGATCAAGTTCCTCATGCCCAACCTTTGATGTCTTAGTCCTTGGCCAACTTTTAGTAAGAATCCTATTAGGTCATTTTCTCCCTATCTTTGCTTTCTCTTCTGTGTAGTTTTCATCCACTCACCCTCTCTCTCTGCTCCTCCTCTATCAATTGTCAGATTCTTTTCTGTATTTGAAGTTGAACCTGATCTTTATCCCCCATTGCAGTAGTTTTAAACAAAATCTTTCTTACTGTTTTAACAAGTGTCAAAATATATATTTTTTTCTTTAACAAAGGCAAGCCATCCTTAAGCAAAAAACTCAACAAACAGATTTGCTGGGAAGAAGAAATGTAGAATGTATGTTTTAAGTAAACCACAGAAAAAAACTATTTAAAGAACTCAGCTAATTGATTTGCATTGATAAGCAGGGAGTATTTTTCAAAATTCCTTTGTAAGCCATATACCATGGCAATTAAGAGCATGAGCACTGAATCCTGGATTTGTTTGAATCCTGGATTTGCCACATATTAGCTGTAGGATTTTGAGCAACCTATAAAACACCCCAGTTCTTAAATCATCAGTAAAATAGACATATAATACTTCATTAGATAGTTATATATATAACATGTTAATATGCATAAAGCATGCACTAAATTGCCTGTCACAGAGTAAATGTTTACATTTCAGTTATTTTTATTCTTGTCATACTCCTAATTCAGTCGGGTTCCAAATATTTGGTAGGGAATTTGCTACTCTTGAAAATATTTTTTTTTTATTGCTGTGTAAAATCCTGTTCAACCCAAGAGTATTGGTTTAACATTTTGGTAAACCAATTAGATTGGGATAAATAGAAACTTCTTTTGTATAGATGACCAGTGCCCTATGCTTGATATAGTGCAAGAAAGAAGCTTTTTAGATTCTCATGATGACAATGTGATGTGGTTATCACCATTAAGACCTCCAAAGTAGCTCACAATCTCTATATCTCATTATCCATGAATATTACTGATGAATTCTCAGTTGCTATAGAGATCATTATGATGTTTCATATTTCTGGCAGATCATTTATTTCAGGACTTAGCTAACAAAATTATTTTTGTTTTGTTTTTTTTTGTTGTTGTTGTTTTTTTACCAATTCTTGATTTTTACTTGGGATAAACACAGGCATTTTTCCTTTTGCAGGGAGTATTACTGTAACGAAAACCAAGTTACTGAAAAGGAAGATTGCTTCAAATCATTATATTAAGATGATGGTCCTTTAAATATTTCATAGTACATTTTAGCTTTTGGTAACATTGCTCAGTTTTCTAACCAGAGCTGCAATTTGCAAACTTCAAAATCACTGTCAATTATGGGTGAGAGAAGAATATGCCGCATATTTACCCTGGATCAAAAAACAACAATTCACACAAATAAGCATCTTTTATATATTTTTCTCGTTATTGCATAGTCACATGAGTAATAAAGTTGTAAAGGTCAAGAAGAAAATACTCTGGACCCTGAAATCCCCCAGTGTCTCATCTGAGGTTCTATAATATGGAGTGGGCAAAAGTAAGTTTACAGTTGTGGGTACTCAAAACACAGTTTATCCTTGTATTATTATTATTATTTATTATATTATTTTTCCATAGGAACAACTGTAAACCTACTTTTTCCCATCTCTGTATATTCTCTCCCTACCTTCTTAAGGGAAAGAGAGGGTATCAGGAAGTCGTCTAGCTCCCGTGGCCACTGAACCTGATGGATGTCTGATGCATTCTATCATTTTGGTGCCCAGAAACTTTTCATATTGCTCAGATGTAGACAGGTAGGTATTTCAACCACTTGGTACCCAACCACAGGAAATGAAATCCTATTTCCCAGGAGACCTGTTTCTACTTTTCTTCAGAGATTTTTTTTTTTAAGAAACAACAGGTCAAATAATAATTATTTTATTTTTTAAATATATTTTTTTATTGATCTCAGAGAGGAAGGGAAAAGGAGAGAGATATAGAAACATCAGTGGTGAGAGAGAATCATTGATGAGAGAGAATCATTAATCAGCTGCCTCCTACACGCCCCTCCACTGGGGATAGAGCCGGAAACCCAGCATGTGCCCCTGGCTGGGATGAACCTGGGACCCTTCAGTACATAGGCTGACTAGGGCTCTTCAGAGATTTTTGACAAAGGGGAAACACTGATTTTACTTTTTAAAATTATTTATGCAGCCAGTGCATGTACATATAAGTAGCATTATGCTTTCTGACTCATATTCTAAAATGCAGATGCATTTTTGAACCTCTAGCAAAGAACTGATCAAGGTAGGCCTCTTTTAGAATTAATTATATCTTTGCTATTTTCCCACCTATTCCTAATCTGCTGATGGCAGAAATTACCTTTCCTTTATCTGTGCATCACCCACATTACCAAAGTCTGATGCTTTGTACTCAGGGGCATTAAATAGATCTTTTAAATTTTAGTTGATTATTGTCCATTTCTAAAGCCAGTAATGGTATGTTTATCAAAGGGAAAGGGGTTTTAATGACTTAAAATCTTTAGATAAAATGTAAGTTATTTTGTCATTCTAATCACCATGGCTCTGAATGAGGATAGTTACACAAAGATGACTTTAACATAATCAAGGACAAGAAATAATGGCTTCTCAGTTTTAAAAAAAGTCAATATTTTGCAAATCATGTCACAAAACTCACCATAGAACCATGTTTTTTCCTCTAAAACCAATTTAAAGGAGGAAACATATTATTCAGTTTCAATAATGAAAGTGGGTATAATTTGTCCTAAAAAGTCATGCTGAAATGTTTTTTAATGATCATGATGACTCTAATTACCCTGGGGCTGAATGTTGTAATGCAGTCTATAAAACAAAAATGGAAATGAAAACCAGACTCACTCCTTAAATGATTATGCCTCCTGACTGGAGGGAGGGTGGGGGGCATTATTTAAAAAATCTCATTCCTCTTTGGATTACTGAACAGAATACTCATTGGAAGAACTTTTAAAAAGAATTATGGAAATCTTCTGATGGCCTCTTATTTAAATAAAGAATTAAAAATAAATAGTTCAGTGGAATTTTTTAAGGTTAATCAGCGGATGAGGACTGAAATATTTAGTTTCTAATGTGTTTCCAGGGGTGTTGAAGATTGAACTCATTTTCAAATGATTTTCTTTTGCTAAGGTTTTATGCATGTGTGTGTATGTTTGTATGTATATATACATATATATATAATAAACCATTAATAATAAAACTTAACTTTGTGCTAGATTCAGATTATATGATAAAAACTTCTGAGCTGGCCAAATACCCTACCAGTTCCCAATCTTTGCTTTATAAGACCATCTTCATGAGTCAGTAAGCCAGATCCACTCAAAATCGGACTGGTTTCTGGTTATGCTACTGTAGCTCACGGGTAGACTAGGTCACAGATGCCTATGGAAATAGAGGCCTTTTTCCTCTTCAATACAAAGATAAGGAACGAGAGGATACAATACCAGCAGTGGATTAGGATGAACCATCCCTGTCTCACCTAAAGATCTTGGAAATTTCAGCACACGTTGATGAGAGTTAGGGCAGAATGACTGGCACAGACATTATAACCGAAATGGAGCTTTGGTTTTTATTATATACACTACTTGTGTGTGCAGCTAATGAAGTGATTTTTTTCTTTACTACAAAGCCTTGACTTCCTCAGCAATGAACTTGTTTCTTGAGATAACCCTCACCAAGAAAGTGGTATACAAAGGATTAAGTTATTTCATTCTAGTACCAAAGGTTCTAAAATTGTAAGGCAACTTAGCCAAAATTTGTAGCTCTCCTACCCACTCACTCCTGTAGGGTAATGTCTCCAAATTCTCCTAATTATATTCAGTCATCATTTTGCAAATATTTATTGAGCACCTACAATATACTAGACACTATGTAAAGCACAAAGAATAAAATGGCTTTTACTTTCTAGTTGTTCAGAATCTTCTGGTAACACACCTACAGAAAATAAATACCTAAGCAATAGAAAACTGTTATGTTCTTGGTTAGAAGTCTATGGAAGACTTCAACAATAGATAGCTGCTATGGGATCACAAAAAAAAAATAGCAAGTTGAAGAAGAAAAGGAAGGAAGACCCATGAAACTTAATAGTTAAACTCTCCAGCTTAAAGCCATACGTGATTCCCTGTTGCTCTCAAGATAAATGTTGAGGTCTTTATGAATATGGTCTTCACTTTCCATGTGATTTGACTTTTGATGATCTGGCATCATAAAAGGATTTTATCCCATAGATATTTAGAATATACATTTACCAGGTATTTACTAGGCTTCCCGCATGATCGAGGCACTGCAGTAGGCACTGCAAGCACAATTATGAATCAAAGAGACAGACTATGTCTTCACGGCATTTAAAGTATAGCAGAGAAGAAATATAATAGCAAATGAACTAATAACCAAATAAAATTGGCATAGAGATAGTGATGAAATAAATGAAGATGGTATGATAACAGAATAATGAAGTGGGAGTTAGTCCAGGGGTGGGGATAGGACTCAGAAAGGAAGCAATATTTAAGCAGCTATCTAAAGTTTAAGAGGGAACTTGTCTTTTTAAAAGCCTAAAAAATATCTTTCCCGGCTTAGGGACTTGTAAATGCAAAGGTCATGAGATGGAAATTAGTTCAATGGATCCAGAAAAAGAACAACATCAGTTAGTAAAGAGGGTAGGGCTCAATGACACAGAATTTTGGGGGCCCCTATTAAGAATATGGATTTTGCTCAAGGCACAAATAATATTCTCTGTGCTCTGTTTTTTCACATCAACCTTTAGCACATTCCCTCCACCTAACCTGCTCCCTATCTTCTTCATGCAGTTAATTGTTACTAATTAATATCAAAACTGGGCCTGAATTAACTTTTACATATACAGGGCCAGCTTATACTAGGTGTTTAATGATGGAAGAAAAAAAAAAGGAAACATGAAGACCACCCTTGTCCTTAACAAGATTTCTGATATACTGTGACATCATCTTTTATTCATTTCAATGAGAACAGAGCAAATAATATTAAGATCTGATGCAACGGGAAGGAATTAACTCAAGTTTAAGGAAGACGTCTTTCCTGCCTCCTTTAAAGATTATATGCAAAGTATATTTTTTACCTGTAGAATTAGCAATGTCTAATTCTTTACCTTTTACACTCATTATTTAAAATCAGTATTTTGGTCTTGATTGACCCATCCCTTTTTCAAAAAAAAAATGTACACACACTTTTTTTTCAGTTTTATAATGTGAAAAAAAAATTATTAGGTCACCACGGATACTAAAGAAGAACACCAAGGAAGACACAATTGTAGTGAACACTCAGTCACTCTGTCCTTTACGAAGATACTTTTTTAAATTTTTAATGGAGCCATTGATATATAGAGTATAGTAACAGGATACATGTTAGTGTCTAATGGTATATCTCCAATGATGCTGTTATAACACTTCCTAACAATGGGAATGCGCCTGTCACTGCTGTCATTGTCAAGGGTATGCTTAACACCTTCCACCAGGAATTTCAGAGCTGAAAGAGGAATCTTCTTAAGGCCAGTTCCCAGTGACAATTAGTGAGCAGGAGCATCACCCTCTCTAAATGCAGAGAGCTCCAGTTGTGCAGGAAAATAATGAACCAGTTGCCATGAGTAATGAGTAATTAGGAAAATTTTGACAAGGGTATAATTTCAATTGGTGATTCTCAGCACTGATATCATTTCATGCTTTGTGAATATCATTTGCTGAAAAGTTAATTCAAATCTAAACTTTATTTTTGTAGAAATCCAGTGAAATTGATTTGACATTAGCTAATGGTTTTATAACAAGCAATCAAGACAAGAGGCCTTTAGGGAAAACTCTTAAAGCTTCTCTCTCTCTCCCTTTCCCTTTTCCTCTCTCTTTTTTTCTATATGATATCTAGATAGCATCAGAAAAACTTTAGCTACTCTCAATATGCAGGAAAATATATAGTTCAATCTCAGCAAGTAGGATGTGGGAAAAAGAAGCTAGTGCATTTAAGTAACCAGACTCATTATTCCATAAGAACACCCTTACACATTCATTTTTCTTAATTTATGTATTTTAACACTTCAATTTGCCACATTTAAGACAGTCTTTGAAATTGTTAAGTGTGGGATAGAAGGACCTCTTTATAGAATTTGACATCCAAAGTAACTTCAAATTCTATACAAATGCTCTCTACTTCTTGAGATCTTTGAAGGGAATTGCATTTTAAAAAATTAATCTGGCCAAATTAATTCTTCTTTTCTTTGTAATAACTATTTTTCAGTGGTAAGCATATCTTTTTAAGTCCTTGAACATAATGAGGATTTTGATGAACATTAATAAAATTCACAATTCTACAATGTGATTAATTTTCTATGCTGTTAAATATCCAGTTCAGAAGGTTACAATTAACTAAGTTAACAAATATGGTAAAATTAGTTCATGTACTAATAGAGCAAAAATTGACAAATAATTTCTGTAAATGGCCAGAGAGTAAATATTTTAGACTCTGTGGTCCATACAGTCCCCATAATAACTACTCAATACTTCTATTATACAAGTGCAAAAGCAGCCATAGACAAGATGTAAAGGGACATATCTATGTTCTAATAAAACTTTATTTACAAAAACAGATCATGAGCTGAATTTGGACCATGATTATAATTTCTCAACCTCTACTATGTAAAGAATATGACATGGTTCATATTAAATATGTTTTAGAGACAAAATTTTATCATCTTTTGGAAACCATCAGCTTTTACTCAGAAAGCACCTGGCATAATTAAATGATATTTCATATATATATGAAAGCAAGTATCAAAGAAGTTAATCATGCTTTCTAGCCATTTGTAGTAATACTCAGTAAAAGTATTGCTTTAAAATTATTCTGGATTTGAGAAATTTAATAATTTATATTATTTCTTATGCACAATAAGCCAAATGAACAGCCAAGTTCCATTCATTCTACTTCCTGTCTTTAAAATATGTTTACTTCTTTCTATACTCACAGCCGGTCATGTGGTCATCATGTTCTCCTTTCCTGACCACAGCAATAGCTTCCTAAATTACATCAATTCCCACCTTGTCCCACAACCTCCCGTCCAAAACTCCATTCAGTTACCAGAATGATCTGTGATAAATAAAAAATCTAATCATATCTCATTCTATATACTGTTTAAAAATTCTGATTATGTTTAGAATAAAACTTAAACTTAATACAGCCTCCAATGTGTTGGTTTGATTTTGTCCATCAAGTTCAGTACCACCATTCTTTCTTTCAAGTCATCATGTTCTTTTTGCTTAAAGACATTTGCACATGCTGTTATATTTCCCTGAAATTCTTTGATTAATACTTATCCCACAACAGGTTCCATGAGAGCAGGAGAGGTAATGTATATTTCGGTACCTGACATATGGTTGATATACAGCCAGTAACTGATATAATGGGTACTTAATAAATAGGTGTAAGGCACAAATGCTTGAACGAATGAATGATATCTTAGAAGATATATTTAGAGATTGTTGAAAAAACATTGTGGTATAGCTATAGAATGGGGGCCAAACCATTCACATTGCTCTTATCAATAGTAAACTCTGTATATTATTGCTTCCTAGTCCACAAATTATTCTATTAAACTTTTGAAGAAACTTTGCCCCTCCCATGCCCATGTAGCATTTCAATCAGTTTTTATAACACCTGAATGATTAGCTAACTTTTTCTTTTAGACCACTACTAATTAGCAAGTAGGAGTTTTCATCTCCTTAAAGCATTACTAATTGGAGATCTTAGCAGGGACATCAGAATAATAAAAAGCTGGAAACATTCCCAGGTCTCAGATTCAACTTGCTGACAGCTTATGGCTATAAACTATTCAGAAGAGCAAAGCTGTTAGATCAATTTGTCTTGTAGAAGTTCTAAGACAGTTTGCTCACGTACACTTTCTTTCTGATACGTTCAGCAGGCTATGCTTCTTTTGCTGAGCTGACGAGAGACATGACTTCCCAGATGTTGAAACAGCTGTCGTTTTCACCCTTAGGGATGACAGCACTTGCTAAAGTTTCTGATTTTTTTCCTTCTGAATAAAATTTGCAAAATGCTGAAAACTTTGCACCATGAGGACAGTTAATGATGCTACAAATGCTTCTGCATGTTGGAGAGTTGTGTTGATATGAGGACAACTGTGGAGCAAGGGTAGAGAAGTCATAAATGAACCTGGGATAGGGGTTGAAGCGGAGAGTATTATTTCTTGGTTTAGTAGACTAAAGAGTATCTTCATTTCTAAAATAAGAGGCCCAGTATTTAGAGAAGGCCCACTGGAGAGAAACTTGAAAGTACTAGAAAGGAACTAAGTGGCACCTGAGACAGAATGTATTCCCAAATCCATGCAAATGTCTGAATATATATAATCATAAGTTAAGTATTATTTTTAAATATATTTCATTGATTTCAGGGAGAAAGAGAGAGGGAGAGAGAGATAAAAACATTAACGATGAAAGAGAATCATCAATTGGCTGCCTCCTGCATACTGCACATTAGGGATCGAGCCCGCGCAACCCGGGCAGGTGCCCTGACCTGGAGTTGAACCATGACCTGCTGGTTTGTAAGTTGATGCTCAACCAATTAGCCATGCTGGGCAGGCATAACGTAAATATTCTGGATCAGCAATCTAAGTGGATTTAATAATTTTTAGTGGTTTCTGATAGCAGTTTTCAATGGTAAGAGGAGTGGAAAATTAAAGAATGTATAATACTTTATATATAATATATGTAAAATACTATGTGTTCTTAAAACTCTTGGGATATAATAAATATCATATTATAAACACATTGTTTTCTATATAAAACTTAAAATTAAAATGGGTGGTGTTAAAATAATTTGTCTCATATCACAGAAACCATGGCACATTTTGAACCAGAATTAAATAATTATAACTCTTATTCAAAGATAGCTTTCATTATATCAACAAAGATAGTTGTATTAAAAGAAAAATGAACCCTCAATTCCATCTATCATTCTAGAAACAAATTTCCTAGTTTGATTAAGTTATATGATTATTTATTTTTAAAGATGCTATAAATTTGAAACTCTAAATCTCATATAAATAAGACTTTTCCCCTTTTGTCTTACAAAGGGGTAAGATTCACACATCAGCTTATTCTAATTAAGTGCATTTGACATCCAAAAATAGAAGCTTTCAAGAGATTTAAAAACAAAACACAAAAACCAATTCCTTATATTCTTTTCAGAAAGAAGGATTTTTGTGCTAAGCCAGAGTAAATAAATATCAAAATAAAAGCCCTGAGACTATTTGTTCCAATTAATATTTTATCTTCGAATGCAATTTAAGCCGTTCCTGCCTTCTGCTCATCTAAAAATAAGAAGAGTTACTTATAGTAAACCATCACGGTAGTTCATAAAGTCCCAGCTTCTTTATTCACAGGTATAAATCCAACCATAAATCTCAACTTGGATATTGAATAAAGAACACTATTCTCTTACAAAGATATAGTGACAAAAATGCACATCAGCAAGTTTTATTTATATAAAAGGTTTAATATAAGGGAGGTGATTGATATAATTCCTACTGTAATCACATTAATTCTACTAGTAATAGTAGCTACAATGTTTTCATTTTTACCCTAAATAGAAGTTTTCGTATACCTACTAGTTGTATGGCTCCATTGCAATGACACATCTGGAGAGATCCCTTGACCTAAAGGGTTAATGTTTTATGCTTTATCATTACAATTATGCAGTCACCTACTAATTCTAATTCAAATTCTCAGTCCAAGGAAGTCATCATTATACATGACATTTGCTATGAGCTCTCCTGGGATAAGAGCTCAGCCTAAAGGGACATCCAGCATTGCTTTTTGAACATTTACCCCGACCCCATCAGAAGGTCTTAGGGTATCTGAAGGCAAGATTACGCAGCTGCATAAAATGTGCAGGATATGAAAACTGGTAATGAACTGGTGTTAGCAATGGTTGTAGGAGCAGTTTAGGTAGCACAGAGGCAAAGACAAGCTGAGGATGAGGATGAAACATTGTTAGAACTGCTTTGAAGCTATAGGGATCTCTAGAAGAATGCTATTTCCCCCTAAAAAAATCACTGGTGAGTTACTGAGGTAGCTTCTCAAGCAACCTGATGGTCTTACTTTCCTTAAAGCTAACACTATCCCTTAGTCAATCACCATTCTCACCACCTAAAAGAGCCTACTTCTATCAACGTGGTGCAAATCAAGCACCTTGAATATTTTATCATATGTAATGGAAGATATTTCATATTTGGGGCTGAGGAAACAGTGTTATGTTGTGTCACTTACCCTTCGTTAGTGAACATGTTAATCACTAATAGAACAGAAACAGATTTGTCTTTATAAATTTCTAATACTCAGAAGTATACCTTATTTAGGGAGCTAATATAACCTCACCTACCTACCACATTCCCAATATGTCTGAATTGCTAAGGAATATTGTGAGAGACAACTTAAGACTTAATAAGAAAACTCAGAATGCCAAACTTAAAAGTTGACTGGCCTTTTAAGAATGTACTTGGAAATGACTGTTGGATTGTTTCTCCTTTACAAGGATGTGAAGTACAGCACTGAGAATGCAGTCAGTGCATTGTAATAATTATTTATGGTGCCAGGTGGGTACTAGACTTATCGGGGCTGTAAGATATATAAACTTCTAATAACTATGTTGTACACATGAAACTAATATAATAATGCACATCAACTATAATTGAAAAACAATTTTAGAGAGTGAAAATTATTGTAAGGAATCTTAGCCCTTTAGAATCTTAACAATATTTATTTCTAGATATTAGGATTAAAGGTGTTCATTGTACTCTTAGCTACTGCTTTCAAAATTTTCTGATTGAGCATGCATCCTTTTAAAATATACAGAGGGCCCAAACCAGTTTGGCTCAGTGGATAGAGCATCAGCCTGTGGACTGAAAGGTCCCAGGTTTAATTCCGGTCAAGGGCATGTACCTTGGTTGTGGGCACATCCCCAGTGGGGAGTGTGCAGGAGGCAACTGATGGATGTTTCTCTCTCATCGGTGTTTCTAACTCTCTATCTCTCGCCCTTCCTCTCTGTGAAAAATCAATAAAATATATATATATTTTAAATATACAGAGAAACTCCCTCTGCAAAGATTATATTCTATAAAACATTGAACACATGCCATATAAAATAAAATAATTGTAAAGTGCTTAAAGAGAAATCTACCATTTGATTTGTGGGCAGCTCCATCCTCATGCTGTAAAAGGTCCAGAATTGTTTGACATTTAGCAAGTTATTGAACTCAGGCCTCACTCTCCCTTTCTGCGTAATGTAAAACAAATTCTCCCCTGCAAGGGTTTTCATGAGGATGACATGAGGAAGTGTACATGGCGTGCCTATCTCCATGCTTGGCACACCACTGCCCACAAACCACAGTCCTGCCCCCAATCCACCATCCCCTTCTCTCTCTGCTGATGTCTGCAGAAAGAGGAGAGGAGCATGATGGCCAACAAATCGTTGCTGAATTCAACCTTCCCTGGGGCGTCAGTGCATCTTGGCATCCACTGCCTTCCCGCTGCAATCTGTAAAGAGTTCTGCAAAAGATCATCACCATTAGGATGACACCCCATAATCGAAGAATTACTGCCTAATTTCACAAAGCCGGGATGAACAGCTTCCAAAAGAACAAAGAGTGAGTCGGATGATGATCCTGAAGCAAAACACTGTTCCGCAGAGTGCTTGTTTGCAGGCCCAAGTGCAGGGCCATTTGTCTGCACCGAGCGGTCTCCATGCTCATCGGCGCTGGTGCCCTTCTCCAGTGATGTGGCTTTGAATGGAATTGCTTTGGCTAAAGAAATGTCACTTCAATTCCCAGTGCATTTACATCTCTCGCTGTCCACACAGTCCCTGCCGGGCGGATGCTACAGCTGTGTATCTACTGACAAGGCAAAAGAGCAGGACAGACGTGGAGGAAAAACGTGGAATCTCGCTCCTCCAAGTGAGCAGTTGCTGAGATTTGGTGATTGCTGTCTCACCATGTATGCAAGTGCCTGTCTGATCTGAGACCATGCAAGCTGGACGGCAAATCCCTTGCTGGAAAGGGCAGCGTTGCCTAACCAGGAACTGGACTAACTCTTTTGCTGGGACAAAGGGAAAGCAGAAATTTTCCCCAGGGCTGATTAACGAGGGCGTTTTGGGGGATCCCGGTGTATCTGGCAATTGAAAAATGCTTATTGGCAAAAATGGGTAACCAAGCAAATAACTACTATTAACTTCTCATCTGGATTTTACTTTCTTGAAGAGGGTACATAAGTATTTCTTACTATCTGCTTTGTTAAATGTCTGCGGTTGGTATTTTTAAATCCATAGTTTCTGTTTGTCTGGCAGTGAGGCCGGGGTATTGGTGCTGTTGGAAAAGGGTGAAAAGAATATAAAATCCAGCCAAAAACCAGTTGGGCTCAGTGGATAGAGCGTCGGCTTGTGGACTGAAAGGCCCCAGGTTCGATTCTGGCCAAGGGCACGTACCTTGGTTGTGGGTACATCCCCAGTAGGGGGAGTGCAGGAGACAGCTGATTGATGTCTCTCTCTCATCGATGTTTCTAACTCTCAGTATCTCTCTCCCTTCTTCTCTGTAAAAAATCAATAAAATATATTTTAAAAACATACAGAATACAGACACAGTAAAAAAAATTAGAATTAAAGAACCATTTTTTTGGAACTTAGTATTAATAGCTATAACGTACTGTTTATTATGGATTAGGAATTTTATTTACTATTTCATTTGGCCTTCCCAGCACAGTTGGATCACATGTATTACTATTGCTTTCAGTTAGCAGATGATGGAAGAGTTTTCATTGTCACTGCTAAATAAACTACCCCCAAGGTTAGTGGCTTAAAATGGTAAGTGCTTTATTATTCATTTTACATTTTATTATTTATGGGGATGGCTTATCTTGGCTCCACAATGTCTGGGATCAATTCTGGGGAGTCTAGATGGCTGCGATGACGAGAGAACTGGAAGACAGATAAGCTGAGGTCTCTTTCACTCACATGCCCGGCTTCCCAATGCAAGCAAGACCCCTGTGTGGTTGGGCTTCCTCCTAGCATGTTGACCTCATTGTTCGCAGACTTCTTACCTAGTAGCTCAGGGTTCTAAGTGCACGCACTTCAGACACCAAGCAGAAGCTGCATCATCTTTTATGATGGAGCCTTGAGGGTCAACAGACTCAAAGGGGAGCTGCATTGTCCTACCACTTGATTGATTGGAAAAAAATCAAAGAGTTTTTGGGCCTGGCCAGGCTGATCAGTTGGTAAGAGCATCATCAATATGTCAAGATTACAGGTTTGATTTCTGGTCAGGGCACCTACGGGAAGCAACCAATGAATGCATAAATAAGAACAATAGCCTGGCCCACGTGGCCAATAGTTGAGAGTGGACCCAAGAATCAAGAGGTCACTGTTCAGGGCACCTGCTGGGTTGTTGGCTTGATTCCTCTCTCATTGGTGTTTCTATCTCTCTATTCCTACTCCTTCCTCTCAATAAAAATCATATTAAAAACAACTAATTGATGTTTCCCTCTCTCCCTCCCTCCCTTCCTTGCCCTCTCTAAAATCAATACATAAAAGTTTAAAAATATATGTAATAATTTTGGAATACGAGACTTAACATAATTAAAGAGGGTGACAAAGTTTTAGACCTTAACTTGAGCCACAGGTCTTGAGTACCAGATGAATCAACTGTCTTGCTTTTGAAAGAAATTTTGTGTGGAAAAAAAATAGGCTTCTTTAAACATTATAGTCCTCTAGGGTTTTATATGATGTTTTGCTATGAAAAAGAATGACCAAAGAAACAAAATTTCCATCTTTAGCTAATGCTCACTCCTGGGCGTATGCTTAACTAATGGAATAGTCACAGGAATGTACCACACATTTCACATGTTTCATTCCTCTTCCTTCTCAGAAAAGTGAGTACTTTTCAAGGGAATTTGTATGAATTAACAATGCCTCACTCAAGATGCGCTCTTGGTTATTGTACATGTGTAGCTTTCCAAATAATAATGGATTTTTTAAGTCAGATAAGAAAGCTTCATCCCTTGCAACTAAACGAATGTAATAGAAAGAGAAAACTATGTATTTTATCACTTATCTTCGTACAGATAGATAATCAAAAATATCTAAAATTAGCTCTGTTCAAAAATCATCAGGAGAACAGCAGAGCATTTACCCTACAAAAATGTTACACTCCTGAGCTGAAAAATCAATAAGCTAGCTCATGCTTTTATTAAAAATAACCCCTTCTTTCCAAGATGCATCCTTTGGAAACTGGACAAAGTGACCCCATGAGTAACATCAGGACCAGATACAACAACTAATGACACCCTAACCTAGTGCATACAAACCAGTCAAAACCTGGGCTCTGAAAGGGCACACCTGGAAGGCTGGTGAACATTCTATTGAGATCTGCCCGTGAGACCTCCCTTAAAATCCCCACCTTTAGGAAACAGATGAAACCCCTTAAGCTGAAGGACCCTGAGCATGCACATGCTCTCTGTGCTTGGAGCATGCAGATGTCTTTCCACACCCCTGTCTTTCTGCAGGATTTTTTTCTCTCTCTCTCTTTCTCTCTCCCCTCCCCATGCCTTTCCCTGATCCTTCCCTCAGGCACATTATTTTTGCATTCTTTTTCCTAAGATCCAAGCCCCTCATCCCCCCCACCCCCCGCCACCCACCCCTTTTTCCTTCTGCAACCCAGCTGCTCACTTCTCCTACCTCTGTGACTTTCTAAATAAATTTCTTAGGCAAGAGCTCTGGGCTCTGAATTCATTCTTAGCCGAACTCAAGGATCGAAATCTAATTCCTCATGTAATAGAGCCACTTTAAAATGAGGCCAAAATAAACTACCCCATGTGTCTTACTCTTCAAGCCTTTGGAATGTCAAAATTGGAAGAATAACATTTGGGCTCAGCATTCAGCAGCATTGTATTCCAAACAATTGTTTGTTAAGATAACAGGAAAGCAGGCATTCTGTCTATAGGACTGGAAATTAAAGATGTCCTTTAGAATTAACACTTTAAGTTACTTTATCTACACCTACAGAAATCCCTTCCCTTTCTCATAAATACCTTACCTTCACCTCCTAACCAGGATGCTATTTGTGTTTCTTCCTGAATCACTGTTTCTGAAATAGCTATTCTTCTGGGTCTCCAAAAAACTCTGTGGCCTCTCACTTTGGCCTTTTATTTTAAGGCCACACCTCACTTTGGCCTTTTATTTTAAGTTTAACAGCCCAAAGGTTGTTTATTTCTTCAGAGTGCACTGAGACCCAAAGGCTTTAAAAGCCTGCTGGCACCAAAGTCAAGTTTTTACGCATTCAGTTGTTTTAAATAGTATTACCCAAATCAGCAGAGTTTTAGCCATTTAAAGTCAGGGTCCTTTGCATGCCCTTCTGAAACTTGGTATCTGGATGGGGCACCCCCCATCCTGTAATTTCTTTATGGTCTCATGCTATGAGAGGTTTCTCCACATGCAAACCTCAAAAAGGATCACCAAAAAAATTACATACATACACACACACACACACACACACACACACACACACAGCGCAACCTTGTATGTGCTCCTGCCACCTAGTGTTCATATTGTTTTCTTTCCTCAGTCCACAAATTCTTTAAACTTCCTACACTTCTGCTCTACTTTGACTACTCTTTTAGTTACTTGCCTGGCTAGTATGCTGAAAGCTAGGCTTAAAATTGAAGAGTAAACTGTGAAAGTGTGCTCTACTTAAAGCAAGACTTGTTAGAAAAAATGAAGAATAAGTCTATAAAATGTGTTATTCTAAGAGGTGATGCTTGTTAAAAATATAAATTGATGCCAAGAGCATTCGGGTAAATTCAAAGTTAGACAATGCCATACTGGTTTATTATGACTGTGATTGTCATCTACACTTAATCTTTGAGCTGAGAGTCAAGGAGTTTTAAAAGTTAAAAGGGGGAACTTAATGGATGTTTTACTAAAAGGAAAGCAAAGAAGTTTTATAGCCCATCTTTCAGTGCTACTATCAGAGAGAAATTCTGAAGCTGAAAAGCACATGAGGCAGAACCAGAGGTATGATTTTAAGAATTTTGGGGGGCTAGGTTTGGACCAAATCAAAAGGATTTGACTCTATTTTATATAGTGTATTTTCTTAATTTTCATATAACTCATGTGCTATCCAAACTAAAAATCCATTTCATTCAAGGTCATAAATTATCCATGTTTAATCTTTGTGCTTTATTGATCATCAGCACTTTCAGTGCCATCAATTAAAATTTTCAAAATATTTGGAAATGTTTCAAAATTTTAAAACATAACTTGAGTCAGATTAACCCTCAAATTATATTTTGTAAGTTAGAATGATTATTGTATGAATATAGAATAAGGTAAGGCACTAAGGTCATCTTTGATTTCTGAGGGGAAAGGAGAGGGAGAGGTAGATAAAAATATCAATGGGAGAGAATCATTGATCAAATTCCTCCTGCACACTCCACACTGGGGATTGAGCCCCCAATCCAGGCACAAAGTATTCAATAAATGTTACCCAAGATTACATTTTCCTTTGTATGACTTCTCAGTAACTATCTTAATTGTGTTGTTTTGTTAAACTTTTTCTGCTTTAAGAAAATAAGACATTTTCATTAAATAAACACATATTTCCTTTGTGATTAATTCCTACTTACATTGGGGCAGCTAAGTCTTACCAATGTAGTTAAGATGTTTAACCCAGTGATTTTGTGATTATGTTAATTTCTGCTTCTGCATAGCTACATAGATGATACAATTTGTATTCAATGAATGTGAAACCTAAAAGAACTGATTTTCTGAGAACCACAGTTTTGGGGGACACATTGCAATTTAAGCAAAGTGATCTCCAATTGAAATGGTGATGCCCATCAAACTGAACTTTTATCTGTGATGCTTAGTCCTTCCCTATATGGGTTGCCATTGACAGGCACACACATACACAAATCAGCTAAAATGGAGATATCACAGATAGTTCATCCAGAGAGTAAGGATACTTTATGAACTGAAAAAATCAGTCAGTATGGAAACACACAACAGAAAGGTCTCTCATAATTCAGTCCTGCTTTTGAAAATGGTTATTATTAACTTTACAGGAGAAGCTGCACTACATTTTACACCCAATTGCTGATATTTGTTTTCTAACCATATTTCTCTGCATTATCTTCTTTTATATCTTAATGCTTTTGGGAACCAGTGGACTAAAAACAATATTATTTATGTTAATTGTGCTGTGAACTGCATTAATAACAGTTTTTAAAACATTTGTGATATTCCACACTTGAATTCTGTCTATATCTTTACTCTTCAGTGACAACAGCATTTGCACAAATGGTAACAAAAAATTGAAAATAAATTCATTTTTTTGTGACAAGCTTGTAAATGTGAAGGCAAATATTAATGGCAAAGCAAGAACAAATGGAAAGCACTGAATTTTTACCCAAGGGGATTTCAAATAGCAGTGCACCCAAAAAGGCAGTTTTAGGATAAGAATATTACTGAACCACATGAACTCTTATAACTGAGATCTGGAATAATACACCTGCCCCTGCTAAGGTGAAGGACTACACTGTACTACCAAAATATATTAACAACCAATCTTCTATTAAATCAAACAAGGATAGAAAATCAAGAACAGGTTGAGAACCGCTAGCAGGGTCACCTAAGACCATTGGAAAACACAGATATTTAAATTATGATTCATAATAGTAGCAAAATTACAGTTATGAAGTAGCAACAAAAATAATTTTATGGTTGGGGGTCACCACAACATGAGAAACTGTATTAAAGGGTCACAGCATTAGAAAGGTTGAGAACCACTATTCTAGTATCACAATAATCCCTCATGTAAAAGAGCAAATATTACCTTTCTAGAGATAAGAAAACTAACCACCAAAGAAGTTATGATTTACACAATTTAACAAGCAACTAGTATTCTACATTCATACAGTTGACTTTTTGAGAACAAACTCTTTTGAGAAATGCATTGATGCCCCTAAATCAAGTTTCCCAGGTTGAATTCAGTTTTCCATGCATATACCAACATTTTATCTGTTGGGTGGTGAAATTTGCTGCCATATACAGTAAAGTTTTGGCATCATCAGTGTATTAATTACCTATTGCTACATAACAATATTATCACAAATTTTAAAGGTTGCAATAACATACACTCAATAACCCACAGTATTGATCCTCTGCTTAGAGTTTCACAAGGGTGTAATGAAAATTAATTTGTGTGAGTTGCAGTCTCATCTGAAGCTCAACTGGAGAAGTTTCTGCTCTCCAATTTCACTCACACTGTCGGTAAAATTCAGTCTCTTGCAATTATAAAACTGAAAGTTTCAGTTTTCTACTGACTATTAGCTGGAGGCACACCCAGCTGCTAGAGGTTACCCATAGTTCCTTGCAATGTGGGATTCTCCAACACGACCACTAACTTCCTAAAAGCTAGTAAAATACAGGGAGGTTCCACTAAGAGGAGCACTACAATCTCATGTAACTTAACCATACAAATAATCATATACATCCAGTCACTCCAGCCATACGCTCGCTATAGTTGGAAGGAAATCACAGGTATTGTCCGAACTCAGTGGTAGGTACCAAACTACAGCACAAATACCAGAAAAAAGGGGATCATTAGGCCTGCCTAAGAGTCCATTTGCTAATTTGATAGTATGATTAATCCATTTGATTTTGTACTTCTTATGAAAAGGTTAAAAATATGCTGATATTACTGATAACAACTATTAGGTTTATCAAGTTAATACAAAGCCAGAAATTATTACATAAATATTTTGTCTCTATCATATGCTATTATTATTTAAGTTGAACTAAAGAAAAAAGGAAAATATACAAAATTCTAAATATATGTTGATAAACCCTGTATCTAAAAAAAAAAAAATTGGGGAGTTTTTATAATTCATTGTAGTTCGCTTAGAACCCTTCTCATAAACTGAGTGCACAATTCAATTTTGACGCAATTTTTATAATACATCACTGGGTATGGAAGAAAGCATTGTTTCTAGTTAATAAGTGGCCAAGAGCGCCAAAGTGGATTCTGTAATACCTGTTGGCATTTTCATCTCAAAGTTTACCTGTCCAAGCTTGGATCTAATTATGGCAATGCAGACTTAAAATCCTCCAAAAGCTTTCCAATGCACATAAATTGAAGTCAAAATCCCTGATATGTCCTGCAAAGCAATATAATCTGATTTCATTCTTCCCAATATTCTCCCACAATCTTATCTCAGCCACTGTTGGCTTATCATACAACCATTGTACATATTGTTCTGGAAACAAGCCATGTTTCTTCATCATTTTCTTCCTTATTTATTTACCCCTTTTTCAGGAAAGCCCATTTCATTTTGTAAATACTATGTTGAAGAGTGATGTTCCTTTCCTTCATAGAATTTATCTCAGTTATAATTATGTACTCAATTAAAAGTACATTATTGTTTGACGAATGTCATTTTATTAATTAGACCAGACGTTGGAAAAGCCAGGGACTAGCCACATCTAATAATGTGCCATAGCTATCTATCACGAGTGTTTGTTACCATGTTTGAGACATAGATATTCAATAAATATGTTCAAAGATGAATCAGTCAAGCAATTGACCCATCAATCAATTATTACTAATGTTCTAACACAAGAATCTTTACCTCCTACTGCCTAACTCAAACTGTGCGCTCTGCCCTCTTTAAATCATTGAGTGATCTTTGTACTTTTAGAATTAAAGCATAACCCATTTATAATTAGTGGCATTAAATTGATGTGTGTTTTTATTTGGAGGGAAAGTAACATAAGTAGAAACTTTGAAAATAAGTAAACTTACTTTAGAAAGTTTTTTTTACTTTTCATTCTCTGTGTTTGCAATGAAAGTAATGGCATTAAGCTTCTGGAAGGAATAAAAGCTTTTAGTATAAATTTCATCTTCGGCAAGTGGGGTTCAATTGTCTCTCTTCTGCAGCTTGCAAAATATAGAATTGCTGGAGTCAGAGGGTGGGTATTGTTAAGTTATTTCTATTCTTTTGAATTTTTTGAATTGCAATGAAGTAGCAAAATAATTTTTAAGGAATCAGAGAAATGTCCTGAAAAGTAAATGTAAGAATCAAACTTAATGGAAGTTAGATAACAAAAGGGAATCAATTGCTGCATTAAAAAGAAATTGAAAAACTAAAAGGAAACTAAATATCCTTTGTCCTGGACTCAAATGAAATCATCAATTACATTCAAAATCAGAGAGAAGAAAAAAAAAATTACGGTGACTCTGAAGATGGGTCTGCATGATTTCTCCATTGTTACTTCATGCAGGTCTCTACATGGAATTAATCTTCCAGAATGCTGTTAGAATTAATATATGCTGATTGTAACCAGATCTCAGGTGACTTCTCTCTCTCTCCTACATTCTACAGTTCAGCTAGAAAGTTTTCCATTTGCTGGCTCTGTAAGTGATCACCATGGGCTCTGTCATTACGTGTGGTTTTGATGGTCAGACTTAAGCAAATATGTGTTAATATCAAATGAGGATATTACACGAGTCTTTTCAGTTATCCCTTAAACCCTAAGGAACTTCATAAAAATCATGGTTGAACTAGTTCCATTAACTCTAGGGTGGATGTTGCAATCTATATCACAAACAGTAAACACATCTGCTGGTTAAAAGGAAAAAGTGGTATCTAGAGTCAGCCACTCCTTTTCCTACTTCTCTACAGAAAACTAGAGCAAAAGACACACTCTCTCCCCAAAGCATTAATGTTAGAGCTTAACCCAAAGGAAGAAGGGTCTTAAAAGATTGGTGTGTGGGAAGAGATCAAAGGAAGAAATTGTATACAAATAAGCTTAACCCATTGACACATACAATAGGGTAGTGAAGGCCTGGAGAGGCGACTACACTGGGGAGGAGAGGCTTGGTGGGGGGAAAGGGAGATATATGTAATACTTTCAACATATTTAATTTAAAAAAATACACTACAAGCTAAATCAACTGTAACATTATTTTCTCTTCATATAGCATCCCTGCTAATTTTCCCCTACTGTGACATTTGGGTCTTTAAATCATACCTTGTGTAATTGTTCAAATTTTAGATTATCAGTATTATTTAAATTGAATGCCAGATTTTAATGGCAAATGTTGCAGTTATGGGTAAGGTTTATAATCTCTCTAGCCGAAACCGGTTTGGCTCAGTGGTTAGAGCGTCAGTCTTCGGACTGAAAAGTCCCGGGATTCAGTTCCTGTCAAGGGCATGTACCTTAGTTGCGAGCACATCCTCAGTAGGGGGCATGCAAGAGACAGCTGATCGATGTCTCTCTCTCATAGATGTTTCTAACTCTCTATCCCTCTTCTTCCTCTCTGTGAAAAACCAATAAAATATAAAATATGTATATATATGTAAGTGGATTGAGCTTTCAAGCAACCTGGACACTTTTCATAGAGAGACATGCTTTCTTTTCAGGGATACGGATGGGACAGAGTTTTCAGGCTGCCCCTAGCCGTGCACGGAAAGCAGTGTGAAGGCCATTTATCCAGAACATTCATTCCATGCTGAGTCAACCAAAGCCCCAAGCATCTTTCTTTTTTCTTTATTAGCACACATACTGCCTGAATTAGCCTGATTACTGCCTCAATTCTATCTTTTACCTTGCCTGGGGGACAGTCTACCCACATTCAGGGCTTCAACCAGGAATGACAAGAACTCACAGGAGGCTCCATTTGGTTCTTGCCAGCCAAGGAAATAACTGGAGCAGAAATACAAGCAACTTACCAGATTTTCCCAGTTGAGTTTAGCCTTTATATGTCCTTCGAATAATACCTGTGAGTAGTTTTCATAGGCATATTATAGATCAAAGCAAATCGTTCACTTCAACTGCCCTTTAACTACTATTTCTAATGTCATCCAAATTCCAAAGCACCCGAGGATTTGCTAAATCAGAACTCCCAACTCTATCGATAAAGTCTGTCGGTTTTAGGAGAGAAAGGATCACTTGTGTGTAAGTACAGGCTATAAAGACAAAAAAATGATTTTATTTCTGCCCCTGCCCTTCTTACCATCCAGGAGAATACAACTTAAGTAAGAAAGGGAGGTCTCATATATAATTACTGAGATTACTAAGTAAAGAATTAAGTAAAAAAGAAAACCTTAAAAGGAGATCAAAGAAAGTGGTCAGTGTATCAAAGGAGGAAGAGAAAGTATTTCTGTCAGTGTCAAGAGACAAAAGTAAGAAATGAAGAAGTTGTCAGGGAAGGGATTAGATACTTGAAGACTAGATTCGAAAGGAAAGGATAGGGAACAAGTCATCAGCAAGGTCTTCAAAAATCTGAGTGTCTTTGAACATGATCATCTTTGTTCAGCCATGGAAAATTAAATAATTACAAACTTTAAAAAATTACTCAAAAAATACAGGGAATTTGGCATTCCCAAAGGATGTTATCAAGCCAACACAAGGGTCTACGTACAAGCACAGAGTGATTACTAGGCCATAAATGCTGTGGGAAATCCTACGTACACGAATGGCAAGAAAGACTAAATGTACAAACTCCAAAGAACTGATGTAGTAATGCCCTTATGCCATGTAATAACTCATCACCAACCTTGTAGCTTCAAATAACATACTTTTATTTTCACACAGTTTTACGAGTCTGGCTTCAATGTAAGTGGGTTTTTCTGCTCAGGGTCTTACCAGGCTGCAAACAAATTGTCAGCCAGTCTGTGATTTATTTTATTTTATTTTATTTTATTTATTTTATTTTATTTATTTATTTTATTTTATTTTATTGAGAGCTGTAGGCCATCTTCCAAGCTCTTGTGGTTATTGGCAAAACATTGTTTCTTGTAGTTTTAGGACTGAGGCCCTCCTAATCCTCTACATAGGCAAACCACAATATGGCAGCTTGCTTCTTCAAGCCCAGCAGAAGAGTCTCTCTTCAGCCTTTCAAGACTGAGTTTTATGTAAGCATTCCATCATCTTTACCATGCTACATAACCAGAGACATCCATCCAATCACCTTTTCAAAGTTCTATCAGTTAGAAGTCATCCCATCCAGACTCAAGAAGAGGGGATTATACACAAGAGGTATTTGGGGATCACCTTAGGGTATGCCCCCCAAATGAAAATCATTTAAATATAACTATGGGGCTGGTTTGATCTTGGTCAATAAGCACAAAGTAGGCCCTTGTCTTTGTACAAGTACAAATGATCACAATTCCTTTCCCTTGTGTTTACAAAGGAATATTATTTACACACAATAACAACCTTAAACTCAGGCAACTAGACTCTTGTCCTGAGCCTTGTGCTCTAAGTCTCTGCTACAGCACTCTTTGAGCTATGTCCCTTCATATAGGATGAGAGATCTATGGGACCAAAGAAATAAGCCCAAATGGAGCCCACATACCCGCTACCTATTTGTTGTCCTCTGGGTGCTTAAGTCTGAAGCACTTCCTGCCCAAAGAGCTTCATGCCAGGTTCCTGTAGCATGAACACTTTTTCTGTCTTACTAAGGACAAAGCATGCTACAGATATACATGCCTTTAAGTCCTAGGAATGGAACAAGGGGAACTGCTTGATTGACAGACCTGGGATTTATTGATCAAGGTGTCTATTCCATGCCCTGATCTCTGCAATACAGACAAGAAATAGGCCAGGAAATCAGAGAGGTGTGCATCCCAGAGAGGATCCTCCATTTGTCCTTTGTCCCCCGGCCCTGCAATGTGAGAGGTGAGCCTGCTTACATATAGAAGATAAGAACCCCGCTTTGAGCAGTTAGTTTTATTCACTCCCATGGTGTCCAGGGAGAGCCTACACAAACGTTTTCCATCTGCTGAGCGAGAAACAATTTCTAGACAAGTTAGAATGTAAAATGCTACCTCATCAATAAAAGTAAATACCTGATAAAAAAAAACTCAACTCACAGCTCTTCAGGGTAATTGTGACTAAGATACCTGAGACACTAAAATGTTTTAAATGATACATTTTTTAAAAGGCGTGAAAAGATGTGTGGAGATCAGGTTGAATTTTTATCTTATCAGGCATGAGAGAGAAAATAAAATGTTGAATGTAAAACTCCAAAGAGACACTGGGGAAAAAAGCAAAGAAAAGGAAATTTTCACAGAAAGACATTAATTAGAAATATTGTTCAGAGAATACCATAAAATATAAAGACATCTCTGAATTAAGGTTTCGCTGCTGAGTACAAGCACGATGGTGCATCCCCTAATATGAGGAGACAGTAAGAGAATCAGGTATTAATGGCACCCCTTAGAGGCTACCCTGCCTGTTTACAATATGGCATTGGAGAGGTTTAGAAACTCAATTGCTTTCTTCCAAGTTTTCATTTTCCAACTTTTTGGCCATTGCATATAAACATCTGTGCCTCATATCATGTGCTGGGCACACTGCTAGTGATCTAATTTCAAATGGCTTTTCCTCCATCTGTTGCCTGCTGAGGTAACACTTGATTAAATTTTTAAAGCAGTTCGACCAAATCTCAACTTCCATGTGTGACCCTGAAAAAGAGAGAAAATCTGGGCAAAAATTCACTTAACATAATAGCAACTGGAATTTGCATCAATTGGACTTTTTACCAGTTATAGTTGAAGTCGCCTGGTTGGTGTATATCTTAAGAGGGCATGAGTTTCGCTTGGTGTATGCAGAGGCATTCCCAAAACCTTAGAAGCAAAAAATATATTTGATAGAAGGCCAAATAAGTGTGTGGATAATGCTACACATGTCATTATCACCCTCTTTGAACTAGAACCCCTCCTTTAACCCAGAAGCATCTTATCAGATATTGCTGGGTCACACATAAAATACAGTGATGATCAGGAAGATAAAGTTTGAACTTTTCATGTTAGTCTCCTCAGCACTGACTGAACAGCCAATTCAGTTTGCCAAAGTTTTTTACTAATAAACTTAAAAATGGCAGGAATTTCCCTCAAGAGATCCATGTTTTGAAAAATCGTGTCAATCAACTAAAAGGCATCTATGAATCCTTAATATGACTATTGTTTATCACAAAGGCATATGCAATTGCCAATTTATATGATTCATCACTGGTTCCTGGAGTAAGTTCATCTAGGTCAAGTCAAAGCACGAACAAAAGAATTGATCTTTCAATGATCTGTATCTCAGGTTCTGAAATATGTGAGAGTCTATCAACACTTATTAATCTGAGACGAAAGGTTACAAAGAGCACACTCTTGTTAAAGCTGAATTTATTAAGAGATTACTATGAAATAAAGAATAAACAATGTAGCCTAGCCACCGTGACTTAGTTGTTGAGTGTCGACCTATGAACCAGAAGGTCAGGGTTTGATTCCTAATCAGGGAGCATGACTGAGTGGCAGGATCAATCCCCAGTGGGAGGGAGCCAATCAATGATTCTTTCTCATAATTTATGTTTCTATCTCTCCTTCTCCCTCCTCCTTACCCTCTGAAATCAATAAAAATATATTTTAAAAAAGAATAAATAATGTAGTGAGGTTTTTAAGTATATTGAGCATGCTGATTTTAAAGTGTTTTTTATTGTGAGATTATGTTCTTTCCACTTATTTTTGTTACACCATTTCTTTTTGCCTACAAAATAATAGAGATAACATGTCTTTCTCCTCCTTTTTCCCCCTTCTTGTTCCTCTTATCCTTCCTCCTTCTCATCTACTGCCTGACTCTGATCTCTATTTTTAATTCCAATTCTTAATACTTAATTTAATTAACCAACCTACAAATGGATGCCAGGCATTCATGTTCTAATCAATAGTGGTCACTGAGAATAGGGTCACATATTACAAATATGACTCTTGTGATTACATTTTTAAAACAATTTCCAAACCACATATTTAGAATATAAATAAGGAACACTACTTTGTAAGAAAAAATAAAATCATAGAATGCATTAGGATAGACAGGAACCCTATATCCACCCTTCCCTCAAAGAGATAGGTAGCTTCAATATTTCTTTGAGCCTGTGTCATGCAATAAGAAAAATGGAAGGTGATTAACATTTGACGATCTCATTACAATGGCAGACACTGCTCTTGTCACATGGTATAATGCAGTATCAGCCCTTTAGTATTCTGACACTACTCATTTCTCATGGTTTGGGCTCTGTAGAAGTGTGTGTGGTGAAGGAGTTGACAGAGGAAATCAAGCATGAGAAGGGCCAAAAAGACAAGAGTATCAGATGTCTAGGCATGTATAACACAAAATGTATAAGCTGAGCTGTTTAAGAAGGAAGAGTTCTATGTTAATTCATCATCAGAGAAATGGCCAGCCATATATCCAGAAGTCATCAATTAAGCACATACTATATTTAAATATAAAATACATAATGAATTGCCTGGAACAATTACACCATGTTCTTGACATGGGCAATCTTGTGACCAAGGAAGGAAAAATTGGTTCTTGAGAGGTGAAATTAATCTAGAAGTCACAATGGGTTTTGGCCCTCCAGAATGTCAGAACATATAATCAGATATATGCTATATCTCTTATATTAAAACATCATACTGAGGACTTCCTGAGTAGAAAACTATGTCTAAAAATGCCTCTTAGAGGGGAACAAGAGTGAATAAAATGTCGAGAAACACTGGATTACCTCCCACATGTAGTAACTGTGGTGGTAGTGATGATGGTCATGACAATAGGTTACAGCAGCCACTGCACAGCTAGATGAAGAGCAAGAAGGCAGCAAACACATTTTCCAAGCAAGTGAAATATGCTGAATGTTCATGTGCTTGTGGAGGTATAAGGAAAAAATGCTGAAGACACGGGATGTTTAGTTATTTAACATGAGAAAAGAAAAAGAAATTGAAAAGATGTCCTCTAAGAAAGTAAAGATTAGATTAGATGCAATCTTTAGCATCGGCCTTTATACAACCATTTTTTATGCAATCAACTTAGAATAAATTGAAATTTTCCTCTTGGAACAAGATCAAAGGAAGATATGAGGAGTGCATTCACATGTAGGTTTTCTGAAAAGTGGTTAGAGCAATAAACTATAGAGAAAAGAATCAGACAAAACCCGCCAATACACTTGAATTTAGAGGAAGAGGCAACGAGGAAGGTTGATCATGGATGAGACCGGGGTCATACATGTAAAAACCCATTTATTTATTTTTTAATATATTTTATTGATTTTTTTTTTTTTTACAGAGAGGAAGGGAGAGGGATAGACAGTTAGAAACATCCATGAGAGAGAGACATCGATCAGCTGCCTCCTACACGCCCCCTACTGGGGATGTGCCTGCAACCGAGGTACATGCCTTTGACCAGAATCGAACCTGGGACCTTTCAGTCTGCAGGCCGATGCTCTATCCACTGAGCCAAACCGGTTTTGGCTAAAAGCCCATTTAGTATGACTGCTTATGGAACATTGTTTAAAAGCAGCTACAGCAAAAATATGAAGCACATCAAGCAAGAGCCAGTATTGTCTGGATGTATCCTTATCAAGCAGAGATCTTGTCTAGAAGTTATGACAAAAGAAACAAGACAGAGTCACAGAATGTTCAAAGAAAGAATACTAGATACAAGGAGTTCACCAAGCTCATGGTCCAGTGTGATCTCTTGATGTGAGTGCCCATAGCTATACGTCTCTCCTCTTTAACGAACTGATCCCCTAGATGACTGAGTAGATGGTAAAACTCACACTGCCTTTCCATTTATCTCCTACACCACAAGTCTGGACATTAAGGGAAATCAATGCAAATGTTAAAACTTGAGTTTTTGCAAATTAAAGGACCACATAAACTTCTATGCAGATAATAATGAGTAGTGGGAAACACATGAGGGAGTATATGAATCATTCTGCAACATAAAAACAAGAACAGTCCTGGCTGGTGGTTCAATTCGTTTTGGAGTGTCCTCCTATACTCCAAAAGGTTGTGGGTTCAATTCCTGGTCCGAGCACATCCCTAGATTACTGATGCGATTCCAATAGGTAGGAGCACATATGAGAGGCAGCCTATCATTGTTTCTCCTTTGCATCCATCTGTCTCTCTTTCCCCTCCCCATCCTTCCTCTCTCTAAAATCAATTTTTTAAAAGCATATCCTCAGGTGAGAATTAAAAAAAATTAAATAAAAATGTATATACTCACTTGGGAATGTATCATTTATTAATCATCTTTATAAAATAAATAGGAACAAATTTTAAAGATAAATACATGTGGCCTATAAAATAGCATATTTATCAAAATCCATATAGAACACTAAATATTTAAGCTAAACAGGGCTGCTTTGAAATAAAAGTTGTAAATGTTAGTGCTTTCAAATATTAAAAATATAGTAATACAGTTCTAGTGTTAAACAGATTAATGAAAGATTAATAAAAATTTCCCCAAGAGAAATTTAGCAGTTTAAAAATGGTGTTTTTAAATGTACAAGAAGGGAGAATTTTATAGTTTTATAAGGTACTTATTAAGTTTTTTAGGACAGTTATTAACTTGAGAAAAAATAAAAGTGGATTCTCTACAAAATATACAGAAATAAAGGTGGGTTAAAAATACTAAATGTAAACCACATAACTGAACATGTTAGATTTATTTTTAATGTTTTGAGGAACCAACCTATTTATTTTCTCATGAACAATATGCCAGTGTTCCCTTTTCTCCACCAACACTTTGCCTCTTCTGTATTATTAACAAAACCTATCCTAACAGGTGTAAGATAATATCTCACTGTGGGTTTGATTTACATTCCTTTCTTGATTAGTGATGTTAAGCATCTTTTCGTATACCTGTTGGTCATTTGTACGTCTTCTGTGGAGAAATGTCTGTGCAAGTCCTTCATCCATTTATTAATGAAGTTATTTGTATCTTTTCTATTGAGTTATATGAGTTCCTTGTATATTTTGACCATCAATCCCTTATCAAGCATATTGTTTAGAAATATTTTCTATTAATCAATTCCCCATTCTCCAGAATGACTTTGGAGAATGTATTACATTTCTTTATTATATCCAAGGAAAGAAAGACCTGGATACTTTTCAGGCACAAGATGCCAACTTGGAAAAAGGCGGAGGGGGAAACAAGAGGCCAGGGTTTTGTGGTCAGGTGCTTTTACATTACCCGTGGTGGAGCCAGGCCATTGTCCATATATGCTTTGGATCAAGTGAAATCTACACAGTCATGTAACATCAACTCTTTGAGTGCGGCATTTTCGGTTTTCTATTTGTAATCCCAATCCCAAAACTGTATGAAACAAAGGAGAAGCTTTGTGCATAAAAAGGTTTTCTTTTTTATATAATGTTATTTATTTCAGAGAGGAAAAGGGAGAGAGAGAGAGAGAGAGAGAGAGAGAGAGAGAGAGAGAGAGAGAGAGAAACATCAATGATGAGGATGAGAGACAATCATTGATCGGCTGCCTCCTGCAAGCCCCACACTGGTGATTGAGCCTATAACCTGGGCATGTGCCCTGCCACCAGGAATTGAGCTTTGACCTCCTGGTTCATAGGTCAACACTCAACCACTGAGCCAAGCTGGGCGGGCTGTGCATGAAAACTTTTATTGGCCAGAAGATAGGTATGGTTGGCCTTCCTGGACTCCAAACTGTCACAGCCCAGTGACTGTACTGCAGACATTTAGGCTGAGGACTTGGAATGCATAAAATATGACTTTGGGGAAAATATCATAACTCCTTTAGACCCTGATGTACCTCTGTGAAATGCAGATACATGCCCGCCATTTCTATAGTTAGCCCACTTATCTGTGACAGGCTATTTTTAAATACAGTGTTGGGGGATCTTATTTAAACATACAGATTCCCTGATATCTCCCCTTGGAGTTTCTGATATTACAGGTTAGGCTGGGCTGAAAATACATATTTAAAAATCTCCCCCCAGGATACGCTAATGCAGGTTTGGAAACACCTTATCATTAAGTGTACTCCGTAGCCAATATTCTAGGATTCTCCTATCAGCAGAGTTCCAGGTCTTATAGGTCTAAGGGAGAAATGCTAATCATGAGACTTGAGCCATAGTTTGGCTTGATTTGGAAGAGTAAATTGCTGGCTCTTTCTGCAAGGAGAATGTGAGAGGATATCTGACTAAGGCAGGCTTTGCCTCAATTTTAAACTCGTAGTGTGTTGTGATTGTTCTAGGATTTTTGTTTTGTTTTGGTTTGTGTTTTTTTTTACCCATGCTATAGACTATTAATGTTTGTGTCCCCCCTAAAATTCATATGTTAAAACCTACCCACCAATGTGATGTTATTTGGAATGAAGGCCTACGGGAAGTGCTTTTGATCATAAGGGTGAAGCCCTTATGAAAGGGATTAAATGAGTTTATTTATAACAGAACCCTGGAGATCTTCCTCACCCCTTCCTCCATAAGAGGACACAGCATTAAGGAAGGCTGTCTATGAATGAGGAAGTGGGTTCTCAATAGACATCAAATCTGCTGGCTCCTTGATTTGGACTTCACAGCCTTCAGAACAGTGAGAAGTAAATGCTCATGACTTCATAAGCAGCCCTGTCTGTGCTATTCTGTTATAGGGGCCCCAGCTGTCTGCCATTTACTGTCTTAACCTTGGGTCAGTCATCACCCTTTTTATGGAGGAATGTTTCATCTGATCTCCTGCTCTCTCCATGGTTAACATGTTCCTTATGACTTAGAGCTAATAAGTATGTTTCAGGCCTTCCTCTGAGTCTCCTAGCCCTGGCTGATTTGCCTTCCCCCATGATTCCCAGCATATAAACAAGGAGGATGGGAAAACTTCCAGTACATGACTTGGCTCTTGTGGGATTTGGTTGCATTGTAACTGGTAGTATAGGTGTTAAATGCCTGTCCAAGGGTGCTGAGGGGTCTAAGAAATGAGGCAGAAAATTTAGAACTAAAGGAAAAATAGAAATAATCTTGAAGCCTACTTGAGTGATGAATATAGACTTTATTGTGTGTGATGCTGATCTTTATGTCTTCATGAAACCTAATTCCCTTCAATGACCCCTTCTTTTCTACAGACTTAAGAAATGATTAAGAATACCTTTTTAAGGCTCTCTGCCTTTAGCCAATTTATCTGTTATGAATAGAATAATGCCCTTCCCCCCAAATACCCTCATTAACCTAAAGCATCTAAATATTTTACTTAATATGGCAAAAGAGACTCCATAGATGTGATAAAGAACCTTGGGCTAGAGAGATTTTTCTTGATTATTTAGGTGCATCCAATTAATCACAGGGGTCCTTAAAACCAGAGTACCTTTCCTGGAAACAGAGAACCAGGAGATGGCAACATAAGGACTTCCATTACTGTTGTTGGATTTGAAAATGAAGGGCAGGAATCACAAGCCAAACAATGAAACTGACCTCTTCAAGCTGAAAAAAAGTCAAGGAGAAAGTGTCTGCCCTATGTCCCTTGTGGTAATCTGTTAGAGCAGCCAAAGAAAGTTAATACACAACCCAGTAAAATCTTCACATTTCCCCCCAATTTTTCCTCCAGCTGAACTGGTAAACGACACAAACCTTTGCCTACAGCTTTGCTTTTCTGGAACTTTGTACTTTTGCTCACATTTTACCACTCGTGACCCTCCCACACGCTTGAACTCTCCATTTGATCTTACATTTCCTTCAAAAGCCTATCAAAGTTCTATCTTCTTTATTCATCTTGATCCTATCATACTAAAGACTGGGCATATGTTACTCAGACTTTTATAGCAAGGTATTAACTATTCAGTTCCCTTTCATTTGTAAGCTTATTTGTTAGTATTTATCAGTATACAGCTCTTCAAAAAAACACATTTTTAAAAGGCAAATACTACTTCATTACAATTTAAAATACTGATTGTGCCCTGAAAGGATGTAGAGTAGCTCTGTATTTAGAAGTATATACATTTACTACAAAACCCAGTCACCTGAGGTCAGAGATTTAATAAAAATAAAAGGTATTTTAAAATACAAAAATTAGAGGAAAGAATAATGTATTACAGTTACTTGACTGGAAGGAGAAAAGGGATGATAAACTACTCACTACTGAAGTGGATAGAGGGATTAAATGGCTTGCTTAGGAAATTGTAAAGAGAACGAGAAGATCTTGACTGAAGATTTTTATCTCCAAGTGAGAAAAGGAATCTGGCAGGGCAGTGGTTCTCAATTAGGGTAATTTAACTGCTAACAGGACATTTGCCAATGCCTGGAGACATTACCTTACCTTGGGGAAGCATGACTAGTCTCATGTGGATAGAAACCAGAGATGCTGGTAAACACCCTACAACAATGCACAAGATGGCATCCCACAATAAAGAACCATCTAATTTAATAACACTGAAGTTGAAGAACTTTAATGTAGGGAAACTGCAACTACAGCCTTAAAAACAATATTGGTTGGTGAAATAAAAGTGGGAGAATGTGAATGGATTTGGAAATGACAATTAATTGTGAATAAAATGAACAATTTTTACTTATTAAGCTCCAGCAAATATGGATGTGAAGACTGGCTGTCAAATGACCAGCATAGATTTTTACATAGGCACATTTTTTTTAAAATACCCAGGTCATAGGATTGATTTCATGGCATTTTACTCTGGAAGGAAGATAGCTTGAGAGGATAATAAAGGTTCTAAGAAATATGATTCTGACCATGTAATTGTAAGGTAGGAAAGAGAAATACAGGTGGTTGTGTGATAAGATCTGATGAGCTCGAGTGAGTGATATAACAAAGGATACCATGATAAAACATGATGATCATTTTGTCAGCAAAACTAAAGCTACTTTGTAGAAAGTATTAAGGGAAGGAGAGTTCCAGAAATAATCAATTGCTTAATGGTGGTTGTAGACAAAATCAACTTGAACTATTCAACTCCTGTGTTTTTTTTTCCTTATCTGATGGGGAAAAAATGATGTGCAGCCCTGGCCAGCTTGCCTCAGTGGATAGAACATCAACCTGCAGACTGAAGGGTCCCAGGTTCGATTCCAGCCAACGGACATGACTGGGTTGCTGCTCCATCCCAAGTGGGGTGTGTGCAGGAGGCAGCCAATCAATGATCCTCTTTCATCATTGATGTTTCTATCTCTTTCCTTCTCTCTTCCTCTCTGAAATCAATAAAGAAAAATAGTTTTTAAAAATGATATGCAAGTAACTATGGTAAATGGTTACCAGTATACAATAGGTGAAGAGACTGAAAGAAATTGCAACAATTCCAGGCTCATCTTTAGGTCTGCATCCTGGGAAGCTGAGGGAAATAAGCAAGTTTATCTGAATCACATGTGGGTTCTTGAAAAAAACAGAATTGGAATGATACAAAGAAACTGGAGATGGGCTAACGTGTTTGCAAGACTCAAAATGAACCAGGCACATTTTATAAACTTCTAACTGGCAAGCTTTATGTAATTTTCTGGAACACTTCTAGAATGATATTATAATGGAGTAGTTTGTGGGTATTAAGAGACCAAAGTAGGCTTGTTAAATACAGGAATAATTTTAAAAAATGAGCAATACCAAACTAATCACATTCTGTTTTTTTGTGAAGTTGAAAGATGGCTAAGTCAGACGTGCAGTCATCAATGTACAAATAGTAGAGCTAGAATGCAGTAAGGTATTTAAAACCCTTTCTTTATATCTATATGTAAAATGAAAAATGAGTTTAAAATTAGTAAAATTTTGGTAGATTAATAATTGATTGAAGTACCATTTCTGAAGAGTAGCAACTAATGTATCAATTTTCTATGGGACTTGGTCCCAGACTATCTTAATCAATATTTTTGTCAGTAAAATCAATTTGCTGAAAGTGTTAGGGGCCATAATTATTGGATTTGCAGGGATATAAACCTGAGAGTATTGTGAATACAATACACAAATGAATCGGGATTTTAAATCAGGATTTTTCTAGTTGAGATTATAGAAGAAACATAAGTATTCAATATATTTGAGTTGGAGAAAATTGTACTCAAAATATTTATTTTTTAGGCAAGAAAACTAGGACACAAGAGGGTAACTTTATATAGTTCATATATGGGTTTACAGGAAGGTAGCAAATATATGTGTTTGCAAAGTGATAAATATAAGGGCTAATTCATTAAGGACTGATTGTCTCAAGCAATTATTTAAAGTTCATTGGGAGGAGAAACCAAGATGGCAGCATAGGTAAACACCTAAACTGCTGCCTTGCACAACAATTTCAAAACTACAACTAAAAGACAAAATGGACATCATTAAGAACCAAGGAAGGCTGGTTGAGTGGCAATTCTACAACTAGAAGGAAAGAGAAAAGCACATTGACACTCAGAAGAGCTACAGGAGGCAGAAGTAGTGAGACGTGTGCACAGAGAGGGTGGGCAACTGAACGTGTGGCTGGAAGGAGACAAAAGCTCCCAACTGCTCTGACCTCTAGTTCCAAGTGACACTCTGGGGACCCAGACTCTTTCTGGGAGAAACTGGACTGTCTGGCCACAGGCAGAACTCAAGGGCAGCTTTCTCTCAGAGGTGCTTGTAGCAATTCCCATGGAACACTGAGACACAGGGACCTATCAGGGCAGGGCTGACAGAAAACCAATGCTGTTTGCTCTGCTCTGAGACTCTGCCCCATCTAAGCTAAGCACAAAGGTTTTTGCAAGTTTTTTTCTCATAAGGGTGTCTCCAGCACAGAAGTTCTCCCAATGTAGACACAGCTGATCCACACAGTCAATTGGCCTGGAGGTAAATTCCTCCCAGTGATGCCAACAATAATCAAGGCTTAACTATAACAAAACTGTACACGCAGTCCACAAAGGGGTGCACCAAGAGTGTCCACCTCAGATAACTGGGGAGGCTGAGCCACTGGGCCCTATAGGACACCTGGCACACAAACCCACTCTATCAACTCAGGGAAGCAGCCAAAATGCAGGGACAAAGAAACAGGTCACAAATGAAAGAAATGGAGGAATGGCTGGATATAGAGTTCAAAACCACAGTTATAAGATTTTTCAAGAATTTTCTAGAAAAGGCTGATAAATTTAGTGAGACACTTGAGGATATGAAAAAGGCCAACTAGACATTAAGCATACACTGACTGGAATAAAAAATATTATACAGAGATCTAATAGCAGACTAGAGGAACATAAGAATCAAGTCAAAGATTAGAAATACAAAGAAGCAGAAAACACTCAACAGGAAAAGCAAAAAAAAAAAAAAGAAGAAGAAGAAGAAGAAGAATCCAAAAATATGAAGATAGTGTAAGAAGCATCTGGGACAACTTCAAGCGTACCAACATCAGAATTATGGGGGTGCCAGGAGAAGAGAGAGAGCAAGATACTGAGAACTTATTTGAAAAAATAATGACTGAAAATTTCCCCCACCTGGTGAAAGAAATAGACTTACAAGTCCAAAAAAGCGCCAGAATCCCAAACAAAAGAAATCCAAAGAGGACCACACCAAGATGCATCATAATTAAAATGCTAAGAGCAAAAGACAAAGAGAGAATATTAAAATCAGCAAGAGAAAAACAGTTAGTTATCTACAAGGGAACATTCATACGATTGTCAGCTGATTTCTCAACAGAAACTATGCAGACCAGATGGGAATAGCAAAAAATATTTAACGTGATGAACAGCAAGAACCTACAACAAAGATTACCTAGCAAAGCTATCATTCAGAACTGAAGGTCAGATAAAGAGCTTCACAGATAAGAAGAAGCTAAGGGAGTTCATCACCACCAAACCAGTATTATATGAAATGTTGAAAGGCATTCTTTAAGAAGAGGAAGAAGAAGAAAAAAAATAAAGATAAAAATTATGAACAACAAATACATATCTATCGACAAGTGAATCTAAAAATCAAGTGAATAAAAAAATCTGATGAACAGAATAAACTGGTGAATATAATAGGATCAGGGGCATAGAAAGGAAATGGACTGACAATTCTCAGAAGGAAAGGGGTGTGAGGGATGTGGGAAGAGACTAGACAAAAATCATACACCTATTGATGCGGACCTTGGGGGTGAGGGGTTGGAACCGGGTGGAGGAGAGCTATGGGGGGAAAAAGAGGAACAATTGTAATAATCTGAACAATAAAGATTTATTAAATTTTAAACAATAATACATTTTTGAATAATTAAAAAATAATAAAGTTCATTGAATTGTAGCATGAGCAAATATAGCAAAAACAAATTATCAAAATCATAAACACCCACTGCCTTTCCATTCTGCCTGAATAAAACTGTACTTGATGACAAATAGGTGACCAAGTCTAGATGTTTTTTTCTCTTACTTTTAGTATTTAAAAAGGACAAAACAACTATTTATAGGCACTAAAAGAGAAATCCATTACTGAGTATGCAGAGGGTCTATTCTCAGAAAAATGATCCACTTGGAACTGACTAAACATAAAGAATGCCTTTAGAATATAAACAGATATGCTAGAGAACACATACATAGAAATCCACCTGTCAGCCATCCTTATTATCCTATATAGTAAAGAGCTAATGTGCTAATTAGACCAAACGACAGTTCTAGGTTAATGTCAATAAACCTATGCACTTGCATAAGAATGCAAAGTCAGTCAGATCAGACAAGGCTGTAAATTAATTTGAGCTCCTATCTGTCACACAAAAATGGCAAAATCAAAAATTTTCATAAGGACAAGAGAGAGCATTGGTGATAGCCTTATTCAAAGGAAATGACTGACATTTTAATGGCTTTGCCCATAAAAGGAAACTCAATCTGGGCACTCATAAGAGTTGAAAAAGAAAGTTCCTATGACCAGCCCATAGAACAGGGACCTCAAGAAATCAAATGTTAAGAACAACACTGACTATCTGTGATGATATAATTAAATATTTATTACAATTGCCTGAGTATCAAAGTTAATGAAATTAATTAATCACTCATTTATTTCTTCTTATCCTTACTCAACAAATTTCAGTGAATATTTACCACATGTCAGGCACAGTGACAGGTGCTAAAGTTATGAAGATAAATGAAACTCCACTCTCACACCCAAGGATTTACTATCTTTAGGAGACATAAATCTCCAAAAGAATTTTGCAATGAAGCATCATATATCCTATGAGAATTAAATCTATTAGTTAGGTGGGATCTAGTAGAAGAAGAGATAATCAGATTAATGGAATAAGAAAAGGATTTATTAAGGGAAATTCAATACAAAACCAGCCATTCATAATCTCAGAAACTTCTGAGTTTTATAGAAATTTCTGCTTAGAACAAAAGAGCTGAGTTGACACTTCTCATGATCCTTAGGTATTATTCTTAATTGTACCTGAATTTCTATTAGGTGGAATCATAGCCAGAAAAATCTAGAAATACCCAAGCCCTCTCTCAGAATGTATCTCTACTGCCAGTTTTCTCAAGACAGCTATATAATCAAGAAATAGTGGTATCATAAAGTAGAGGAGCAATGTATTATGATATCGAAATCCAACATAAGAGGCTTCCCTTCCCCCATTGAACTGAAACATGAATTTCAGACATGGCTGTACTCTAGCTAAACACTTGAGTAGATAACCACAGGAGGAAAGAGATCATTGAATGAAGGTCATATCCACATCCGGGCTGGATCTCAGGCCACATGGAACTCAGAACCAGCTCTGCCTATGCACAATAATCACAGTATTGCAAATAGCAGACCAATTCATAGCAACTCCTCTTTGTGTAGTCTAAGTGAGAATGAGCATAAGTATGCAATGAAAGGAGTTATTCCTGGAGTACCTTCCCTTAAGGGAACATTGACCTACAGGAGAATGGTACTCTGCCTAGGTTGTCAATTGATAATAAGACATAAAAATTGTCTTCATTAACCTTTTGTCTTATATATACTTCCATATTACAGTTTACAGAGTAGAAAGAGAATTCCTCAATCATATTTATATTTCTGATTACCCAGAGTAACATCCTGTAACAAGCAATTTTTGCCTTTTGCCATTTATAGAAGAGACCTTCTCTTTTTATTTGAGTGGCATCCAACAAAATCATCCGCTTTTAAAAATTTTAAGTAAGGGCATACATAAACAAAAAACAGCAATAATAAACACCCCTACCAAGGACTATCATGATATGCCATAAAAGACATAGTAATATTAAAATAAAAAAAATAATGAAGAAAAAGTAACAAAGAACAACCTGAAATAATTAATAATAACATTAAGAAAAAGTGGCAACATTGTCACTTCACTGTAGATCAGTGAAAGTACAACTACAGAATTGCAATAAACTGGGAATAGGTACCTTAGGAACATTTCTCTATAAATATCACACTCCCCTACTCGTAATCATACTGCCTAGAGCGAGCATCTTCAGAGTGTTGGAAACTGTCACCTCCTAATATATTAAACATGGGAGACCTCAGCCCCTCTTCTTTCTCTGACAGAGGGAACGGCTAATTAAAAGTCACGACTGTCACTCAAACGGTGTGTATTTGAGACAGTTCTTGAATTGATAGATTTAACTCCTTTCTTACAAAGCTTGTAAATCTCTTTTAAGCCTTACCTTCCCAGTCCTCAATATGAGTGACCCAGTTGGCTGGCAATGACATTGACTGAGTATCCGAGGGAAATTTGTGAGAGCACACCTGCCTTCAGAGCCCCTGAGGACCAGTTCAGTCATTAGAGATATTTTCCTTTTGTCAAAGCTGAAATACTTTCCATAGTAAGAGAATGATGAATGTCACATTAGCTACAGGGAACTGTGAACCTGCTATGTCCATACACAATACTCAGGGCTTTTGCCAAGATAAATAAACCTCAATGCAGTTTGAAAGTCAGAAAAGATAAGTTTTGTGTTATAATCTAAAATCACAGAGCTGTAGAATTTAAAAATGTTTCTAATTTATAAAAAAGAGTTGCTTTAAGAAATATTTGTAGCAAATGGCCTAATTCAAAGCAAGGATCCTCAGATACACATTTTTTTTTTCAGTGAAAGTATTAGCTGAATTAGTTTTCTAGTCAGAGCATCGATTGGGATTTTACTTCATCAGCATGACCTGATGTGTGATTAAAACAAAATAGCTTATGATGCTCCACTTGCAAAAGGGCCGGTGATGTTTTGCCACACAAGGACCTCTACCCGGAAGAAATTGCCTCTGCTCATCCAATCCTGATGCCAATGCCACGCTGGTACTGATGCAGAATTCGGTAGACAGAGCAGGTCTTATTTCATAAATATTCCTCTCTTCAAAAATATGAGAGTCTCCGCAGAGAGGTCCCTGTCACACTCCATTCTCTTCAAGCTAACTTCTAAATACATTTGCTATCTGCAAGAAAAGACTAACTGGATTTTTACCACTTCACCAGGACATTATGGCCCTCGTCACACAACACTGACTTGGTAAAAAAAGAAGCGTTAACTAAGTCTCATTTGGATTTTAAACTTGAAATTACTGTCCATCACCTGAAATTAAATAAGGCTTTATTGAATTATACACTATAATTTCATTCTCCGTGTACAGTGTGTGTGCTAATGAACCATATTTCCTTATAATAGACCTTCTGTGTCCTTTGCCACTTTTTTAATATACCAGTGGATTCTACAATCTGTTAAGGTCTAAATATAGACTGTATATGTCTTGAAGTTGCTATCCCAGTTCTGCATTTATGTGGCACTTTTTGTTTCCATCAAAAATCACATATATTAAGTCATTCAATCTGCTAACATCATTAATTTATAATCATTAACTCCACATATTGTCTTAAAATCACTTAAATGACTTGTCCTCGCCACTAAACAGAACATCCCTAGGAAACTCTGACCTAGCACTGAAGAGAGGATGCCTCTCTTCTGCAATTAAGGTCGTTCTAAGAACACATAGCTCCTCTTCCCTCAGTACTACTCCTTTCACATGCATCCATAATCCCTGATAGAATGAGCACCATCCCAACCCATCATTCCAATCCATTTTACCTTAGAAACATGGGCATAGAGTTCTTTGAATCCCTCATAGAGGCTCTACTATATTTGACTTGAAGGAATAAGGAACAACATCAGTTCTGTCTAGAGTTGTCTTTGCAATGCCTTTAGACAAGTAGCTAAGTGATGGGAAATTACAAAATGGGAACTCTGTTTTAGTTAAGATTCCAAACATGAAGTGGCTCTTTCCTTGAAAGAGTCCAGATGAATGCCCTCTATTGGTCAGTTTTGGCACCACACGTGGGTCACATGACAGTACTGCTCCAAGTTCTGTCAGATCTTGGATAGACCTTTATTTAGGTGATCTGTCAGATACCTAGATAAAATGGATTCTATTTGCTGTAAAGGAATGACACAAAAGGGCATAAACTGTATGGTTCTAGGTTTATAAAGAAAAAAAGGAAAACAAAAAATAAACAAAACAAAAAACACAAGTCAACTCTGCAGTGCCAGAAATCAGGAAGGTTGGCGTTTGCCTCTGGGGGAGCTGGAAAGGGATGATGGGGAGAGGATCCCAGAATGCTGATGATGTCCTGTCTCTTGGCCTGCATGATGGTGACATGGTGTGTTCATTTTGTGATAAGTCTGTAAGCCTTACTCTTGTAATTTGTGAACTTCTTTTTGTGCAGGTTAGATTTTATTTTTAAAACTTTAAGAAATACACACAAGTGCCTAAGCCTTTAACCAATTATATCTGAACCTAAAGATACAGCCCAAGGACTGGTATTCTAAAGCATTTTGGGCTAATTATGCTTTTTCACCTCCACCTGACAGGCCTCATCGAGGGAAGCTCTCCCCACACTAGACCTAGTCCACAGCCAGGGTCTCACAACCTCTAAAGGGAATTTCAGGCAATGATTCACGTCCCTTCGGAGGTCTTTCTCTTACCCATATGTATTCCTAGCCCTGGAACCTTCATTCCTACATCTCTTAAGCTGAGGTCTCGGGTAGGGGTCGTCTTTAGGTGCCTCTGCAAGACCCCTTGGAGGACAGTGAAACGTTGAAGGCAGTGTCCCCACTCAATAGCCAACACTGTTTCCCTCCTAGCTTTACCCCCTCACCATGCTTTCCCCCCACTCCCCAAATCAGGGACCATTAAATTGCCAGAGCCTTTGATAAGGGCAGATCGAGAAGAGAATGTAAATGGCCAAGACTTCAAATTCTGGTAGGCTCAACACTAGGTGGTGTGGTCTAAGATCTAGCCTAGGACTCTAGAGATCAGATTTTTAGTAATGGTTTTGGCAACATTAAGGTGATGTTGTGAATTCTCTGAGCTCATTGACTACTTTAATTCTATAGTTTCTTTTTTCTCTTTGTCATCTGCCCATGTACAGTTTGATTTCAACTAGAAAGGGGTGACATTCTGGCTTGGGCTTCCAATACATAGAAGAAAAGCGGGTGAGTGAGTTTAGAGCAAAGCAAACCAGCTTTAGCTTCAGACACAGCTGGCTATGAATCCTGACTCAGCCACACCATCTCTGTATAACCCTGGATAGATTTACTAAGTCACTCTGATTTATAAACTCCTCTTCAGTGAAAGTGAAGTAAAAATACTTACCTTGAGGGTTTTTATGAGGATTAGAGGTAATCTATGCAAAGCACCGTGCATCAGTTTTCCATCAAAGTGATAGAAATCACCTGGGGTCTCACAGGATCTGCGGAAGTAGAAGCTTGAATGTGGAACGGATGAAATAAGTAGTAAGTCAAATCCAGCAGCACCAGGGCCCAGCCCATCCGAGTTCCAGCTAAGTACTGTTGCTTTGCTGCGGATGAGACACCCCGTGTGTGCTGGGTGTTCACCCACATTGCCTCTCTGGCTTCCGCCTGGCCCTGCACGACTCTTCCTCTTAGTTCTGGCATTCCCTTGACTTTGGTCCTTCTTCCCCATTATGGCCATCACCTTGCTCTGCTCTTCTGTCCAGATGTGGACTTCTTCAAATGAGTACAGGCACACCTCATTTTATTGTGCTGCACGTTATTGTGCTTCACAGATGTTGTGCTTTATACAAAATGCAAACAAGACCTTCCACCGGGGAAAAAGATTACAACTTGCTTCTTTGCAGTGGTCTGGAACCTAGGCAGCAGAATCTCAAGTGTGCTTGTATTTTGAAGCCTGCTTCTGATAGGGGTGCTATACCCCTGGATTGTGCCTAATTCTGTATGTGTGTACTGATAAGAGCTTATGTAACGAGTTTCCCTAATAAAAATGAAATGCTGTTTTCAGCTTACTGATTCCCTGTTACCACTATGAGTGCAAAAGAGCTAAAGTGTTGTTATTACAGAAGCGGCAGATAATGGAAAAGTTGAAGCAGGACTGGAAGAGAGTTTTTGTTTTTTGTTTTTTTTTTTAAATCCAAATCAAAATTCTTTTTTAAAAATATATACAGAGAGGAATGGAGAGGGAAAGAGAATTAGAAACATAAATGAGTGACATCGATCAGCCACCTCCTGCACGCCCCCTACTGGAGATTTGCCCGCAACCAAGATACTTGCCCTTGACAGGAATCAAACTTGGGACCCTTCAGTCCGCAGGCTGACACTCTAGCCACTGAGCCAAACTAGTTTCAGCTGGAAGAGAGTTTTAATGGCCAAAGCATTGGTGCCGACACAGGGCAGCACTGTGGGCCATTCTCCATTTCTAAATTTAATGGAGAGAGGCAGATACGTAGATCTCAAAAGAAAGGATAAACTTAGAATATATATATATACATATATATATATATATATATATATATAT
>JAAGEH010000038.1:13126603-13140834 GCA_011751065.1 Lasiurus cinereus | reverse complement strand
AACCTCAAGTGAAGATTTTTAAAAGGGGACTAGATGGTCAAAAGAGACATTTTTCAAAAGGCACTAATAATGTTGAATCTGTATGACAAGAAAAATAGGCAAGCCTGAATTAAAGGGAAGAGCATTCCACAACACCCCTTGCAAAAACCCGACTATAATCTAAGTATTTGTGTCTTTCTCAAATTCTCATATCAAAGCCCTTTCCAGCAGTGTGACAGTATTTGGAGGTGGCACCTTTGGAAGATAATTAGGTCATGAGAGTGCGGTTCTCATGAATGGAATTAGTGGCTTTATAGCAAAAGGCCAGAAAGCTAGCTAACTCTTTCTACCATGTAAGGGTATAACAGGAAGTCAGCTGTCTGCAAACCAGGAAGCAGGCCTTCACCAGATACCACATCTACTATCACTTTGATCCTGGAATTTCCAGCCTTCATAACTGTAATTGTTTGAGTTCCCAAGTCCTTGGTATTTTGTAATAGCAGTAGAACTGACCAAGACAGGTGCTGAAATGTGAACACGGTTGGTGTGTTGGGCTTCTGCAACCTGTTTGCCCTAATAGTCTTTTCTCCATGGTCATTGTTGATTTAGGCAGAGAAAGATATCTATCTCATGCAAGGTGGTCAACCCAGTTTATCTTGGTTATTTGAGTCACCATTAACTGTTGCTAATACGTCTCTACTGGTCATTTGAGCTTGATCTGCGAACCCAAGAGCTGAAGAACAAAGGAGAAAATGCCAAACCAAAGCAGTGATGAAATTGTGTGCCTAGAAAGGGAGAATTTTTTTAAAGCTGTTTTGATTCTTGAGAGTCCCACAGCCCTGAGATTCAGACCTCCATGAGTTTTTATTCTGTTCCCTAAGCTAGGGTTCCAGAAGAAAGTCCTATATGCTTACACTAAGGTCTGTTTTTGGTCTAAGCATTTTGAGTGGGTGTTTGTAATTTGTAAATAAAAAGGAGGGGTGGAATCCAAGGGTTTAAGGAGCTCTTTGAGTAAGAATATGAGCAATGGCAAGAATCTCCTGAGAAAATCACAGGATGACCTGAGGAAGTAAAAACTTATTGTGGACTTCCATATGCCTAATCACAGGACATGAAGAAACATTAAGTAGAAATTCAGGTTCTTTGAAAATAGAGACTCTTGCCCTAACTGGTTTGGCTCAGTGGATAGAGTGTCAGCCTGTGGACTGATGGATCCCAGGTTTGATTCCGGTCAAGGGCATGTACTTTGGTTGCGAACCCATCCCCAGTAGGACAGCTGATCAATGTTTCTCTCTAATCAATGTTTCTAACTCTCTATCCCTCTCCCTGTCTCTCTGCAAAAAATAAATAAAATATATTTTAAAAAGAAAATACTCTTACCTCAGCGATCCCCAGCTGAGACATTTCACTAGCTACTTAATTTGGAGGAATAAACATGAAGCATCCCTCTGTATAACATTCAGAGTTGTCATATTTAATCAGGTAAATATAAATGACATAGCACAGTATATATACTTAGTCATTAGTGTGGATTCATTCAGTCTCAATTAATCTTTCTGTTATTTTTGTGCACTTCTAAATATAAGATCCCTCCAAGGTAAAGTTAATGATAAATAACTCAATGGAATTGACACTCACACTTCCTGGTTATTTTAGACATGATTCTTGTGGTCAGAGAAGGTAAAACAAGATAACAATGTATTTAAAAAAATAGTTGCTTTAAAAACCCTTATATAAATCTAGGTGCTTTATGAGGTACACTACAATTAAATATTATGGTGAACCCTGGCACGTTGGATGGAAGAAACATGAGGGTGGGAGAAGGACAAAGTAATTATCATGGCTACCAAGATCTATTATTCATTGAACCCTGTTCTTTGATGTCAGTGTGGATGCCTTGAGGAATGCGAAAGGATCCACTGTGTCTTCATTACCAGGCTTCCTTCCTTCCAGTATGCCATCTTTTCAAGAAAGAACAAAAGACCAGACAGACTCATGGAAAAGCTCTAAAAGATGTATCAGGTAAAGAGAATTTTTTATTCCAACATTAGCAATACTTCAGTTGTTTTTTTTGTTTAATTTAGTCCACTAAGAGTCTATAAGAATTTTGGAAAGTCTGTTAGTTTTGCTTTGCTGCATTGTATTTTTTCCTAAGTTAATTTAGCTAATCTCTAGTAAATCATTTGTGCTTTTATGGTATCTGATATTAAAATCAATGTAGACTTTCTATTTCCTTAACACAAACTTGGCAATAAAAATATTTACTCAGTATCAACCTCTTCGGGAGATATTTTGCTTTGAAATCATATCACAGAGCATTTCCCTTAAGGAGGTGTCCCAGGGTAGATTGGCCCATTTGGCTGGAGTCTTTTCTGGACAGGAGATTAACATACTTGGTAAAGAGCCTCTAACATTGTTTATGGTGTGCAGCAGCTTTTGCGAGGGAAAATTACATGGGACTCTCCTGGGAGTATTAGTTTAGATGAAAATATTCCCTGAGCCATAAGGACATGAGGATTCTTAGAGAAGCCCATGGTGCTGCCATTGACTAATGTCATCCCACTTTGATAATAGATGCTTTTTTCCCAGGGAACTCAGAAAAGAAAGACTCGTGTGTGTGTGTGTGTGTGTTACAATCCAAAAGAATGAGATTCAAAAATAACCAAAACAACATTCACATGCATCTCTAATTTGGTAGAATCTCAGATCTGACAACAGTATAAAGGCGTCATAGGGACACTCACTGAGTATAGCCATAAACAATAAATTTGGACAATAATGACTATAATGAATCATAGGTATTGGGAGAGGTGCTATCCACAGAGGAGATAACACAGAAAGCCTAGCAAGAGCAGACCAAATTGAGGCCCATATTCTCCACAGAGACTTAGTAATTTAGATCGTGAGAGTCTGACAGACTGGGTGTGAGCCCAGCTCTTTTATTTATTAGTTGAGTAACCTTGGGCAAGCCATTTTTATTCTAAGCTTCAGGTTACTCATCTATAAGAGAAACAGTAATAGCACGTAGTTTATGGGTCAGTTAGAAGGTGAGTGAGAATCTGAGCACAATGTCTGGCATTTATTAACAACCCAGTAAATATTGGTGGAACTGGTGGTAGTAGTCGGTGCTCAATAAATGTTAGTTGTTATGATGGTCTAGGAACTGGGCTCAATGCATTGAATCTTCCCAACAACCTCATGATGATGTGAGTGTAATTATTTTCCCCTCATTAGAAGTGAAAAGAGTGAGGTACAGAAGACTAAGTAAATTGACTGTGAATATACAGTGTATATACAGCAGAGTTAGAACTGAAATGAAGGCAAGATGGCTCTAATGTCCGGACTCTTAACAGCTATGGCTGTGGGGATGCTGCTGGAAGCAGACTTGTAAAACATAGTAGTTTATTCAAAGGCATTAATGTCATCGTTCTTTAATGAGGCATTAAATATTTTGTTTATTTATTCATAAAATGGGAAGTGGGCATTTCCATCCCGCCAGATTCTCAGTGAAATTTAGAAAGCTGTGACTCACTTCATGAGATCCTAAAAAAATGTGTGTGCATAAAACGCTAATTCTGGGATTTGAATTCTAACCTTGCCAGTGCTATTAACATGGAGGATGCTACAAACTCCACCATTTTCCTCTTTGGGGAAACTTCACAGGATTACTATGAAGATTAAATTAAAGAGGATATTCATATAATACACTCATAGAGGATCTAATCAATGTTAATTGAACCTGCTCTTGGCTCTCTTTTCTTTAAACCAGTTGGGTAGGTTCTTATTTACATATGAAACGTTAAGCCAAAAAGAGGAAGTTTAGTGACACCTTAACACAATGCACACAATATCAAATTCCTTTCTTCCTTCTGCTCATCTTTCCTTCCTATTTTCCTTCCATCATGTATCATATTCGGTATAGACACACCATACCATGCTGTACACACAACACTGGAGTTATAACAAAAAACAGGAAATACGTATATGATTAAGTGCCATGCTTCATGTTCCAGAGGCAGAGACTTCTCTGCACTGAAGTGATCAGGGACAGCCTTGCACGTAATATGATACTTGAGAGTTAGCCCTTGAGGATGGAGGATCTGAAGAGGGAGTAATAATCTAGGGGGAAGGACAGAAGTAAAATATAAGAAGTCAGAATTTGTGAGATGTTTGCTCATCATGAAGGGTTAAATAAACAGTTCATAGATAATGGCCATTAATATTAAATATTTTATAGGTATTTATATATTATTTCAGAGAGGAAGGGAGAAGATAGAGAGATACAAACATTAGTGATGAGAGAGACTCATTGATCAGCTGCCTCCTACACACCCAACATTGTGGATGGAGACAGTAAACAGGCATATGCCCTGACCAGGAATCCAACCATGACCTCCAAGTTTATAGGGCAATGCTCAACCACTGAGACATGCAGGCCAGATGAGAATGGCCATTAATATTAGCTACCTCAATAGCCCTATAGAAATGTTCCTTAATAACCTGGAGTGAAATCCAATGCATTAAGCAGACACTGAGGGATTCTGAGGGAAGCTGGGGAAAGAACTCCAGAGATCTTTCCAGCATGCCTTTTGCTCCAGGGCATGTGCAGAAATCCCTCTGTGCTTTTCTAGAGTAAAATTTAAACAAAAGAAAAACAAAAGCTCCCTTAAGAGAGTACTGAAAGTTTAAACATTCATCTGAGAACAGCCTAGGAGAATTTTGATTACAAGTCTGAGTCAGCCTGTGCATAACATACATGGAATGAAGAATTTGAATAGGAAAATAATATAGTGAAAGCCATATTGAAAACAAATCACCTGACTTAGACCAACAGTTTGAATCAGGAGACTGAGAAGTTACCTGCAAGATGACTAAATGGATATTATTGCAGTCTAGTTTTAATATAGTTCAAAGAATTTTGTATGAAATCAAGATGGTCTGAGTTGCAATAAAAATACAACTGCAAATTTGCACATAGCTGAGTGTGTCCTTCAAAAGGAAAGGAATTGGAGTCCTATTTCCTATCACTTTCAGAATGTGAACGATTTTGTGTATGAAATCAAATGCGTGCAACTATCCTTCCACAGTGATTTCTCAGATCTATGGCAATGTGAATCTACATTAGTACTTTACATTTTTTACCTATAATTCAGAATCCCAAACACAGATGAAATTAAACTCAGTATATGAGCAATTGCTTTTATTCAAACTGTATCTCACTAAATAATTTCAATATGATATTGGTTTGGATTACAGTACTGATTGATTTACCTCTTGAATAATGTCAAAACCTCTGAGACATTTTTCAACTTCTTTGTATTCTCTATGGAGGCCATATAGTAGGTAGAATAATTTCCCCCAAATATGTTCATGTTTTAATCCCTGGAACCTGTTAGTAAGGGACTTTTCAGTTATGAGTAAATCAAAGATCTTGAAATAGGAGATTATTTTGGGGTTATAAGAGTCTTTTAATGGGGAAAATATAAATAAACAAGCAAAATAGATACAGACTCATAGATAGAGGGCAGGGTGATAGCTGATGGGGTGGGAGTTTGGGGGCTAGGGGATATGGAAGGATTGAGCAAAAAGTGAAAAAAAGGGAGAAAACTCATGGACATGGACAACAGTGTGGTGACTGCCTTGCTGGAGGAGGTAAAGGAAGGTATGGAGGGTAAATGGTAACGGAGGGAGATTTGGCTTGAGGTGGTGAGCACACAATACAGTGTACAAATGATGTGCTATGGAGTTGTGCACCTGAAACCTATACAGTTTTGTTAACCAGTGTCACCTTAATAAATTCAATAAAAAAGAAAAGAAGAGTCCTTCGAAGTAAAACAGAGAGGAAGTGTCAGAGAAAGAGACGAGATTATGAAAGTGACGGTAAAAGTGATGCAGTGAGCAAGACTCAACCAGCTGTTACTGTTTATGTGGATGGAAGGAAGGTCCCAAAGGATGAGGATGGCCTCTGGAAGCTAAAAAACACAAGGTAGCAGATTCTCCATGGAGTTTCCCAAGGAACACAGTCTGGACTTTCAATGTAGTGAAACATTCATTCTTCTGACCTTAAGGACTTTGAGATAATAGATACTTATAATTTTAAGCCTGCTAGAGGCCCAGTGCACAAAATTTGGTCCCTAGACCTGGCTGGCCTATTGGGGCAGTATTGCCCAGTCCTGATCAAGGGCCAGGTCGGCCGGGGCCTGCTGGTTGCTGGCCAGGGCCTGGGGGCCTGCTGGCCACTAGACAAGGCCTGCCAAAGGGGCCTGCCTAATGGGGGGAGGGACAGGGAGGTTGGCTGGTTGCAGGTTTGCTGTGGAAGCACACTGACCACTAGGGGGCAACTCCTGCATTGAGCTTCTGCCCACTTGGTGTCAGTGCACATCATAGCCACTGGTCAACTGGTCCTAATGGTTGCATAGGCTTTTATATATAGATAGATGGTAATTTATTAGACCAGCAACAGGAAACTAGTACAAAATAATCTAAATAACTTGAAAGAAAAGTATAGAGACCATCCTGAAGCTCAAAGAGGCTCATTGACCTATTTCTAGAGTGAATTCTTAGAACAACTTTTTTCTGGACACTTCACTTAAAAAAATTCCAGTGACTATCTCCTTTTCAAGCTTTAACTCATCTATAAAACAACACTCTAAGACATTAAGGAGGTGTGGATTTATGGAAAGCTAGTTTTTCTCTCTAGGTCTCAATTTCTTTAAAACAAGGTCTATAAAAACACCTATTTTAAAGAAATATTTTGAAGGCTTAATGGGAACTGAAATTTAAGTATTATACAGCTTAATCCATTCAATCATTAAAAAAACAACACCTGTTTGCAGGAAACGCAGCTACTTTGTACTAGGCATTTTATTAAACTCTCAAGATAAGCAAAACAGACATGGCCCCTGCCTTCACAGTGCTCAGTCTTACACACGGCAGGTTCTCTGTGAATATGGATCCTACAATGCTAGCATACGTGACACCTGCTCATAATGATGACATTTAGTCAGGTCTTATGATGCTGGCACACAGTAAATGTAATGAAGACATGGTAGACTCCTCAGGACTTATAAACGGTACTAAGTATCTTACATACATGCAAGCATGATATGTAAACATGCAAGTATTTTCTCCATAACTACCATAGCTCACCTGAATGATTATTGGAAATTTGACACAATAGCTCCTGTGTCATGTGTCAATGGATGGTAAATCCTCCCATGATAGTTTTTTTCTGTGTTTATACCCCTTTGGAAGAACTGGATTTTAGCTGTGGTATACTGTTAATTGTCTTTTCTGGTCCATGATGTTAGAGAGAGGTATGAATGTATAATGAATGCACTCATGCTCAACCTAATGTGCTTCAGCCGCGTGCCCTCTATGTCCAATTGACATAGGGCATTTAGCAACTACAAGGACTTTCCCCAGCAAAGGCATATTCCTAACTCTACTCACTCACGGCGGTATTTTTCCAATGTTCATATCTCCATGGCAACAACATGCATTCCTCAGAAGCTGCCAAACAAGGTGAATACCGTAGAGTGGTGTACTGCCACTTAAGTAAATCACACCAGCCTCAAAGCCTGGAGAAGGAAGCAGGGCAACCTGGACTTTCCTGAAGACAAGATTAAAGTTCAGTTCAGGGAAAAGTCACTGGCATGAATGCTTCATATGCAAAGGCAACATACATTTACAGAAAATAAAATCTTGGTTAACACACTTTTGAGTCACGTATAAGTGTTCACTATAAACTAGAAAGCTTTTGCTTGATCTACTTGGTTCACTGTCTAGATGTTTTCCCCCCACCCCCTCCACACACACACACCCTATGCTAATGGCAAGCAATCAATCACTGACGCAGTAATCAGATTTTGCAGAAAGCCAGCGGCATCATTTTCAATCATTTAACTTGGCCAGGCTGCCTCCCTTCTTTATGAATCACAGAGATTAATGTGAAAGAATTTTGTAATGCATTTTAGGAAAATTAACAAATTATGATTCTTCTTTTACTCACAGTTCACCATCTCACCAGGCATTATGCATAGTCTGTATTGTGGCTTCTAACAGCTTTATTACTCAGAGGGGGGGAAAAAAACAGTGAAGGCATCCTGTACTTAATACAGGGATGCACTTTGGACAGATAATGCACATATTCAAAATAGGAAGCTTTAGGGAAAAGTGCTTTGGTGGTTATATTCTTCCCCAAGTTACTTTCCAGAATCAATCTCTCTCGAGGTAGGCTATGATTCAAACAGCAAGAGAAAAAAAAAATCGCATGAATTTTTGTCTCCAAGCTGGTCACTTTTGGAAATTCTTCACAGCCTTTTCAGGTACAAGGTTTTTGTTGCAATTTGGACTCGAACATTTTTAGATTTTTAACCATAAAATTTTCCTCTAAAACTCTTTCCAGTCCATTAAATTCAGATTTATTATGTTTTCCTGTTTATGTAAACATTGCTTGCTCATTTTAAAATAGTAATGAAAAAGCAAAGTATAGCAAATCAATGAAAATTGCTTAAAATCCCATCAGCCTGTGATAGCATTAATTTAAGACAATTCTTACACACACATACATTTATTTTATCACCTTCATTCTTCTTCTTTATTCCTTCTCTTTCTCTAATTCCTTCTATTGCTTATATCTTCTATTTTTTCTATACATTTCGATACCCTTAATTTCTCTGTTCTTTCTCCCCAAAATCACAGACCTAACTGTAAAATGCGAACTTATAAAATTCCTAGGAGATAACATAGGAGAAAAAAAAAATAGATGCCCTTAGGTATGGTGATGGCTTTTCAAAGGCACAGTCCATAAAAGAAATAATTGACAAGTTGGATTTCATTAAAATGAAAAACTTCTGCTCTGCAAAAGGCAATGTCAAGAGAATGAGAACATAAGCCACAGAACAGCAAAAATTATTTGCAAAAGACACATCTAGTAAAGAATTATTATCGAAAATATACAGAAAACTCTCAAAACTCAGCAATAAGAAAACAACAACCAGATTATAAAAACAGACCAAAGAGCTTAACAGACATCTTGCCAAAGATATACAGATGACAAATAAGCACATGAACAGATGCTCCACAAGATATAAATAATAATGTGATCCCTATCAGAATAGCCAAAATATGCAACCCTGACAACACTAAGTGCTGGTGAGAACTTGAAGCAACAGAAACCCTTGCTCATTGCTGGTGGGAATGCAAAATGACACAGCCACTTTGGGAGACAGTTTGGGAGTTTCTCACAAAAGTAAATATATTCTTACCATATCACCCAGCAGTTATATTCCTTGATGTTTACCTAAAGGAGATAACATGCCCACACAAAAACCTGCACACTGATGTTTATATCTATACGTGTCCAAACTTGAAGAAACCAAGATGCCCTTCAGTAGGTGAATGGATAAATATATAGTGGAACATCCAGTGAAATGAATGAGTTATCAAACCATGAAAGGACATGGAAGAATCTTATATGCATATTTTTCAGTGAAAAAAAGTCAATATGAAAATGACACATATTGTATGATTCCAACTATATGACATTCTGAAAAAGAAAAATCTATGGAGACAGTACAAAGATCAATATTGCCAGAGATTAGAAAAGTGAGGGAAGAATGATTAGGAAGAGCACACGAAAACTTTAGGGCAGTGAAAATACTCTGTATGAACCCAACCAGTGTGGCTCAGTGTTGAGCATCAGCCTGTGGAAAGGGGAGTCACAGTTTGATTCCCTGTCAGGGCACATGGCCCAGGTTGTGGGCTCAATCCCCAGTGTGTGGCATGCAGGTATCTCTTAACTAATGATTCTCTTTCATCATTGATGTTTCTATCTCTCCCTCTCCCTTCTTCTCTGAAATCAATAAAAATATATTTAAAAATTATTCTATGATACTATAATGATGGATACATGTCATTATACATTTTTCCATACCCACAGAATGTACATCAAAAGTGAACCATGTGTATTTGACTCATGATAATGTGTCAATGCAAATCTGTCAATTGTAACAAATACGTATATCACTCTGGTGGAAGATGTTGATGATGGCAAAGGCTACTTATGTGTAAGAACAGGTGTATATGGGTAATTTCTCTACATCCTCTTAATTTTTCTTTGTACATAAAACTGCTATGAAAAAATAAAGACTTCTAAAAATTTTTTGAAGAATAATTTCAACTCTCATGACAAGAAAATTTCATTTGCTTCAGGTTATATAGTTAAGTCAGGTTTCTGATACAGTATCTCAGAAGGTGACTGTATTTGGAAATAGGGTCTTTGTTTTTATAATAAGACTTCCAGTCTAATTAAATGTTCTTTACATTGAGCTTGATGGATCCAGGCATGGATGTCAATGTAGACCTAGAAAAATTATTCATTCCTACCAATGCCCTGCTCTACCCCTTACGATATTTGGCCATTCCTAAGTTGCCAGGATGCAGAACTCCTTTTCACAGACAATAGCTCCTCATTTTTAAAAAGTATATGAAGAGGACAATGCATAATGCTACTCATACTTAGTTCCTGGCTCACACCTGTCTTTTAATGACTTACATTCTCTCTAGATTTGCAGAGATTTCTTCTGAAATACTATTTTTTTGAGCATCATGAATTAACTTGCAGGCAAAATTTCTGCAGAACAACTAGATAAACCACATGTACTTGGGGGGGTTTTGAGTTCATATTTTCCAGTTTCAAGGGGTTCTCAGGGGGCATTTTAAAGCCAATATTAGAATTAGGTATGCCTTTGTAAAATTTACTTTCATACACAGATATATCATTTGTCCCTGTTCTGAGTCAAATATTATATATGCATACACTAATCTTCATTGAATTCATTTTGATAAAATCATATTCTGGATAACTGTAAAAACTTTCTGAGAATTAGATATGTAATACTGGGGAGAATTCCTGGCTTTCTTGGATTTCCAGGTTACATTATGTAAGAGGCCAAGACTTTTATGGCTCAAGAAAGTCATGATCTGAATCATCTGGAGTTCAGAAACATGTTTAAATATTTTAGAGAAGAAATAAATTGTAAGCAAAATATGACATGAGAGTTAGTATGCAGGAGGCTAAGACACTGATAATCCTAAGAAACTGATCATCTCCAATGCCCATTTGTGTTAAATATAAATCTAATATATTACAAATAGAAATCTAATGCTTTTAACAGGGTAAAAGCTAACCATCTAAAAGAAAGTGGAACAAATCACCTCTAATAAATTCACCAGTCAATGATTATTATTTTTTCATTTTATCATCCTAGTCCCAGAACTATAGTTGAATGCAATGCACAGAACTTGAGGAATCTGCTCTTTGCAGAATAAGAACAGCAAGAACCTGATTTTATAGGGCCCATTATTCATTGTTACAATATGATGAGTTATTCAATATCCAAACTTTTCATTTAAGTTTAAACTAGGCACTAGATGGAACAAAAAAGAACAAGTAGTCTGTTCATATATTATTATTTTAATAAAATAAGAAAGAGAAAATATTAGAAAATAATTTTAAAATGCTAGCTCAAGTAGATTTTTTAAATTGGGAAGTATATTTTGAAGGTTGGGGTTTAGTTGGTTAAAGATTTAGATATATGCAGAATTTTTTTAATCTAACTCTTTTTTTATTCACTCTTTGATCTATTAGGAATTGCATGAAAAGTTATTGCAAATTATTAGATAGAAAAATCTATAATGCAAACCCACTCTGCTAGTTTATTTGAAGCCCATTGCAAGATAGGTAGAGTCTCATAGGCAACTTTGTTTACTCATCATGATTTTTGATCGTTAGAGTGAAATGCCTGTAATGACAATGTGTTGCTGTGTTACTGTACCTTTTCCTCATTCTTACCAAAGTCAAATGAAGAAAAATGATAGTTCTTAGAGACCACTGGAAATGATCATTCCTTCTGCAATCTATAATTCAATCATGTGATGTAACAATAGAATAATTAGACATGTTTCTCTGTATGTGTTTTTCTCTTTTCTGAATCTAGAAAAGGTACAACAAAAGGAAAGCATTTTAGGTGGACTTTCCAGGTCATAGACGGTACAACCAGAAGTTATTTTTTCTACTGTGTCCACTTTGGCAAATTGCCACACTTTCTTATTCTTATTAAGGATAGGATAGTGACCCCAAATTTGTTGAATTTCTTCCTAGTCCTCAACATTCCCTCCTCAAATGAAAGTTAGTTAATCCAAACAACACAATCCTTCTAGAATATGACTTAGTCAGAAGGACAACTCTTTGGTTATTTAATCATTCTTGTGATAAGCTAGTGTCCCAAATGGGCCCTTGATGTATTTCATCCAACCCCATTGTTATGCGCCTGAAGAACCTGAAGCTGACAGTGATCAAATTGGAATGGGTCACTTGGTTCCCTCATTCTTAGACCAGGATTCTTCCCACCCCTGCACCCATGTTTTCTAGCTTGAGCTACATGCCAAGCTGAGCCTCCCACTGCACATTTCCCAGAGAGGCAATCTGATCTGCTTGTCAGAAACTAGGATGTTCAGAATGATTTTCAAGGTAGAAAGGGGTTAAGTAACTTGGCCTTCATGTCCTAAAGTTTATTATTTATATGTATATAACCATTGGATTCAAATGCAGTTGAGAAATAATTTTCACAAATTAAATGTTTGAAGGTTTTGAGTCCAGTCAGTGAAATGGGATTCTGAGGGTTCAGGAGGAATCATTTATTTTAGGTAGCATTGTTCCTCATGACACCATTTACTCGTATGACGTATAGCATGAACACATTATCAATGTCCCAATATATACAAATAATCAAAATCTTTGTGGGATATCAGCATATTTGGGGACAAGGGGTTAGTGAAATGGTATCAGATATATCACACATACCTATGTGATATTCTTGAGAAAAGCCATGTAGTCTAATATTCCTAATCAATTGCATGTAATGCTTAATTTTACTATTGGAGTCAAATGAAGTACAAAGTTAGAGAATACAATTAGTCTTACAGTACTCTTTAGAGAACAAAATCTATAGAAATTTTTCATGATAATGAAATGGAATAAGCATATCTGATCTATAAAAGCAAGATAACTATTTTCTCTTCACCTCATATCTAAATTCACCAAAACTTCTGAGGTTAAAGTAGAATTTTATAATTTGATCTTTCCTTTGTGTTTAATAGAAGATTAATGCCTAAATTGAATCCAAGGCCACAGTTGGAATTGCACAGATATAGCCCTTATTTTAAGTTAACAGGAAAAAATTTAATACGAATACAAAGGTATCCCAAATGACTGCACTTCATTCTTCAATATTAAAGAGTAGACATATTCCCATTACTCTACCACAGTTCTTTTGACTGTGTCTGATTAATTCATTTAAGTATTCTAATATATATGGAGTCCCATCATTGTTCAGGCATTGTTCTTTTCATTTCAAATGAAAGAGACAAAAAATAATGAGACACATAGCAAGTATGTCAGGTGGTAGCACTTGGTCAGGGCACATGTCCCAGTTGCAGGCTCCATCCCCAGTATAAGGCATGCCAATTGTTGTACCAATCTCACATTGATATTTCTCTCTCACTCTTTCCTTCTTCCTTCCTCACTCTCTAAAGATCAATTATTTTTTAAAAAACATTCACTCACTTCTCACTATATGTCCTCTGTCCTTGCTTAGCTCTACTTGATTCTCTTATTATTGAGGGGTATATATTCCCAGAAGAATTTATCCATGTGCAAAACAAATCACCTGTGCTATTAGTTTTCCTACCACCCTACCTAGAAAGGTAGACAAGGATACAAGTAAGAGCATCTCTCTTCCTACTTCTTTATTCTCTCCTCCTTCCTTTTAATACCTCCTGGGATGAAAACGGTTCACTTTTTTAATGGCCTTTGTGGCATATTATTCTAGTATTAGGTAGCAGGACTTTGTCTGGCTATCATAAGTAAAGGGATCTTTTTCACTAAGAGAGAAGAAATAGGGGAATCTTGAATCTGTGCTTCTTCTTTTTTTAAAATATATTTTATTATGTTTTTTACAGAGAGGAAGGGAAAGAGCTAGAGAGTTAGAAATATCGATAAGAGAGAAACATCAATCAGCTGTCTCCTGCACAGTCCCCACTGGATATGTACTTGTAACCAAGGTACATGCCCTTGACTGGAATTGAACCTGGGACCCTTGAGTCTGCAGGCCGGTGCCCTAGCCACTGAGCCAAACCGGTTTTGGCTCTCTCTCTCTCTCTCTCTCTCTCTCTCTCTCTCTATATAT
>JAAGEH010000038.1:12962598-13126503 GCA_011751065.1 Lasiurus cinereus | reverse complement strand
TATATATATATATATATATATATATATATATATATATATATCCTATTTTTATTGATTTCAAAGAGAGAAAGGGAGAGGAAGAGAGAGACTGAAATATCAATGATGAGAGAGATCATATCTGTACACTCCACACTAAGGATCGAGCATAAAACCCAGGCATTGAACTGAAACATATGAGTGTTCAGATGTTAACACTCAACCACTGAGCCATGCTGGCCCAGCTGTGCTTGCTCTTTTTAAAAGTCCCACTGGTTGTCTTGCTAAACACAACAGACTCCTTTTTTAAAGAAGTAAAATGCCTATTTTTTTCTTTGGTGGGGCTTGGGGAGAGACCTGATAGTTACACTTCTGAGATATAAAGCTACAAGGAATATAATTTAAGATTAAAATACACCAGAAGATAGGAGAGGGTGGGGGTAAGGGAGAGAGATCAACCAAAGGACTAATATGCATGTATATAAGCCTAACCAATGGACATAGTGGGGGGATGGAGGGTAATGAAGGGATAAGGACACATATGTAATACCTTAATCAATAAAGAAATTTTAAAAAATATGTACCAGTTTGTCCTTTATGAAATATTATACCTAGAAGAACCATGATAAATGTCAAATATCAAATCAGTGAGTAAAATGATGAATTATTCAGTAAATGATGTGTATTAGTTTTCTATTTCCTTTGTAACAAATGACCATAAATTCAGTGGCTTAAAAGAACACGAATCTATTATTTTACAGTTTTGTAGGTCAGAAGTACACAATCAGCCTCATTAGGCTAAAATCAAAGTGTCTACAAGGGCAGTGTGCCTTCCAAGGCTCTAGGGATCCATTTCCTTGTCTTTTCTAGCTTCTAGAAGGTTCCTGCACTTCTTGGCTCATGGCCCTTTCTTTCATCATGAGAGTGGATGACTCTAATTTCTGCTTCTGTCATCATAACAACTTACCGGACTCTGATCCTCCTGTCTCCCTTCCATCATGACATTTATGACTTTTATGTTGGTTCTATCCAAATAATTCAGGATGACATCCTATCTCAAGATCTTTACTTACTCACATATGCAACATTCCTTTTGGCATGTAAGGTAACCTTTTCACACGTTCAGAAGATTAGTGCATAGACACTTTGGGGTGGTATTTATTCTGTTTACCACATGATGCTAAAGAAATTGTCTAACCACTTAAAAATATAAAATTATACTTAAACCTCATATTTTCCACATCACTAAATTACACACAGATGAAAAATTTAAATATTAATCATGAGAACAATATTTATAAAAAGCTTTGTTAAAAGAGGATTAATTTTGTGTGTCAACTTCACTGGGGCATGGTGCTCAGATATGTGGCCAAACAGTATTCTGGATGTTTCTGTGATATAGTATATTTGGATGAAAGTAATATTTAAATCAGTGAGTATTTAGTAAAATCTGGCTGGGTGGCTCAGATGGTTAAAACATTGTCCTGTACACCAAGCAGTTTGTGTGTTTGTGTGTTCCATTCCTGGTCAGAACATATACCTAAATTGGGGTTCAATTCCCCATGGAGTCATGTATGGAGGCAACACCAATCATTGTTTCTCTCACATTGATGTTTCTCTTTCTCTCCTCTCCTCCTTCCTCTCGTTCTAAAATCAATGAACATATACTAGTATTCATTGAGAATATAAAATAAATAAAAAAAGTATGCAAATATATAGTCAAGTTCATTTATTGTCATGATGTTAATGATAGGAATTAATATAAGCAGTTTAATATCCAATAGCTGTGATTCTTTAAATCACAGTAGAGTCTAAATTAATAATTAAGCATTAAAATTCAAGTGTACATCTCATATAGTAGTGAAAATAGTAGTAAATAAGATATATTTCAACTACCAAATTCTACATAAATGTTAATGTTCCTAACATGTCTACATATGTATGTACATTGGAAAATCTAGAAACATATAGCAAGAAGTTACAAGTGATTACCTCTTGGTGATGGAATCTAAGTTAGTTTAAAAATTTCCCCTTTCATATATTGTTCAATTTCTTCTACCCATCCATTTTTACTTGTATATTTAAAATGTTTTAAAAACACTTAACTGGAACAACAATTATTTTAAAAACTATTCTACATGAGAAACACAGTGTTGTTATTTGGTTGGTTAGTTAATCTATAATAATAAAAGCATAATATGTTAATTAGACCAGACAATCCAAACGACCTTCTGGACCAGAACTGCGAGGGCTGAGGCAGCCACCACAGCTGTGAGGGCCAAGCCCCTTGCACAAATTTCATGCACCAGTCCTCTAGTTTTTAAATAAATAGTTAACAAGGCATGTGGAAGGCACCTGCTTTAGGAGTAGAGGCAGTTGCACCACAATGCTCCCTGAGATGAGATGTCCTTTGTAGTTAGCACTCTATCTTTCTTAGTGTATAAACAAAAGGATGGCAAGTTAGGTTCCATTTTCCATTTCATTCTCTTGGATAAGCAGTTTCTTCTCTAAGTGATCATTTAACCCAACAATGAGATAGACAGTCCAGGGAAGTTGTATGAGAAAGAGTACAAACTTTACACAATTAATTCAGAACATTTACTGAGCAATTAATGATAACAACAAATAGGTGGGAAGAATCTGATTTCTAGAACTGTCATCATATTATATTATTTAAAATGTCAAATTTTCAACAAAATATTAAAATCCTGCAAAGGAATAAGAAAGCAAGCCCCATAGACAGATAAATAAAGCAATCAGTAGAAACTGAACCTGAGGAAGCCCAGAGATAGGATATTTTTAGGCAAAGACTTTATGTATTTTTTTAAATATGTTTCTATTTTTTTCAAAGAGAGAGAGGAAAGAGAGAAGAGAGGAAAGAGGAAAACATTAATATATTGCCTCCTGCACACCCCCTAATTGGGATAGAGCTTGCAACCTACAAATCAGTCATGTGCCCCGACCTGAAATTGAACCAGTGACCTTTTGGGTTGATGTTCAGCCAACTGAATAACACCAGCCAGGGCCTAGAAAAACACTTTAAATCAGGTATATTGAACAAGTTGAAAGCTCTAAGGAAAACAATGCCTAAAGAAATAAAAGAAAACATTACAATTTTATCTAATCAAATAGATGATTTTAAAAGGTAGATGGAAATGATTTTAACTTAATCAAATATAAATTATAGATAGCACTTATAGATAGCACCTGTGCCCTGGCCGGTTTGGCTCAGTAGATAGAGCATTGGCCTGCGGACTGAAAGGTCACAGGTTTGATTTCTCTCAGGGGCATGTACCTTGGTTGTGGGCATATCTCCAGTGGGAGGTGTGCGGGAGGCAGCTGATCAATATTTCTCTTTCATGGATGTTTCTGACATTCTATCCCTCTCCCTTCCTCTCTATAAAAAAATCAATAAAACATATCTTTAAAAACAAAAACATAAATGTACCATCTGAATTTTTTTTTAAAAAATCATCACTAGAGAGGCCTCAGCAGCATATTTTTAACATGCACAAGTAAGAGTCTGCAAAGACAGGCCAATTGAGATTATCCAGTCTGAAAAATAGAAAGACAAAACAATGAGAAAAATGAACAGATGTTTAGAGACCTATAAGTACCATCAAATATACCAATACATACACATTCTAGAGAAATCCTAGAACATAAGAGAAAAAAAAGGATCAGAAAAACACTTGAAGGAATAATGGGTAAGATATACCATATTTGATGCATACCATTAATATACATGTCAAAGATGTTCAACCAACTCCAAGTAGGAAAATTTAAAGATAAATATACCTAAACATATAATAATCAAATTCTCAAAGACTAAGAATCTTTAAAGTAGCAAAAAAGAGCCATCCTCTCAAGTATAAGGGTTTGGCAGTAAGATAAACACATGATTTAATGTCAGAAATCACAGAGAACAAGTGATATAGTCAAACAGGAAAAAAATTAGACTGTCAGCCAAGGAATTTATATCAAGCATCGCATCCTTTAAATATGAAAGGGATGGATGTCCAGTCTCACTACATCTATTCAATATTGTGCAGAGTCAGGAAATTAGGACACAAAAAGAAAGACATTCATTTGGGAAAGAAAAAAATTATCTCTATTTGCAAATGACATGAGCTCTCATGTAGAAAATCTTAAGGAGTCCAGCAAAAAAAAAAAAAAACTATTAGTACTGATAAGTAAGTTTAGCAAGTTGAAGGACAAAAGATGCATGTAATGCATGTATAAACTAAACTATTTCTAAACACTGGTAGTAAACATTCTAAAAAAGAAATTAAGAAAGTAATTGCATCTAAAATAGCATCCGAAATAATAAAATACTTAATCAATTTATAAATATATTCTAAATATAAATATAAACTAAAACAAAAAAACAAAAAACACAACAACAACAACCTTGTTGAAAGAAAATAATGAAGGTCTGGATGAATGGAAAGATATTCTGTCTTCATGAATCAGAAGACTAATGTTAAATTGGCAAAATTTAACTTGATTATCCAAATTCCAATTGCCTTTTATTTATTTATTTATTTCAGAGACTGACTGACTCAAAAACTCAATGGACTCATAATAGCCAAAACTTGAAAAAACACTAATTTGTAGAACTTGCCCTTCCTAATTTCAAAATTTACTGCAAAGCTACAGTAATCCATATAGCTGCAGTATTGGCATAGGAGAAATCTATAGATCAATGGAATTAAATGGGGAGGGATCATAGAAAGGTAGCTAGGTGGGTAGATAGATATCCTCATACCAATCATCTCTCACATCCATATATGTGTGTGTGGGGGTGGTGCATGTGTACTAGTGATGTATAGCACTGTTCATTTTTTTAATATATATTTTATTGATTTTTTTTTTTTACAGAGAGGAAGGGAGAGGGATAGAGTGATAGAAACATGGATGAGAGAGAAACATCGATCAGCTGCCTCCTGCACACCCTCTACTGGGGATGTGCCTGCAACCAAGGTACATGCCCTTGACCAGAATCAAACCTGGGATCTTTCAGTCCGCAGGCCAACGCTCTATCCACTGAGCCAAACCGGTTTTGGCAGCACTGTTCATTTTCTAATGTACCATCATTTTTGAAACACAGATTTACTCTACAATTAAAAAAAACAATAGCTAACTGCTAGAAGTATATCTAAATATCAACATTAGTTATCCTATATAATAAAAGCATAGTAGGCAAATTTTCCCCTTCACCAGTTGTTGTCCAGGAGTTCGACCAGGGGTGGGGGCTGGCTGGGAGAAGAGAGGGAGGCCCCTTCTGACAGCCACTAGGGACTCTAGTTTTATATAAAAGAAAAGTAGCCCTGAAGAACAACCAAGATGGCGGCATAGGTAAACACCTAACCTTGCTGCCGAGCATAGCCATATCAAAACTATAACTAAAAGACAAAACAAATATCATCCAGAACCACAGGAAGGCTGGCTGAGGGGAATTTTTAAAACTATGTACTAGGAAAGAGAAAAGTGCATTGAGTCTGGCAGGAGGTGTGGAAGTGGGGAGGTACAGAGAAGTGACAAAGGGGCTGGCAACTGGGTACACTGTTGTCTTTTTCACAGGGAGGAAGATACAAGTTCCAGACTGCTCTGAACTCCAGCTCTGGGCTAGACTCTGGGGACCTAGACTTAAAAGGGGAGAAACTAGACTGTCTGGCATTGGGCTGAAACATGAGGGTGGCTTTCTCTAGAGGTGCTAGCAGTGATCATTGTTCCTGCACACAGTGCCTAGGGCACAGAGAACCTGGGGCCTCTTTGGGGCAGGGCTGAAAGTCAGACATTGCTGTTTATTTCACCCTTTTGATTCCCTGAGACCCCGCCCCCTGACCCCCCAATTTACAACCCGACCCAAAGTATACACAGAGACTTTTGCATATGAAGGGACTGTTTTTGTTTTTGTTTTTGTTTCAATTTAAACCTAACAAACTAGCTGGGTCAGAGAACCCCAGAGCTGCCAAAAGAAGGCCCAAGGCTCCACAGCAGCTTGCTTTGATTCACAGCTGCGCCTCATCTGGGCACCTCCAAACCCCAAAGAGGCAGAATTTGCAGATCTTTCTGTAGCTCCTGCTGGGTGGCTTCAGGCAGTGGCTGACTTTGCACCTCCTTGGAGATCCAAGAGCCAGTGTACCCAGTGGTCAGAGTGAAACCATCCAGATAACAACTCTTCACATTCATAAGAGACACACTCAGGGGGCGGGGAGACTCAGTGATCATCAAAGCCCCTCTGAAGCAAGTCTTGCCCTATAAGGGTGTCTCCAGCACAGCAGTTCTCCCATTGTAGACATAACTGGTCCTCACAGCCATTAGGCCTGGAAGTCAATCCTCCTAGTGATATCAACAGCAATCACAACTTAACTACAACAAGACTGTGAACACAGTCTACAAAAGGGTGAACCAAGAGTGTCCACCTCAAGTAATTAGGGAGGCTGAGCCACTGGGCCCTATAGGACACCTAGCACACAAAGCCACTCTATCAACACAGGGAAGCAGTCAAAATATGGAGACAAAGAAACAGGTCACAAATGAAAGGAATGGAGGAAAGCAAATGACTGGATATTGAGTTCAAAACCAAGGTTATAAGGTTTTTCAAGAATCTTCTAGAAACCTCTGAGAAATATGGTGAGACCCTTAAGGATATGAAAAAGGACCATTTATAAATTAAGCATACACTGTCTGAAATAGATTATAATATACATAGATCCAAGAGTAGACTAGAGAATTGCAAGAATCAAGTCAAAGATTTGAAATACGAAGGAGCAAAAACCACAAAATATGGAAAAGCAAAAAGCAAAAAGAATAAAATATATGAAGATAGTGCAGGAAGCCTCTGGGATAACTTCAAGTGTACCAACATCCAAATTATAGGGGTGCCAGAAGAAGAGAAAGAGCAAGATATTGAAAACCTATTTGAGGAAATAATGACAGAAAACTTCCCCTACCTGGACTCTGTCCTTTGGCTATTTCCAACTAAAAAATCATTCTTAAGGCCTAACATTTAAAAACCTATTCTCAAAATAAAACAGACATCCTCTGGGACTCATTTTATGCTGCAACAAACACTGGGTATTTCTTCCTTGAGGATTATCACTGTCATAACAACCAGGAGTGACGCTGGCATGCCAAAACTCACAAACATGGCCCTCGTTTCAAAAGCCCCTGCAGTAGAAATACACATGCAAGCCCTCCAGAGAGCCCAATTTAAAAGACAGCAACAACAAATTGCCCTGTAGTCTCCCACGGAAGGAGGTTACACACATCCTTATGCCTTTATGTTCTGGGCATTACTTCCTTTTGTTTCTAAAAGTAGGAGGCTCAGTCCTGGGTGCCTTGTGGACCCAATTAATCAGAGACCAAAACAGAACATCTCTCACTTTGTCTTTTCAATCGCAATTATCTGAAGCTGCAACACAGATACCTGGTATATATCCCAGGGCTGAGTGGACCAATATTGACCAACTATAAGGATCTGAAATCACCCTATGTGCATGGCTTGCTTTAAAAAAAAATAGATACCTGTTTTGTTCTCGTTCATTTTAAAAGAAGAAATTATACCTCAGAACCAGGTCTCAAATTGATTACAGAGTGATTCAAAAACAATCAGTTGTTGCTGCTTTTGACGTAGCATGGAAACATTTCCAAAGCCAGATCTCAATTCTGGCAAAAGTGATAAATTCGTAGAAAAGAGAGCATCAAGTATCCAGTTAAAAAATAATAATAAAAACAGTCCTAGGTTAAGGAGACAAAACAGTTTGGGTTGCTAGGAAACGGGCAATCTGATTTGTATTTATTTTCCTTTTTAATTCTTGAAACTATCTTCTCTGCTAACCTATGTGAGACATGAGCAAAGAATTAGTCCCTGTTACCATTTAAGCACATGTTGTTAGTTATCTTGGTATAAAGCATTTTTAAAAGAATTTTTCAGCTCCTTTCCTCATTATGAAGATAAATAGCATAGTTAAATAGTGCTATAATCACCTCAAAACCCACTTCCCTCCCCCCGTAGGCTGCCTTCAGGGGAAACTCATTCCACTCGCCATTTTCATCGAATACAAATTCTTCAAAACTAAGTGAGGGAGATGAGATGGGGCACATTCAGGGTGGTATGGAATAACCTGATGAACAAAATAGATCCGGAGACATAGAAGCATAGAACAGACTATTGAACCTCAGAGATAAGGTGGGGGAGGGGAAGTGGGTGGGAAGAGATGAACCAAAGAACTTGTGTCATGTATGTGTAACCCATGGACACAGACAATAGAGCGGTGAAGGCCAGGGGCTGGGGTGGAGGTGGGATGGAAGAGTTCAATGGGGAGAAAAGGGGACATACTTTTGATAACAAAAAAAAAAAACAAAATGTGGAAAACTTGTTGTGCTTGATAGTCATTTTGTAGTAAGCTCCAGCCACATTAGCACTAACCTCGGGCTAGGTTTCTATTACCCCAAACCCTATCTCTTTCCAGTAAGCCAGGTGTTTCGCCTTAGGGCTAGGAATTTTTGCTAACTTCCTCATTCCTCCTTCTCCCTATAAATACCCCGAATTCCTCATGAATAAATGAGACTTGATCAGAACTTTGTCTTGTCTCCATTCCTTGTGTCTCTTGTCCCTTTCATCCCCACTCCCCCTCTAGGGTCCTTGTTGACTTAACCCGCAAGTCGGGAACAACAAAAACCTTAAGTGGGGGAAAATGTTGCTCAGAAAAGAAAAAAGTATCTCCTGCTTTCAGAGTATGCTAAGGTAAGGAAAAGAAAAAACATTAAAAATGTTTTAAATTATAGGCCAGAGTCCTACTTTTTATTTGGTTTGGATGGATTGAACTTTAAAAGGATGTCTATTCAGTGGTTCTTCCTCCTGGCTGCGCATCAGAATTAGCAGGGGAGCATTTAGAAATGCTACTACCAGGGCCTCATCTAGACTAATTATAGCAGCATCTCTAGAGACGAGGCCCTGGCATGGGCTTCATTTGAAAGCATCCCAGGTGACTAGTGTGCAGCTCTGGTGGAAACCCTCTGCCTACAGCTAGAAATTTTCAATTTTATATGAACACAAATGCCTTCCTTGGTGTTAATTCTCTTGGGCTACATTTGTGAATTCTGAAGACACCTCCACAAATCAGAATCCAACCCGCTGGGCTGGTGCTCTGAGTAATTTTTTAAGCTCCCAAAGTGATTATGATGCAACCCTTTTGGCGGTCCAGTGATGCATAGGCTTTTAGCAACCACCACTCCAGGCTGATGATCTTGCTTCTTTGCTTCTTGTTTGCTGTGTCTTGGCAAAACTATCTATTGTTTACTGGACTCACATGTATATCATATCTACTTTGGGGTAACACATACCAAGATACACAGTACTTAGTTCTTGTCCACATATTCCCAGCAGTCTGGAGAGCCTCATATTTATTCAAATGAAATATTGCTGGAAGTATTCAGAAAAAAAAATAAGTCATATGAGCTTGTCAAGACAGAAAATTCTATCATAAGGACTGGCTAGGATTAGAACTAACAATGGAAAAAGTGATTGTGTATGGAGGTATCCATTGAACTCACATACACAAGAATAAAAAGTGGTGACATTTGAGAAAGAGTAAACATGGTTCATGCTAAGGAATGGTATTAGATAATACCAAACATGGAGACCAGGGGAGAAATGGATGGCAGTATTTAGCACTGTATCCTAGAGGCAACAGATCACGGTGTTAGATAACAGATTTATGACGATGATTTCTTGTTTCCAAAGGTGGACAACAACACATCTCACCACAAACAGGCACATTTGTGTCATTGATTAGCAAGAAAGATATTAGCCAAAAGTGAAATGAATATCTATAGATTCATGTGAAAAAGTTGATATTTAGTCAGTGTCCAGGTTTATTCTCTTTACTAGCATTTTCCATCTGCATCTTCTGTCACGTTTCCATCTGCATCTTCTGTCACGTTTTTGCAAAGCAAATATAAACACATACACACATATGTATGTATAGACATGAGAAAACAAATGTGATATGAAGTGAAAAAGAGATTTCTTTCAGTATGTTACTTGTTCTTTAACGCCATCATGCTAAGAGAATGAAATAAAGATAGTCAAAGCTCAATAGAGACATTAACATTTAGTGGAAAGATAGTTGGGATTTCAGTTTATTTTCACTACTAATTAACTTTGACCTTGGGAAAAATTGCTTCCAATTCTAGTAGTAAATTTTTACAGAGATAAAAATACAGACAGAAAGACAGACAGAAATAAACAGATTAGAGGAGGGGAGGAAGGTGGAAGGGAGAGAACGAGATCCTTAATATTACAGAATTGCATAGCATAAACAATGTATTTATACATTAGTAGATTTAGTTGACATTTTTCAATAAATAAGCCTTCTGCCTAAGTAAGGTAATAAAATATCTTTTTTCAAGTGAGCTATTAGAATACATTTTAAATCATCTGGCTGACATCATGATTATTTGATTTTGCCAAAAATTCAGCCTTTTCTCTCACTGTGGCCATATTCTCTCTAACATTCTGACAACATTACAGGTACAAAAATGAGAACTTAAAATACAAACACCAACTTGTCATAATTGGTCATTACACATTCCCCCTACAAAAGTCACACCATTACCAAATTAAAACCAAACTAATGTTATGACATAAGGGTCTACTGTAGATGTACCTTATGTTTAAGCAGCAGTATTTAATAGTTTTCAAAAATTGCATGTAGTATGATTGTTTATCACAGTGGAGATTTTCAGAGAAAATACTTTTATTCTACATAAAAACAGATATATACTTAAAGATATTTAAGCACAAGGTAAATAAGAAAGTTTAAAAGAAAACAAAAAAAAAGATTAAAGTCTGTTTTTAAAGAAATAACTTAAGGCTCATTGATAGAACAAAACCTTCTCTTACATCTGTTTCCATAAACCTAGTTAATGGATTATGAATTGGTTGGTTGTGCTATGGAGGAGTTTGAGACAAAAATGCTTTTGATGAAATGGTTCAAAACTAGTAAAATCAAACATTTTCCAGAGACTAACCTCTCCTTTGACCCTCAGAAATCATCCGTAGTGTGAGCCATATATTTCTTTCTAAACATCTAAAACCATTTAGGACGTAAACACCCTCACCATTGGATAGAGTTAGGAATAAAAATCAAAATATATTTGTACCACACTCCCTGGCTTTTCAAGTTTGCTCCATTCTTTCATTTTCTTGCACATATATTTTTTCAACCGTAAAAAAATACCTTTTTCAAAATTCTAAAACACTTGAAACATACACAGAAGTAGAAGGAATAGTGTGATAAACTCGCAGTATCCAAACCTACTTTTAATAAATTATTAACACACAGCCAATCTTGTTTTAAGCAAACTTCCCAGTTCTCCTTCCAAACTGGGTTGTGGTGTCATTTCCTTTATGAACACCTCTGCATACAACTCTAAATTGGGACCTTTTTTTTCACTTATGAAATCATAATACCATTATCATACCTAAAACAACTCAACATAGCTCTGAAATATCATCAGATATTTAGCCACTATTGAAATTTCCTATTTTTATCTGTTTTGTAAAGTTGGTTTCTTTACATCATTATCTAGAGAGGTACTACAGATATAGTATAAATACCTTAGACTATCTTAACATTTTTTAAATTATTTTTAAGAAACTTTGTTTTGAGTTTTACATGTACAGAAAATTTCAGAAAATAGTACAAAATACAAAAGTTTTCATATATGTCACCCCCAGTGTCTTGATGCTCAAGAAGATGCCCAACCAACCGAGCCACACAGGGCTATTAATGTTGACCTTGAGCCAGGTTTCAACCACTAGTTCTTTTACTGTTTCCACGGTTTGCCTTTTCCAGGATGTCAAATAATTAGAATCATGTGGTTTATAACCTTTTCAGACTACCTTCTTTATTTAGAAATGTGTACCGAATGTTCATCCATGGCATTTCATGACTTGCTAGATTACTTAATTTTTATAACTGAATAATACCCCATTGTATGGATGTAACAGTTTGTTTATGCATTCACCTACTGAAGGATTTCTTGATGGCTCTCAGTTTGGGGTGATTATGAAAAAAGCTGTTACTCACATTGCATGCAGGCTTATGTGTGCGCATACATTTTGAAATCAGTTGGGTAAATACCTAGGAACACATTCACTGCATCGTTAAGTAAGACTTTATTTAGCTTTGTCAGACATTGACAACTGTCTTCCAAAATGAATGTGGTAACACTCTGAATTCTAACATCAACGCATAAGAGAGCCTGTTGTTGCACATTCTTGCCAGTAATTGATATTTTCCCTCTTAATTGTCTTTCTGCTTTTTCTTTCTTTGCAATGAATATGTAAAACTGGATTTTTGTTCTGTGTTATTTGTGGAGTTTCTGATTTACATCTATAATTTCTTTTGTCCCCTCTATTGCTTGGAACTGAATGTTAAATGTAGAAGCATGATCAGATTTAGATTATTTTTTTTTCAAGAATACTTTATAAGGGATTTCATATGGTATTGCATCCCAACCAGGATGATATAAATTTGGTTGAATCTCCTTAATCCTGATAAATAGGCTTAGATGAAGTCAGTCTGATACATGAGCTATAATGGTCTGTATCAGTTTATCTCCTAATTGATTTAGCACTCATGGCCTTGATCAATTATCCAGGGTTGTCTCCCAATTTTTAACCAGTTTTCCCATGAAAATCACTCTGACTTCTGTATTTCCACACCTGTTCTTAAGATTTGTTCAGGTTCGCTTGCTAGTACAAAGCAGCAGCTTTATTGACAAGTATTAATATTACATAATAAAATATCAAATATTTGTTTTCAAAGATAGGCTTCTCAGTAGATTCAAATACAACTACCTGACGAGATTTGTTTTTATAAATTGCTTGCTCTTAACGCCATTAACTTTATGTCCTGTCCCTTGGTAACTTTATTGGTACAGATAAAAATTACATTTTTTCAGAAGGTCTATTAATGTTTATTGCATTTTTAGTATAGCAAACAATTTTAATCAGCATTACAAAGCAAATAAAGATCATTCATAATTGTGACTCAATAGCCAGGCCTTCATGGCTCAGCATTTGAGTGTCAACCTGTGAACCAGGAGGTCATGGTTTGATTACTGTTCAGGGGGCACATGCCCAGGTTGTGGGCTCGATCCCCAGTAGCGGGTGTGCAGAAGTCAGCCAGCCAATCAATGATTCTCTCATCATTGATGTTTCTATCTCTCTCTCACTCTCCTTTTCTCTCTGAAATCAATAAAAATATATTTTTAAAAATAATAATTGTGACACAATGATTATAATTGTAAGATATCTCCACTTTTTTCTGCCTAACATTTCCATAGTTAAGTACATGATATATATATTGTATTTTGAATGTTAATTTATCTTATAATTGTACATTGTCTTTTAAAATCTTGGTGAATCCCAGGTTTAATGCTATATTATCTTTCATTAAATACCTTTAACACAATTATTTCTCAGTTGTAATTTTCAGCTCTATAATCCTATTTCTCCTCCTCTGCTATTTGAACTTCTAACTCACACCAAAATAATTCATATTCTTTCCAACTTTAACTGGTTTGGCTCCATGGATAGAACCTCGGCCTACAGACTAAAGGGTCCCAAGTTTGATTCTGGTCAAGGGCATGTACCTTGGTTGTGGGCACATTCCCAGTGAGAGATGTGCAGGAGGCAGCTGATCGATGTTTCTCTCTCATCAATGTTTCTAACTCTCTATCCCTCTCCCATCCTTTCTGTAAAAACAAACAAACAAAACACGCAATAAAATATATTTTTAAAAGGTGAAAAAAAGAGCCCAAAACATCAGAAAGCCTCTCAAACCCAAAGCAGCATCCACAGTTAAATTAAAGCTAAGGTTCAAATTATTTGTTATTTTTAGATAACTTTACTTCCAGATTCTATTGCCTTCTGACTTCTCTTCATATATTTTTTTTTAAGTAAGAGAAAATGACCATTGTTTGCTGGTCTCATTGGCATGCATTGTGTTAATGTTTTTTCCATTTTATAAACTGATAAAGTTTCTGGCAACAAAATTATATTTTTGAGGTCTCAAATGAGTCATTCAAATTCAGCTTCCCTTTCAACCAAATAGGTCACAATAGCCTCCTCTTTCCCAAATTAGATACTCAGCTGTTGATGTTTCACTGTATGAGACCTTAAGTAGTTTTCAAACCACCAGGCACTACTCATTTTCCAAAAAATTTGAATTGCTGCAAATTTTAGGAGACACTATCGCATATAATAAAATAAAAACATATTACAATCACTTCCTTTTCATAGTCTATTAATTTGGTAATTCTATCAAAAAGCTATTAAATTCCATCTGTCATAATTTTTTTATAAACCAATTCTATCTATTGCTCGTGATTGTGTTACCTTTGAGAGGTTTTTACAGGTTACTCTTTTTAATAGATGTATCATTATTGAAGGATTTACGTTACATTCACTGAACCATAATTACCATGATAGCAGTTCATTCTCTCCTGGAAAATTGATAGGATGTTGATGTTTAATGCTGTCATTTCCCAGTCCTTAGTCCATTTTCATAAATAACCATCAACAAAGTAAGTTTTTCAACAAAATCCATTAACACCTTAGATGGCAGGTCATTCAGAATTTGCTCATTTATTTTGCCCAAGAGGACCTTCACCTGTTTTTTAATCAACAGCTAGTTTTTGAAAGTATTCTGTTACATTAAAATCCTAGAGTGAAAATAATGGTTTTGTGTAAAGCAATTTCTTGGCATGAAATATAATTCTTATATTTGCACTATACAGTAAGAGCGTGATGGAATTCTCAAAATACACATATGGACTGGTAGCACAGAGGGTGAGGTCTGTGTTTAGAGACCGCTGTGAGCATTCCAGCATATTCCTCTTGTTTGTAGGGAAGACATCTTATTCTCATGATATGTCTGTGTTTTACTGAAAAGTAATAAAGTAACTCATCCAAAACTGTTTTTCTAGGTCTTTAAAACATGGAAGCCGGCAGGTATGGCTCAGTGGTTGAGTGTCAATCTATGAACCAGAAGATCATGGTTATATTCCCAGTTAGGGCACACATGCCTGGTTTGCTGATTCGATCCTCAGTGGGAGGTGTGCAGGAGGCAACTTCTAATGATGCTCTCATCATCGATGTTTTTCTCTCTCTCCCCCTCTCCCTTCCTCTATGAAATCACTAAAAATGCGTATTTTAAAAACAAACATGGTAGATACAATCCCTTCTAAGTGGTGCCCTTGATTTGTCTCAGTTCATTTGGAGTACCATGGCAGGTAAAATCATCAAGCTAACTTCAAAATCAAGGCGCTTCCCCTGAGCAAACTCTTCCTCTTCTTATTATGGGTGAGGAATCTAAGAAACCACATTAAACTAATATAGAATGTAAAATAAACCAAAGTGGGAGGATTTTAATCTACTGATTTTAATACTACTATACAGCTGCTTTAATCAAGATAGGTAGTAGTAATTAAGGGATAGATATATATCAATGAGACAGAATATATAGTCCAGGAGTAGACCTACAAAAATACGCACCTTTGATTTTTTGCAGAGTTGCACAAGTAATTCAATAGAAAAGGATAATTCTTTCAATGGATAGTATTGAGACAATTGTATGAGAAAATGAATATTAACCTGAACTATAAGCAGGCCTTCCATGCTTCTGCTTACCCTAATACTAGCTCCATAATGGATATGCCTAGACCAGTGGTTCTCAACCTTCCTAATGCCGGGATCCTTTAATACAGTTCCTCATGTTGTGGTGACCCCCAAACATAAAATTATTTTCTTTGCTACTTCATAACTGTAATTTTGCTACTGTTGTGAATCGTAATGTAAATATCTGTGTTTTCAGATGGTCTTAGGCAACCCCTGTGATGGGGTTAATGGACCCCCAAAGGGGTCATGACCCACAGGTTGAGAACCGCTGGCCTAGACTATTCTTTCCCAACTCAAGCCTTTCTTATTCAAACTGATTAATAGTTCTTTGTTATTTTTAATCAACCTTATATAAAATAAAATGCATCAATATTAAAAATAAAACTATAAAATCTTCATAACAAAATCTAGAAGAAAATCTTTGCCACCTGTGGATTAAGCAAAAAGTATTTAGACATAACTCCAAAAAGCATTAAGATAAATATGGATAAACTGCACTTCAATAGAATTTAAAACTTTTGATCTGCACCAAGATGCTGCTAAGAAATCAAATGACACATGATTGGGATGTATATTTTCAAATTGCTCAACAAAAATAAATATTAAATTCAATTTAAAAAATGAGCCAAAGTCTTAAACATTTCATTAAAAAAGACGGCAAATAAGCACAAGGAAGGATGATCAGTACAGTCTGCTATTAAGGAAATGAACACTAAAATGTCAATAGTGTCATTAAAATTCTATTAGAATCGCTGAAGAAATATTGACAAGACCAAGCACTGAGAGGATGTATAGGAATAAGCTGAAGTTTTCATAGATTGTTGGTGGGAATCAGCCCCTCAGAAAGATAGTTTGCCTGTTTCTTATAGAGTTAAGTATACACTTACAATATGGCTACCAACGTCATAGTATTTAACTGTAAAAATGAAAAGTTAAGTCCACAAATACCTCTGCAAAATCATTCATAGCAGATCCTATATAATAAAAGGATCTTTTAATTTCTAATATGTCCCCTCAACCAGGAGTTTGACCAGGGGGCAGTGCCAGGGGAAGGGAGATCCCATCCCCCCAGCCAGTGGTAGCAGGTAGCTGGGGGAAGGGAGGCACCTCAGTCCTCAGTTGGCAGCCGGCTGCCACTAGGGACCCTACCTGTGCACAAATTTCATGCACTGGGCTTCTCATCTATTAATAATCATGTGAAACTGGAAATAAACTGCCTTCAGTTGGTAAATGGATAAATAAACTGTGGTATATCCATATTATCAAATACTACCCAGGAATAAAAATGAATTAACTGACAATACATGCAATAACTTGTATAAATTTCACAGACATTATGCTCAGTGAAAGCAGTGTCAAAATGTTACATTTATCTATGATTTTACTTAGATGGTTTTCTTGAAAAGACAAAACTATAATAATGATTAATCAATAATTACCAGCAATTAGGGGTGAGATCTAGAATGTTACTAGACGGGCAAAACATGAGGGAGTTAATTGGATTGACAAGATTGTTCTTTTTCTAGGGAAAACGAAGATGGCGGCATAGGTGACCACCTAAACTGCTGCCTCGCACAACAATTTCAAAACTACTACAGTTAAAGACAAAAAAGATTGTTCTTTTTCATTGCTGTGGTGATATTTTCATAAAAGTACCATATGCTAAAAATGCATAAACCTATAGAACAATAAAAATGAATTGTATTTTATATTTATTTGAAAATAAAATAAAATATTTCATACAGCTTAACAGAACCAGGATAACATACATTCATATATGCATGTCAACTTTCTGGAAAATTAAACAAAATGTAAACTCACTAAACAGAGAGTTGTCATTTTTATGTAGTTAAAGTTACCTTTTAATATTATGTACTTTTTATTATTTGTATATATTAGCATGTTTGTGTCCTGGCAGTTAAAAAAATAAAAATAGAGAGGTAATATTTGGAATTGGTTCAAATGATAAAATAAGAGGAAATGCAAAAATCTTACAGAAGTCTACAGCCAATAAGTTCTAGATATCTGAAACACAGTTTCTTATGGTTTCTTTTCTGCCTTCTGTCCAAACTTAAGTCCTGATCATGCAAAACTATCTAGGGAAAACAAATAGCCTGCCCAAGTAAAACGTTCTGAGACTGTTCATGATAACTGACAAATGTAAAACCATTGCCCTTGGATGGATAAGGTCAAGTGAAGAGCTTTGGAAGGGTTTGTGAAACAAAAAAAAAATCAATAGTTTTGTGTGTTTAATGTCTCCTCCTCGAGCAAAGTCAAAGAAGAAAAACAATGTCACTGCATGTAGTGTTCTATGAGAGATAAATCCTTTCAAATGATCTGAGTTGGAGGTGTACATTATCTGAGAATTGGCAATTTAGCACGAGCTGATAAATCACTGCACTTGACCTGAAAATGTGGAGAGAAGATGTGAAAAAATGGCATCAAATGCACACTCTTTTGACGTGCATATTTTACATGGGTGACTGATGTCTTTTTTCACTCCTTCTCTGTAACATAAAATTGATGTACTATTTCAGATAGGGGAAACAGATGTTCTTTATTCACAATTCAACCACATTGAAAATCTTAAATGTCAACAAGTTTGGTTGTTTTCCTATTTGGTGATAGTAATGCATTTCTAATGTGGGGTTATCTCACATCCAAGTCAAATGTCCATATACATTCACTCCAGGAGTTACTTTAGCATGCAAGCATAGATCTAAAGTATTTCTGCAAGTAAGTATAATTCACAAACTCTTACATAGTCCCTCATTACAGAATACATCACAATTATTATGTCCTTTATATTTCAACCCTCAATATCTTCATTCAGGCTTTCCATGCTTCTGCTTATCCTAATACTAATTCCGTAAGGGATGTGCCTAGTCTATTCTTTCCCAACTCAAGTCTTTCTTATTCAAATTAATTAATGGTTCTTTGTTATTTTTAATCAATCACAAATACCACTGCATAACACTTAAAACCTTCTGTAATATGGCCTAAGGCTTTCCCATACATATACATACTCTAAATCTAACCATTCCTGAACACATTTGGTACATTTTCATAAGCCACTAATTATAGATAGATAGATAGATAGATAGATAGATAGATAGATAGATAGAGATAGAGATATAGATATATATAGATATAGATAGATATACATATATATACATATATACCTGGTGCACAAAATTTGTGCAGGGGTTGGTATCCCACAGGCCAGTCTGCACTCTCTCCAATCTGGGACCCCTTTTACCGAGATCAGGCCTAAACTGGCAGTTGGACATCCCTCTCACAATCCAGTACTGGCTCCCAACTGCTAACTTACCTGCCTTCCTGATTGCCCCTAACCACTTCTGTCTGCCAGCCTGATCAACCCTAACCACACCCTTGCCAGCCTGAATGCCCTTACTGCCCTCCCCTGCAGGCCTGGTCACCCCTAACTGCCTTCCCCTACAAGCCTAGTCACCCCAAACAGCCCTAGGCCTAGTCTCCCCCCCCCCAACTGCTCTCCCCTGCAGGCCTGGTTCTCCCACAACTGCCCTTTCCTGAAGTCCCAGTCACCCCTAACTTCCTTCCTCTGCCAGCCTGGTTACCCCTAAACTGCTCTCCCCTGCAGGCTTGATCACCCCCAACTGCCCTCCCTTGTAGGCCTGGTCCCTGCCAACTGCCCTCCCCTGCTTACCATCTTGTGGCAGCCATCTTGTGTCCACATGGAGGCAGGATCTTTGACCACATGGGGGCAGCCATCTTGTGTGTTGGAGTGATGGTCAAACTAAATATTACTCTTTTATTATATAGGATAGAGGCCTGGTACATGAGTGGCAGCCAGCTGGTTTGCCCTGAAGGGTGTCCCAGATCAGAGTGGGGGTTCCCTTGGGGCATAGAGTGGCCTGGGCCAGGGTTCTGTTGTGATTTGCAAGCTGGCCACACTCCCAGGCAACCCAAGTGAAGGCCTTAGTATCTGGGATTTATTTATCTTCTACAATTGAAACTTTGTGGCTTGAGCGGAGTCAAGCCTCCTGCTCACTCTGTAGCAGCAGCCATTTTGGGGGGATTTATTTATCTTCTTTAATTGAAACTGTAACCTTAAGTGGAGGCCCAGGGTGTGTGGAAAGCTTTGCTTCCTCCATCGTGGGGAAAACCCATGCTTCCCTCCTACTTGCTCTGTAGCTGTAGCCATCCTGGTTGGGGTTAATTTGCATACTTGCTCCTGATTGGCTGGTGGGCATGGCTTCTGAGTGTATCAGAGTGATGGTTAATTTGCATATTACTCTTTTATTAGATATCTATATCTCTTCTAATTTAATCCCTATCTGCCTAGATCCATCTTCTCATTGAGTTAAATTTCAAATGTACCTTCACCCATGAAGACTTCTCTGATCATGTCATACAGGTGATCTTCTAGGTTTTAGTACTTCAATAATACTTACCATTGTAATTTTGTGCTAACCATTGGCTGGATACTGAACATAATCTGTGTCTTTTCCACTCTCTATCTCTTCGTAATTACAAAGAGCACAGTCTCCTATTTAGAAGATACAGTGTATTTAGTCCAGACCCGGTACACAAAAAATATTCTATTAAAATGTGCTAAATATTGGAATAGATGGTGATGATCTAGCCCAGCTTTGTAGATGATACCTTTCCTAAAATATTTCTATTCAACACTTATATCTTTCTTGTAACAATCTTTAAAGTACAGATGTCTCTGGGAGGGACAAAGAATTAAGTTTTTGATATTTTATATGTATCAGATTTCTGTTTTGATAAAACCTGAGGCCCCCTTCATAAGAGAACTCTTAAAGTGTGAAGGAAAGGGGCAGAACTGACACTAAGTGGAGGACAGGGCTTGAAGACACTAGTGATAGGTGAGCATAATAAAGACATTAAATAAACCCAGTAAGGAGCATTTGGGAGGGATGAAATTTTAATTCATGGAGGAAGGTGATAGATGGTGTATTTTCAAACTCTAAGAATGGTCCATAAAGGAAGAATCATGCTGTAATGGCAGTTAAGCTCTTGAAGTGAATGTCTTCCCCAGAGACAGTGGGATATGGGAATTTAAAGAGTAATGATTAGCAAGTTCCAACCACATGCCATGCACTTACATTCATTATATCTTCATGGAACACACATGTTGTGACCCCACTGTACAGAGATACATAGTGAGGTTGATGTACTTTTTAAAGCACATGCAGTTAGAGATCATCTGACAAGGATTTTAAGTCAGTTCTGCCTGATAGGAAACCTATACTAGCGTCAGTACATCACCTCCAGCAGAGACTATTTTGCCAGGAAAGTTTCCCTTAGGTATGGCCAAATATTGGCACATTATATATATGCTAGAGTAGACATTAGGAACTACTCACGGTGCTCTTTGAGTCAAATTCTGCATCAGAATCCTGCTCAGTTCTGAGCAGCCCCTGGAAATCAGAGATCTTCCTAGGAGTTAAACTTATCGGACATTCCTAAAGTAGTGACTTTCCTACAGCAGTGAAAGGAGCAGTGCAATGGCTGATGTTCTTTCTGGCCTAGAGATTTTATCCGCAGAAACAAGAGCCAGTTAACCACACATTCACACTTAGGTATTCTAAATAACCTTTGAAAACCTATGGACATCTAGAGAAATATATTATGGAGACAACGTTTTTTGTTAATCTTAGGTATTCACTTAAAAACTACTTGGCCACAAGATTCATTATGAGAATGTATAATACTTTGTATATTCGAAGTGCTGAGTCCTATCCAAGACTTTAAAAATATATTACCCCTAATAAAATAGACTCATTCTGATCTCAGCACTGGCCACTCTCTGATTAACAAATCACCAAAGTTCATTTGACAGATGTTCCCTTTCTCCCCACTTTGTCTCCCCAGTTTGTTATGTCATCTTCCAAACCCTCACAACTAAAGAAGAGTGTCTGTGGTCAAAGCTCTGTGCTATCCGCCAAAAATTCCCATGGAGGTTTTTCAGCTCCTTTTGTAAGAGATCCATCTAACAGCCCCTCATGTACAGGTACTTGCATCAGATAGGACACTATGTCTGAATAGCTATTTGGCAATTGCAGAATATATGGCAACTAAAAATTGAGCCAACTAGTTGACTAATCAGTTCCTTTTAATGTTTCTTTCCTTTGGAGTTGGTATCAGGTTTATACATCCACATTGCTTCAAATATTTTAATGGACTCTTCGATTTCAGAATACGTAAAATATCAAATGCTTTCCTGGTCTAGCATCCTTCTGCCTCTTCTACCTTATCTTCACCATTCTCCCCATTTCTCACACTGTCCTCACTGTGTTCAGTCCCAGATGCCACTCCTTTCATGGTGTGTCTTCACTTTTGATTCTCTCTGTCTACAATAGTCTCCTCCCTGATTCTCAGGGCTGGCTGTCCTTCTCCTTTAGGTCTCAGATCAAATGACACCAGCTTTGCCTAACAATTACTGTCAACCTCATCACTCTGCTTATGGTCTTCAGAGACTATCACAGTTTGTGTCTTTTCTTGGTTTCATTACTAGTTTATTGCATTTCTCAAACATTAATATATTGCATTTCTCTCACAAAAGATTTATCTTTCTTTTCTCCATTTATTACATCATTAAATATTCATTGAGCACCTATTATGTACCAGGCACTGTTCTAAGCATTGGATGTATAGGTTTAAAGTTCTTGTTGCCATAAGTTTATATTTTATTGATGAGTAATAAATAGAAAGACAAAATGCAATTAATTCTCATTATTTGTAAGAGTTATATTCTATGAAGTCATCAAAAACACTGAATTAGTGAATACTGCACACTGCTCCTAAGGGAAATAGTGATTAGGTACAAGCAAGACTGTGGTTGTAACAGTCTCATCAAGTAATCAATATATAACCTCAGTTTGTGTGTTTCTGTTTAAATACACTTTATTTAATCTATATTGTTGACTCATTAACATTGATCTTGTAGCCAACCACACTTTAACTCATGCCTAAATGAAGTTTATCTAACACATGCATGCTTTCAGTAAGGTACATCACCTCTTGCACTTAGGAACACAAGACCCACTTAGGAACATGAGATCCAATATTTTAAACCATGACATCACCAACAAAACACATGAAGATGATAAAGATGTGGTGCTAAAAGAGGACATGTGGTTATAGCATAAGAGCTGGAATAAGGCAGAGTGTGGCCTTATATACCTCAGCTAGGTGTTCACATTTTTCATCACTTTGAACATATCTATGATTGGCCATGAAAGTGATACAGTTATTGATTCGAGGAGTTACAAATAAATTTTAGAAAGTAAGAGAATTCACAAATATGGAGTCTATGAATAATGACCACTTTGAAAGTGTCTGTGATTGGCCATGAGAAATAGCAAGAAGAAAAGATGTAAAGACAGAGTAAGAAGGATAAGTGTATTACTCTGAATAGTTTGGAAGCCACTCTAATAAAGTGAAAGATAACCAGTTAAATATAATGAGCAATGAGTTCTGCAGGTATTTGTGGGGAATAGCAAAGTAAAGATCTCTGCAAGGGAGGAAGCGAGTGCTTAGAGTAGAGGGAGATGAACAGAGAACTAGGTGATATAGAATTGCCAGGGGCGGGGTGGGGCATGTAAGAGGTTTGATATGGGAAATCACTAGATGGTATTGAGCAGAATATCATGATCTAAAATTTTCACTCCCCTTCTCACTGCTCTATGGAAAATAGAATGCTACAGTCAACACTTAGAGCTAAATGAATTGCAATATTCCAGATAAAAAAAATGGAGGCTTAATGTAGCAGTAGAGGTAATATTAAGAAATCATAAATTGGTAGAGACATGGGTAGTGAGGTGGGGGGGGGAGCGTTCAGTTCACTCCATGGAAGATGTCAATGAAGCTAAATATATGAATTTGATGTTCAAGGGGTAGGTCGAGACTCAAGATAACTTGGGAGCCAATAGCTACACTTGATATTAAAGCCAGAGACTGATTATTTGACTAGGGAGTAACTAGAGGTGCAGGTATAAAGAGATCCAAGGACAATAGAAGGTAAGTTTCAAGATCATGTCTATTTTATTGACATCCAACATCATTTTCAGTGCCTACACAAAAATATCCTCAGTAAATAAGATTAAATTATTTTTGAGAAACTTTAAAATTTTTATAATGATAAAAAACATGTGCAATTTTCTAATTTTATTGAGAAGTAATTGCCACACATCACTGTATAATTTTAAGGTATAAGCATGTTGTATGTATATTGCAAAATCTTTACCACAACAGGTTAACACCTATTATCTTATCAAAAGTTATCCTTGAGATGAGAACTCTTAGGATTACTATATCTTATATATCACACAGCAGTGATAACTTTTTGCCATCATGCTGTATGTTACATTCCCAGTACTTACTTACCTTACAACTGGAAGTTGGTAAAATGAATTTTTAATCAGTTTTTATAATTACATTTTTAAATACATTTTCCATGTGTTTATGGAGGCAAAAAAAATAATTTTGTAATAGCTAAGTACACTGGATTAGGTTTGCTTTTTCCTGTACTTTATTCCATTTTAACAGAATTCATCTATTTGTGAGTTTGCTTACGAGTTTTCAGAGATTATTTCTATAAGCCTCTGGCTGATGGTTACGCTGAAAGAGAATTGCCTCCAATATGTCAATCAAACAAAGGCAGTTTATTCTCCTGTTTGACTTTCTACTCCCACTCTGAGACCAACAATTTTTTTTGAAATAACAATAATTACTGTTGTTGCTATCAGTGTTGTGAGGTGGTATAGAAGTGAGTTTTCAATGTTAATTCCTATGTTGGCTCATCAACCTTTCATCTTTCTTTTTTCAAAGGTTAGCATACCCTCCTAATTGAGCAGCCTTCTCGGGAGAATGAGCCCATGGGATTCTACACTAGAATCCAGCCTCAGAGACATCAAAAGGAAAAAATGAGAAAGATAAGGCAGCGCATGGCCCCTGTTGTGTTGTACAAATCAGAGATCTACATTCTGAAAGAGAAAAGGAGGTGTGTTTTGAATATTCTGAACCCAAAATGAAATTATAAATCTTGCTCCCTGGTTTCTGAATTTGGTCGGTCAGCTGTGGCCTCTTCAGCATAATCTTTCAGCATAGACTTTCACTTAATAACTGCATTTCTAATTCAGATCTCCTGACATCTCTGAAGTACTTCTGCAGACCCATTCGTTCACTTTGGAAAATAAAAGTGTCCATGCAGTGGTTGAGACTTAGTTTAAAGATCTACTAGTTTATATGTAGCAGTTGAAACACAGGCTCTTTTTAATAAAGATCAAGTGTGATTATTGTTATATTATGTGAATTTGGTGCTCTTAGTGAACAATATTTTATTCTTCTATCCCTAAACCTCAGAACAGAGCACTTCTAAAATAGTTTTCTAATGAATATGTCTCCAAGACACCTATATTATAATTTTACTTTGACAGTTCTGATTTCTCAGAGAGAGTAGCCTGGTGACCATTGTCTAATAATTCCTAGTTAATCAACCATCTCTGAAGAGATCACAAGAAGTTAACAACTTGAGATAGGTAGACATAACAATTACATATTGCAATGAGTTCTTTTTTTTAAGTATATTTTATTGATTTTTTACAAAGAGGAAGGGAGAGGGATAGAGAGTTAGAAACATCGATGAGAGAGAGACATCCATCAGCCACCTCCTGCACGCCCTCCACTGGGGATGTGCCAGCAACCAAGGTACATGCCCTGACCGGAATCGAACCCGGGACCTTTCAGTCCCCAGGCTGACGTTCTATCCACTGAGCCAAACCGGTTTCGGCCGCAATGAGTTCTTGATATATAGCCTTGACAAAGTCACTTTTCCTGATGTCATATGGAAGATCCAGAGTAAGTTATAACATTTGTCTTCCTTGATATCAGTATCCTGAGACACGAGTGCCTCGAAATGACTCACCATTACTGTATATCTTTTTTTTATTCTCCAACAAATATCAATTGAGCACATTGCTTGCACCTGGGATGGGATATGTACAAGTGCTTTGTCATGAGGATTATTATCTCAATGCAAAGGTACTTTTAACCTGTGCCAGGATCATTAGGAGGGAGTCAACAAAGGCCCCACAGTGTGTGGAGTGAAGAGAGTGTCCGCAGATCTGAGATATTAATACATTGTTTACAATCAGCTAAGATGAGGATGTTCCTTTGAGTAGAAAACCCAAACAGAGCGGAAGGGCACCAGGAAGGCAGTAGAGTTGAAAGCGAATGTGTATGCTCATAGGAATTACAGATAAAATGAACAACGGACAGACTCTGGTGCAGGAACTGAGCTGTGAGCAGTGTCACAGAAAAATATGCTGGGACGCAAAGCAACCCAAGAATGGCCTCGTAAAGCTGTTTTAAGTCTGGAATCCAGAATGTGCTTACAGTAGCAACAGCACCTTTGGCTGCATAAGCTTAACTAATTGTATGACTCTCTTATGTCCTTTCTACTGCTGCTCTATAATGAAAATAATTCTTTTTGAAATTTCCAGACTCCTGTGGCTGTGCTAGTAGAAGTGTAGAAAAGACTCTGGATAGAATGATGGGAATAAAGACTAAGGTGAGGGAGCCCTAGCCAGTGTGGCTCCGTTGGTTGGAAGCACTGTCCCCTGCACCAAAGGGTCACTGGTTCAATTCCCAATCCCTGGTGCATTTGGGAGGTAACTGATGGATGTTTCTCACTCATATCAATATATCTCTGTCTCCCTCTTCCTTTTCCCTTTCCTTCTCCCTCTCCCTCTCTCTTCTCCACTCTCTAAAATCAGTGAAAACATATCTTGGGTTAAGTGTTTAAAAATACAACAACAACAACAATCTAACATGAAGGAAACTCTGTAAATAACTGGATGACTTCTTACAAATTTATATTCCTGGACCTCTCTCCAGACCCATAAATCAGAATTTATGGAAAACAAAACCAATACATCATTATCTTTAAAAAGCATCCCAAGTGATTCTTCTGGCCACTAAAAAGTGATTCTTTATGCCCAAAGGGAAGTTAAAAATCAGAAGTGTTACTTTCATCTTCCATTTCTACCTGGGGTCTCATTACAGATTCTCCTCTGCCAAATATTCTATGTTCAATGTTTTCTTTACATACAATTTTTCCCCAATGGATTTTTACCTCACTAGTTTCCCTTAAGTAGTAAGAAGAGGTCATCCTTTGCCTCAAAATAGTAAATTTGAATAACTCTTTTCCTAACCAACATCCACTATCTTTCAAGATGAATTTGGACATCAATTTTCCCTGAAAATTTCCCCTCACCCCTCACTCCACCCCAGTCTCAATTAGATGGCCTTCCTCCATGTTCCCAGAACCCTCTGTATTTACTACTGAGATACTGTAGTAAAATCATTTATGTGCTTGCTTGTTTTCTAAACCAAAGATCCTTCATCTCAGATTTTGCATTGTCATTCATATTTTTTTACCTCCAGCCACTCAACCAGCACCTGGACCTTGATAAATATTACATCAATATTGGTTGAAAGCAAACTTACAAGTATGAATAAGTGCAGAGAAAGGAGCAATGAACTAAGTAACCCTGAAGCTGCCATTTGAGGAAGGAGAGTTTCATTTTCAAGTTGACATTTAAGGACATAGACTTACCTGGAAAACAGTTCAGATTATCTGAGTTGCAGGACCTTGAGAAAATAAAACCTAGTAGTTATCTTGTCACAACATCTATTTCCCAAAATAACTGAAGGGAACAGCTAAACCCATTCTGCTTTCCTCTGGTTCCAAGGTAACTAATCTCTTGAGTGCTTTACCAACAACAAATGACAGACGTTTTTACACTGAATGGATTTCCTGTTGCCATTAAATGTACAGGCCAGAAAATATAATTAATCAACTGAAAACTATAGAATAATGAAAGAAGAAACCAAGACAACAGGTCTTGTGCTGTTGGAGTATGAAGTCTTGCTAAGAAGGAGAGAGGTTTACCTACCAAGCTGAAACAGAGATCATGAGCACATACATACCTACTGCAAGAGTATATTTAATTGCACACAACACAGACATTTGAGAAAAACAAAGTATTTTCCTCAGTGTGTGTTTGTTTTTACATGACATGATGTTAGATTGTTCCTAGAGAGAAAGTTTTCAATGAAAGGCAACATTCTCAGCTCATTTCCAGTGGATGTCCTCCGAATCACCAGCGCAGACTAATGAGCTCCAGGCTAGTTGCTGTCCCACAAATCACCAATTAGAGGAAGTTTCTTGGTGGTGCAGGTACAGCAGAAGAAAATAAAGCAGGTTTCCCAGCACCAGTCTGCTGAAATCAAATGGGACATAGATTGACGCAGCCTGGCTCTGAGAATAAATCCATAAATAAAGGATGTGTGCAAAGGATCTAGATGAGAAGAATGGCCTGAATTAGCCACCTGGTGAAGGCTTGTCCTTCAAGACTCTAATGGTTCTGCTTCAATGTAACACAATAGAAAGAAATAGAACTTACCAAGTGTATAATTCAAACCAGCCGTTCTCAACCTGTGGGTGGCGAACAGCTAGCAGGGTCTCCTAAGACCATCAGAAAACACAGATATTTACATTAAGATTCATAACAGTAGCAAATTACAGTTATGAAGTAGCGACAAAAATAATTTTATGGTTGGGGATCACCACAACATAAAGAACTGTATTAAAGGGTTGCGGCATTAGGAAGGTTGAGAACCACTGATTCAAACACTTTCAAACTACCCATACAGGCTCTGATTTTGCTAAGTGGGTGCTTAAAGGCAACAAAACAAGGCTTAAGGGATTCTGTAGTGTGTGTGTGTGTGTGTGTGAATGTGTGTGTGTGTGTGTGTGTGTGTTTCTGTGTGACATTCTAGTTGTGAGGACAAAATTAACTTTGTAAACTATTAGCTCCAAAGCTTGCATTCCTCTTATGGGATCCGCCCTTTAAACTGAAAACTTCTACCCGTACATGGAATGGGATCAATGCTCTTCATAGGAGACGTCTGTAAAGCTTGAGGCCAAGAAACCTCCCTTTAGTAGAAAATCACAGGAACACATAGATATCCATCCACTCTTTCCAGCCTAATAACATGAAAGTGAATGCCCTGAAAGAAGTTAGCAACTCATTAGAAGAGGGATTTTAAACCATTGAGCAGTGATTTCTACATATTTTTAAATTTGACAACCCCGAACTATTTGGTTAGGGGCACTGACCTCTTTTCCCTTAGACTGTCAATAGTCCTAGCCAGTTTTGTTCAGTGGATAGCGTCGCAGCTGGTGGAAGGGTCCCTGGTTCGATTCCAGTCAAGGGGCATGTATCTTTGCTGCAGGCTGGATTCCCAGCCCTGGTCAGGACTCATATGAAAAAATCCATGCGTCTATCTCACAACAATAGCTGTTTAGAGTGAATGAATCAAAATTATAACTATTTTTGTCAGGTTAACAAGAAACATATATTTTTGGTATGCCACATAATTTTTGCAATTAATTTAGTGTGCCATGAGATTAAAAGGGTTGAAAATTGCTAGTATAGAGAGTCTGAGACTAAAACATGATACTTATTATCTCTTCTTTAAATTTTCTACTTACTTTTTTCTCTATCTCTTCCACTCTTTCTTGCTCTTTATATCATTCCTTCCCACTTCCCCCTCTACACACACATAATCCCAGTACAGTGGTACCTCGAGATACAAGTGCCCTAACATATTAGATTTTTGAGATACGAGCCGTCCAGCAAGCGATTTTTGCTTTGAAATACGAGGAATATTTGAGATACGAGTAATCAAGCAGATCGGCTGGCTGCACACAACCCACCAGTTTATTGCGACTCGAGCATCTCATAGTTTCCCACGCCTCAAAGTTATGGAACGAATTAAACTCGTATCTCGAGGTACCACTGTATTTTTTCTCTTCCTTCTTCCTTGTTGATCGGTTATGAGCCTTGTTTACTCAATGGCAAACTTATGTGATGAACAAAAACTTCCACCACCATGCAGAAAGGTCCCAGGTTTGATCCCTATCAAGGGCATGTACTTTGGTTGCAGGCACATCCCCAGTAGGGGGCATGCAGGAGGCAGCTGATCGATGTTTCTCTCTCACCCATGTTTCTGACTCTATCCCTCTCCCTTCCTCTCTGTAAAAAATAAATAAAATATATCTTAAAAAAGTAAAATGAAAACAAAAACAAAAACAAAACCAATCCCACTACCTGATACTTCTATTTGGCAGTTGTGTGCCATCTCTAACAGAAAGCCTCTTGCCATCCGTCCCTTTGTTTTCAGGACTAAGTCCAAAATCCTAAACATGAAAGGATCTGCCATTTGCAACAACATGGAAGAACCTAGAAGACATTATGCTGAGTGACATAAGCCAGACAGAGTAACAAGTACTGTATGATCTCATTTGTCTGTAGAATCTTTAAAAAATAAAGTCAGACTCTTAGAAATAGAGAGTTAAATGGTGGTTATGGGAAGCTGAGAAATGGGTAAACTACAGTGATACTGGGGACCTTCAGTGACAGCATGAATAAGTTCTGGGGATCCAATGTACAGCAGACTGACTGTGGTTAATAATTCTGTAGTATATCCTTGAAATGTTCCAAGAGAGTAAATCTTAAGCATTCTTATCACACACACACACACACACACACACACACACACACACACACACAGAGTAATTATGTGAGGTAATGAATGTACTCCAATCTGACGGTGCTGACTGTGGGAATCATTTCACAATGTATACCTATATTAAACTACCATGTTGTTACACTTTAAATATATACAATTATATTTGTCAAAAGCTGGAGGGGACAGAAGAAGAAAGAAATGGAGTGTGAGGACTCCCGTTACAGATCTTGGGAGCAAAATTTATTGACAAGGAAAAATGGGGAAACAGGAGGGATGCTTTTATGCCAACTAAGTTCAACCTTCATGATGCATAAGATTAAGACTCCTCATTTAGTAGTTCTCAGGCGGGACAAAGAAACCTGCCACTGTAATAGGCATCAGAAGTTATTCTTATGAACACTAAAACCTGGGAATAATTGCTATAGGACTTACAAGTGAATCAATATCATCAACAAGCCTTACTACTTTTCAACCCCCCCGCAAGGTATAATGTTATAATTTAAAATAAGAGCAGTTTCATTAGTCACTTTATCTACGTGATTTCCATCTTATCACACTTCTTCTTTATCTGTGCAAAGCCTGGTTAGGTCACTTCTCCTACCTCTAATCCAGTACAAAACCCTCTCTAAAAATCTTCATTATTTAATTACATGTCATGAGGGCTCTGATGGAGAAATTCATCCACAGATGAATTTAGTCTTCCTAAAATTTAAAAAAACAAAAAACAAAAAAAACAGGGCTACAGCCAAAACCGGTTTGGCTCAGTGGATAGAGCGTCGGCCTGTGGACTGAAAGATCCCAAGTTCGATTCCGGTCAAGGGCATGTATCCTGGTTGCGGGCACATCCCCAGTAGGGGGCGTGCAGGAGGTGGCTGATTGATGTCTCTCTCTCAATGTTTCTAACTTTCTTTCCCTCTCTCTTCCTCTCTATAGAAAATCAATAAAATAGATATTTAAAAAAAAACAGGGCTATAATTAAAGACATGGAATTTGTTAAAAAAAATTAGGGTGATTCATGCCAGTTAATACCTCACTTTCTAAATAGCTGCATAAAAGTATTTTTCTTGAAGGTGATTGCAGTTAGATTTTCTGTACGTGTAAATGTATTCTAACCCTCAATAAAAAAGAACAAAAAAAAAAGATATATAGCATTTGTTCAAATAGTAACATCTCCAAATAAGAAATATGATCTTGTGTTGGCCAAAATATCCATATTCCAGCTCTCAAATGCCCTACAAATTGTCTATCTTCACAGGGTTCTATAATAATCAAATCTATTCCCTGGATGAATGATACTGTCATCAAGCATAAGTGTGAGAAATCAGAGGCCCCCAGGGGTCTCGGTCTCTGGTGATGAACTAGTTTTATTGCATTAACAAATCACTTAGTACTTACCCCAGGCCAGTACTATTATCTGAAAGGAATTTCACATCGAGAGAAATTACAAGAATTAGGAGCTGTCACAGCCTCTCTGGCTCCCTGTCCAAAATAAAATGAGTAATCCTTCAGGAATGGAAACTGTCTTGAGAAATAAAAATAACCCTGATGGAACATTAAAGCCCATCTTAAGATCGTAAGAACATCTTGGCCCATCTGCAGAGACTTCACAACTGTTTGAAGAACTTTTGCCTCAGCAAGGTGTCTCTTCTCTCATTCTCTCCAAGAGGTGTATTTATCTCTGGATACAGAATGCTCGAGAGCACTCCAGAGCAGGTTTAGGGACTCCACTCCACTTCACACTGAAATGTCATCCAGATTGCTAAAACCCATCTTGATGATGAGTAGTTCTGAAGAAGGGAATGTTACCTACCTACACACACACACACACACACACACACACACACACCATAAAAATAAAAGAAATAAAATAGGAACTAGCTGAGTATACCAATGTAGCAATGGGACTACTAAGTAATAAACTAAGTAATAAACTAAATTAAAAGAGCCTTTTAATGATATTGAGTATCTGTCATTGTCAGGGGCTGTTTTTAATCCTTACCATAACTCCAGGAAGTGGCATTATCACCAGTCTCATTTTGCTCCAAAGGGCACAGGGGTTAAGCAATCTGCCCAAGATCAGAGGACCAATAGCAATAGAGCAGGAATTCAACCCTGGCAGCCTGGTTTTAAAGACTAAATGCTGATACAGTGGTACCTCAAGATACGAGTTTAATTCGTTCCGTAACCTTGAGGTGTGGGAAACTATGAGAGGCTTGAGTCTCAGTAAACTGGTGGGTCGTGTGCAGCCGGCTGATCCGCGCGATGACTCCTATCTCAAATGTTGCTCATATTTCAAAGCAAAAATCGCTCGCTTGACGGCTCGTATCTCAAAAAGCTCGTATGTTAGGGCACTCATATCTCGAGGTACCACTGTATTGCTATGTGAACTGCCTCTCCCTAATAATAGTGGGGAACCCTTCTCCCCATCCTCTTCATGATAAAAGAATAATGAAAAATTAACCTTGATAATGATAGATGAGATTTTTAAGAAAAGTTGCAACTTTATTTAATTTACAAAAGATCCTAAATATGCTTGAGTTAAAAATAAAAAAATAAACACCTTCCTAAGCCAAAGGCAATGTGAGCTATTTTGAGCTTTAAAATCATTTTCACTCTTGAAGCTTTCCCTCGCCTCCTATCTTCAGCGCAGTATTTGTAGTTCTGGGTTTTGACAGAAACCCAATGAGCCAAAATTATGTTGGAACAGCTGTGTTTGGGGCATTTTGAGATGGACTGGAACCAGGAGAAATTGAACATAACCTAGTTATAAGCAGTAAAAATGGAGGCAGTGTGTTGTTTAAAATCACCAGGAATAATTTGTAAAAATTTACCAGTGTAATACATATGGATGATATATTTCTAGGCTTTTTAATGTATGTTCTTGAATTAAAATTCACTTAGATGCCATCCCAAATGCTAATAGTAGCTAGTGAATTTTTAAATATTCAAGAAACATAATACTAAAAAATAGTGAACATTTGTCATCATCATCATGTGAGCCCAAAAATGTGCTATTACCTTCATCAGATCTTTACCAATAGATGGGTTTATTACCAATAGATGGGGTCTCTCTGAAAGTCTGGTATGGGGACTATAACTGTAGAGTCAAAAGAATTTTCTGGTTATTCTATCAATGGATAAAATGGAATCTCATGTTTCATGATATTGCATCATTTATTAAATTATTATCTTAGCTTTAAACACTTTAAGTTTATGTTGAATATTTTATTTTATAATTATTTGAGTCATATTAACTTTATTACATCATAAGTTTAGTAAATTCTTTGCTCACTAACATTAAAGTGCTATTAAATTCATGTTTAGCCTACTATTTCTGCCAAACATCTCTTCCTTCCTTCATACCAGAATTTCTCAGAATTATAGCATTCAAGAATTGAAGTTTTGTTCAGAAGTGGTTCTGAGGGAGGTTCCAAATGTAAGAGAATATGGACAAAGCATAGGCAGTAAACTCTTACACATCACTCTTAGTAATATATGTCTCTTTGAACAGGGAAAACAAAAGGAAAAAAAATGGGAGTGCATCAAACTGAAGAGTTTTTGCACAGCAAAGGAACCATCAACAATACAAAACAAGCAGTCCACAGATGGAATAAAATATTCACCAATGATATGTCTAATAAGCAGTTAATACCCAAAATATATAAGGTATTCATAGAACTTACCACCAAAACAAAACAAAACATACAAACAAACAACCAAAAAAATCAAACAAATCAATTTTTAAAAAATGGACAGGCCAAAACCGGTTTGGCTCAGTGGATAGAGCATCAGCCTGCGGACTGAAAGGTCCCAGGTTTGATTTCAGTCAGGGGCATGTACCTTGGTTGCGGGCACATCTCCAGTGTGGGGCGTGCAGGAGGTGGCTGATCGATGTCTTTCTCTCATTGATGTTTCTGACTTTCCATCCCTTTCCCTTCCTCTCTGTAAAAAAATCAATAAAATATATTTAAAAATAAAATATAAATAAATAAACAAACAAATAAATAAATAAATAAATAAATGGCAGAAGACCTGAATAGGCATTTCTCCGAAGTAGACATATAGACGGATAATAGAAATATGAAAAGATGCTCAGCATTACTAAAAATTAGAGAAATGAAAATTAAAAGCATGATGAATCATCATCTGACATGGCTGAGATGAATGGCTGCCATTAATAAGTCAACAAATACCAAGTATTGACAAGGATGTGGAGAAAGGGAAACTCTTGTGCACTGCTGGTGAGATTGCAAATTGGTGCACCCACTACAGGAAAAGTATAAAGTTTTCTCAAGAAATAAAAAATAGAACTACCATACAATGCAGCAATTCCACTTTGAGGTATCTACCCAAAGAAAGATAAAACATGAAACCAAAAAGATATGTGCATTCCTATGTTCATTACAGCATTACTTACAATAGCCAGATATGGAAGCAACCTAAGTGTCCATCAATAGACAATAGACAATTGGGTAAAGAAAACGTGGTGCATATTACTCAGCCATAAAAAGAATGAAATCTTACCATTTGTGACAACATGAAGAGATCTGGACGGTATTATGCTAAATGAAAGAGGTCAGACAGAGAAAAACAAACACCATATGCTTTTACTTCTACGTATGTGGAATCTAAAGACAACATAAATGAATAAACAAAACAGAAACAAACTTATATATACAGAGAACTGAGAGTTTCCAGATGGAAGGGGGACGGGGTTGGGTAGATAGGTAAAAATGGGTACAGCATTAAGATGTTTTTATTGCCAGTGACAGAACCACTCATAGGAATGTATAGCACAGCATAGGGAAAATAGTCAATAATACTGTAATAAGGATGTATGGTGCCAGGTGGGTACTAGACTTATTGGGGGGATTGTGTTGTAAGTTATATGAAAGTATAACCATTCTGCTATACACTTGAAACTAATATAATGTTGAATATCAACTGTAATTGAAAGAAAATGATATTCAGGAAAACCTCTGTCCCTTATAATTCCAAGAAAAATAAATATGTAATTTCTGTTTCCTTAACATTTCCTGTAGAGTTATCTGCAGGAAAATAATCCTCACTAAGCAATATTTAAGAGTTCTCTGCAAATGAAGGGCACAGGTAAAAGCACAACTACACATGTTTTCTACAATGTTGGTATCAATGCTCTTAGTTCAGATCTTTTTTCTATGTTACAGCAAATCGGATTTGGTCAACTTCTAATGCTGGCCAGAGACGTGAATAAGCTAATCTTTCTTCAGTTTACATCACGGTTGAGCACTTCCTTTGTAAAATTCTCCCTTCTGCACAGCTTGTGGCACTGATACTTCCACATATCTTTTCCATGACTTCCATTACTATTTCCTTCTCTAACCACTGTTTGTATTTCTATTCACAAGATGTAAACATTCTTCAAAGTTCTGTTCTTAACCTCCCATTTTTGTCTCTTTGCATTTCTTCCCAAATCTCTTGCACTGGTCTTAGATGCCCCCCAATACCGACATTTATCTCTTTGCAGATAGTTGCCAAATCTGTGTCATTAGCCCAGATTACCATATTTCCCAACTGCCTGGTGGGCAGAAACCATCCTGCTGAACCTTTACCTTCATATTGTGCCTCTTATTCCCTATTCCTGTGAATTCTCTGACCACTTCCTCCCTTAATTTTCATTCTAATCACTCATGGGCCAAAGTCTTCCAGATCTGAAGTTGGCAGGCTTCTATATCTGTCCCTCTTGCTATATTTACTACTAAGAAGAAAGTTAAATCTTGTTAAAATGACCGTGTACAATAGCAATAACCTATAAATTGGAATTTCTGTTTCCAGACTTCTCCCAAACAACGTTAGGGAATTCTAATATATAACTCTGATTTCATGATTGCTATGAGCATGAATCTTACCCTGATCTTCATCATCATTGCCCTAGCTTTCTAATATTAAATCCTATTCTATCTGTCCCGGTTTCTCTCTCTATACTCCTTACCTATTATCTTCATTTGACTCAAATAGGATTCTCACTCTCTCTCTCTCTCTCCCTCTTTCTTTCTTTTTTTAATGTACCACATGTGGTAGGTGGAATTCTAAAGACATCTCCCATATCCCACCCCAGATTTCTGTCCCCTGGTTATCCAATCAAATACTAATGTAGGGACTGCTGTGAAAAGACTTTGCACATAAAAATTAAAATGTCTCATTAACTGATTTTAAAATAGGGAAATTGTCCTTGATTATCCAAGTGAGGGCTGTGTAAACACATGAGTCCTTAAAAGCAGAAGGGGAAGGAAAAGATATGATAGAAGAGGAACAAGGAAAGATTGAAAAACATGAGACAGATTCCCCACTGTTCCAGGGAGGCCATGTGGAAAGTACACAAGCAGCCACTAGGAGCAAAGATCAGCCTCAGGCAACAAACAGTACAGAAATGGAGACCTCAGTCCTGCCTCGGGAATTGAAGCTGGCCAAGGACTTGAGTGTCTCTAAGTGGATACATACCCAGAGCCCTCTAGAAAGGATCCCATACCTGCCCATGCCTTGCTATTGGCCTTGTGAGACTCCAGGCAGAGTGCCTGGCTAAGTGAGGCTGTATGTGCCCAGACTTCTGACCCACATACGCATAAGATGATAAAAGGGTACAGTTTTAAGCCACTCCATCTGTGCTCATTTGTGATGGCATCAACAGAAACCCCATCCTCTACCCCATTTACACACTGCTTTCCTTCCCCGGTGCACCCCACTCTATAAACAGGGACACAGTTTTGTGCAATGGACACTACAGGCTAGAATGTCTGGGGACACTCAGCTGGACTCCAGGAGAGACCCCACAGTCACCTCCCCTTCCAGAGCCCACGCTGTGGCTGGACCAGTCCCCGTGGTTCTTACTATGACTGAATAACAAACCTCAGCAGCAGCCCTCAGGGAACTTTGAAAAGACAGAGAGACAAGCTATGTTACTCACACGTCCTGGAGGGTACAGGCGGCGAACAGTACAGAAGTCCACAGAGTGAGGTTGCAGTAGAGAGAGGAATAGAGTGCCCGGGCCTGAGGGTCTTCACTGTTACTGGTGAACTGAAAACATAACAGCAGGAATGATTGCAGGAAAGGAAAAACAAGCTGTCTGACAGCCAGCTATCTAACCCAGCCAGAGGTCTCCAAAAGCAAGGAAAATTCAGGGGTGGGTGGCCTGGCTCTGCGTTCACACGTGTGGCTGCCGATGTGTTCATTCCAGACAGCTGTCTTTGAAACGCGTGTCTGGGCAATCAAGGGCTGAACGGCAGACACTTGCATTAGACACTTTAAAACCCTGTCATGTGCCTGCACGACAGGCACCTTCTCTCCTTCCTTCCCTTGCTGCTCCCCAATCTGCTCAAATCCTCGCCTTCCTTCCGGGCATGTATATTACTGTCACTTCCATAAAGTCCTTGCAAACCTAAGGCCTCTCAACTGCTCCTGGACCCCCGCCTCCCCAGGATACTTTACACTTCTTTCAAAACACTCATCCTGTTTACTGAATAGCAGAGTTTTTTAAACACAAACCATGATTTCCCCTCGACATTAAAACATATGAGGGCAATCTTAATTTCTTTATCAGTCAGATTTTGCTATGCAGCAACAATAACAAAACAGACAAACAAAAGGCAATATCTCAGTGGCTTATAACAAGGCATTTTTCTCTGCTGCTCTCGGTCTCAGGGTGAGGACCAGTGAGCAGGTCTAGTCCGAGCCCTGCTGGGCAGTGCGTTCAGGACAACAGGATCCAGCTGGATGTGGGTCTAGTCTGCTGTTGGGCCGGGATCTGAGTACTGCATGTTTCTTCTCGAGTCTGGGCAAGTGGAAAGTACAAGGCAGATCAGAGAAACTGGATGTTATTAACCAACATTTCCTCAATAAACACATTTTTTAAATGTTAATCCTTAATTGAGGACATGTTTATTGATTTAGAGCAGCGGTTCTCAACCTGTGGGTCGCGACCCCTTTGGGGGTTGAATGACCCTTTCACAGGGGTCGCCTAAGACCATTGGAAAATGCAGATATTTACATCACGATGCATAACAGTAGCAAAATTTCATGGTTGGGGGTCACCACCACATGAGGAACTGTATGCAAGGGTCGCAGCCTTAGGCAGGTTGAGAACCACTGATTTAGAGAGAGATCGATGTCTGAAAGAGATACCCCAGCCTCTTCTGATACCCGCCCTGACTGAGAATCAAACCCACAACCTTTTGATGGATGACACTCCATCAGACTGAGCCATAAATAGAATTTTTTAAAAAGACACAAGTGCAATTCCACCTACACAGCACATTGCAAGCTTCTGTTCCCATCAGATGCATTGACTACTTATTTCCAAAGGAAGTCACATGGCCAAGACCAATGTGAAGGGAAGATCCATCCACACACCATAACCCCAGTTTGTGTGTAGATGTATACTTCTATTATAGCATCAGTTCTCATCCTGTGGGGCACGACCCCTTTGGGGGTCGAATGACCCTTTCACAGGGGTCGCCTAAGACCATCGGAAAACACATATTTTCCATGGTCTTAGGAACCAACACACTGCTCCTCAGTGTAGCAAAGTGTAGCCATGTAGTTTACTGTTGTCATATGAAGACTGTTACCCATGCTACACCATGATTCAAGACAAAAAATGTCATTTATTTGTCATTAGAAATAAATATTGCACAATATATAATTACATATTGTTTTTGTGATTAATCACTATGCTTTACTTATGTTCAATTTGTAACAATGAAAATACATCCTGCATATCAGATATTTACATTACAGTTCATAACAGTAGCAAAATTACAGTTATAAAGTAGCAACAGAAATAATTTTATGGTTGGGGGTCACCACCACATGAGGAGCTGTCTTAAAGGGCCGCGGCATTAGGAAGGTTGAGAACCACTGTATTATAGGAAGGTAAACCTTTCACCAGTTGCCCTCGGTAATCTTCATGATCTCCCTTCCCTCCCCCCTCCAATACAAACAGAGTGTTTAGCACGTGGCCTTCACTGTGTTAGGTGGTCAGGAGGGAACGGATTCCTCTCTCCTTGAGCATCTACTTCATTCCTCCGGGATTCCCTTCCTTGTCTTTCAAAACACGGAGTCCCTTTACCGTCCACCCACACACACTTGCCTGTGTTCAATTTAGCACTCAGTTCATTTAGGCAAATTACTTTCAGCATCTTCGTTTTACCTCCCCAGAGAGGTCACGGATTCCTAAAGGACAACTCTGCCTCATTTAATTATTGCAAGACTCCCACGGGGCGTCAAGCCGAGGGCTGAAAAAAGTGGGTCCCCATCCAGTACCAGTGACTGCTGTTCCTCATTAAAAATGATGGGTCCTCGTCTCTGGGAATTTTCAGAATGTGTTCCCTGTCTTACTGTACAGAAACTATCTGTGGTGCTGATCTCATTACAAAGCCGAGTGTCAGCTTTCGCTGTATTGTATTTAAAGGAGAATAATGATACATAAAAGCTTTCCTGGCGCCTTGAGAAGACAGTCTGTGACATTTCCTGTCAATCGGAGCTTGTTCTGTCAGGGGAACTGACACTGTTCTCGAAACTCCTGCTGATAGAGAGCACACCTGTGCTGTTGAGGGAATTAAAGGAATCCTTCATTCCTTGTAACAAGTTATTGGTGATAATCTAATGCTATTTGTTCCGTTGTTGGACACTGGTGCTGAGTTGCTGAGAGAATGCAAAGCAGCAAGGAAGCTTGTATGACAAGAGTGCTATTGCTGCCTTCCATTACATTCGAGAGGATGAGCTGGAGGGCAGGAAAAGCTCTCCAACACTTTCCTTTAGCTGCAAGGTATCACTGTCTCCTTGACTTCATTATCATTCACTAGTGGCCCGGTGCACAAAATTCGTGCACATTAAAAGGGGATTAATTAGAGGAAATAATTTAATATTGCTGTTTGCCCTTTATCCATAATAGAAATGTCAGAGATGAAAGAAAATTAGTAAAATGTATATGAAAACCTTCTTCCTGTCAGAGTCTAGGGCATACCAGGGGACCCAGAGTGAAGTCCCCGCCCACCCACATGTGCCTCAAAATCATGTGGGACTCAGACCTAGTCAGCACCCCCCACTCATTGGGCAAGATCCAGACCTAGCCAGTCCCACCCTGGGAACTGGGAACATAGCCTCAGATCACCTGGCCTGGTGCCAGGACGTGGGCATGGCTTGAGGTCCCCCAACCCATACAAGGCAGAGGAAGAGGGGGCATGCCTTGAGATCTCCCATCAAGCCCTGCCAGATGTGGGACATAGCCTAAGATCCCCTGTCAAGCCCCACTGGGTGGAGGACATGGTCTGAGGTCCCCTGTCAAGGCCCACCAAGCAGGGGACATAGCCTCAGGTCCTCTGACTCGGTGCTGGGGTGAGGGGTGCAGTTTGAGTTCCACTGGCCTGGTGCCAAGATGGGGGGCATGGCCTGAAGTCCCCTGTCAAGCCTCACCTGGTTGGGGGAGCAGCCTGAGGTCCCTTAGCCAAGCACCAGGATGTGAAGTGTGCCTGGAGGTCCCCTGTCAAGCCCTGCCAGATAGGGGGCGTGGCCTCAGGTCCCCTGGGCTGGCACTGGGGAGGGGGGTGTGGTCTAAGGGCCCCTGTCAAGCTCTGCTAGATGAGGGGCATGACTTGAGGCTCTCTGTCAAGCCCTATGGGGGTGGGGGAGGGCATAGCCTCAGGTCCCTGCTGATTGCTCCTTAAGGCTCCTTATGAGAATTTGGCCTCAGCTGTGGGTGCAGCCATCTTTGTGATGGAGTGATGTTCAATTAGCATATTCCTCTTTATTAGATAGGATAGATATGCCTTTGACATTGCAAAAGGTGTCAGCATTGTAGTTTATGCTATTGAGAAGAACCAGGACATGAGAATTTAGGCTGAGAAAGTTTCTTGAAAATCTCTAGCTGGTTTTTGATCCCACAGCAATTACAGGTGACTGAGCCATGATCTTGTTTCACCACAAAATCTGTTGACACCAAAAAAAAAAAAAAATTAAAAAAAGAATTTGTTAACACCAGAGGCATTGGCAATATAATCATGTTAGTATGTTTATGAAAATGAGTTCCTCTCCTTAAGCCAGGAGAGAGAATCACATGGGCATAATGTTCTAAGCAATACACCAAGGTCTCATGCTCATATTGACTTAAGTTGACTAATATAATTTTATAATAGTCCTGTGGCTACTGTAGAAACAGAGAGAAAAAGAGAGAGAGAGAGAGAGAGAGAGAGAGAGAGAGAGAGAGACACTTAATGAATGGCTGCCTGCCCATTCTTCCACAAGACTAAAACTATATAAACATCTTTATGTTTGGGGAGATTCTAGAAATTATGATTAAAAGTGTATAGGGCTTTATGGTTGAAAGCTGCCATAATTTATTTAGCACATGCCTGTACATTGCCAAAATAAATAAGAGAATAATAAGACTAGCAGTAAACAGTTCTGCAGAGATGCTTATAAAGCTGGAGATTATCAGAAAAAAATCTTAGAGAACGTTGTATCTATTTTATGTGGATTACTCATGGATTACACATGGGGTACAGGATAAATTGCATAGTAATGCCTTTCTCTGATACTGTATTTTCAGGCTGAGCTCTGAAAATATGCTAAGTATACAGAGAGAATTATGTTATATAACTATAATGGTTAACATTTCATTTCTGTTTGACAGAGAATAAAAATGTACATATTAAAGTGACACCAAGTGGCTACTTTGCAAATTAGCCATGGGAATTCTCTCCATAGAGCCACAATGTGCCAGATACCCAATTCTGTAATTCCCTCATATATTTTATTTTATTTTATTTTATTTTATTTTATTTTTTGTAGGAAATCTAAATGTGCTGAACCTTGTAGGTAAGTATCATACCTATAGTAAACCACTACTGTCTTTACCTGCCCAATATTTTCCCCTTTCTTTTTGTAACATGATCCCAACTTTATCTTGAAAAGTCACCTTTCCTTTACTATATAGAGTATTGGTGGGACTTATAGTCAAGGTGCCCTGCATGCCCTTTGGTGACTCTCAAGCCCTGCAATTTGTCTCTTAAGAGTAAAATCAAAGGGCAGGAAATATATAGGGCTGATCAGTGCCTAGACTTTATCCTTTCTAAAACCCCTCTATTCAGTAAACTACTTTATGTCCTTGAGCTGCTCCATATCTTCTTTTGACTTTATCTGCATTGTTTTTGTCAGATTCAAAGGGAATGTGCTTACCAAGGAGAGACTTTTCAGACGGATCACTACAAGGACAGGGAAGTTAGAGAAGAGATTATTGCAATAGGGAGAGGTGAGTTGAGATATGCAAGTATTCTCAAAGATTAGACAAGCAGCACTAACCAGTTTGCTCAACCCTTAGAGTCAGGCTGCCAACTGAAAAGTCATGGTCAAGTTTCAATTGTAGGTTCAATCTCTGGCCCTCACATTGATGTTTCTCTCTTTCTCGCTCTCCTCCCCTTCTTCCATTCTCTAAAAATCAATGAAAAAATTATCCTCGGATGAGTATAAAAATATTAGCTGAAAGAATATCCTATCTAATAAAATAATAATATACAAATTGACCATATCTCCACAACCCATGCCCACAAGCCATGCCCATCAGCCAATCAGGAGCAAGTATGCAAATTAAATCAACCAAGATGGCTGTTGCCACACAGAGAGCAGGAGGGAGGCTTTGGTTGTCCTGGTGATGGGGGAAGCCAAGCTTTCTACTCACCCTGGCCAGCCCAGGCCTCCACTTAAGACAACAAAGTTTCAATTATAGAAGTTAAATAAATTCCAACAGAAATGGCTGCCACCTCTGAGAGAGCAGAAGGCTTAACTCCACTCTAGGCTACAAAGTTTTATTATAGAATATAAATAAATTCCAGATATCAGGGCCTCCACTTCGGTCGCTGGGGGGAGATGACTGGCCTGCAAACCACCACAGGCCCCTTGGCCAAGCCACTCCACATCCCAAGGGAACCCCCACTCTGATCTGGGACAACCTTCAAGGCAAATCACCTGGCCCCTCCCATGCACCAGGCCTCTATCCTGTCTAATGGAAGAGTAATATGCAGATTGACCATCACTTCAACAGACAAGATGACTGCCCCCATGTGGACACAAGATGGCCAACACAAGATGGCCAGCAGGGGAGGGCAGTTGGGAGGGACCAGGCCTGCAAGGGAGGGCAGTTTGGAGTGATTAAGCCTGCAGCGCAGAGCAGTTAAGGGTGACCAGGCTGGCAGAGGAAGGAAGTTGGGAGTGATTGTGCCTGAAGGGAATGGAAGATGGGGTGGGGGGAACCCAGGCCTGCAGAGAAGGGCAGTTAGGGGTGACCAGGCCCACAGGGGAGGTCAGTTAGGGGCAAACAGGCTGGCAGGGGAGCAGTTAGGCATAAATCAGGCTAGCAGGGAATGGTTAGGGGGTGATCAGGCTGGCAGGCAGAGTCAGTTAAGGGCAATCAGGAAGGAAGGCAGGCAAGCAGTTGGGAGCCAGCAGTCCTGAATTGTAAAAGGGATGTCCAACTGCCCATTTAGGCCTGATTTCAATAGCATCAGCCTAAATTGGCAGTCATACATCCTTCAAGGATATAAGGTTGGAGAGGGTACAGGCTGGGCTGAAGGATACCCCCGCCATGCACAAATTTCATGCACCAGGCATCTGGCAGTTGTATAAAGAAGAATAAGCAGACTTTTAAAAACTGATGTAGAAAAGTTGGATTGCAAGAAAGGGTAGCTTGATGGAGAGTAAATCAGACAAAAACTTTTCATGAGCCCAACCTATTCTCAGAGGGCAGTTGGGGAGATTTTTGCAGGCTCAGGCTGAGGGATGGATCAAAGTTCAGGACCCTGAGGGAAGGAAAGAAACTTAACAAAGTTTCTTTAAGGAGCATTTTGTTTCATTTGAGCAGTATGGACAAGTATTTCAGCTATTCAATTTGGAGGGGAAAAATCCAGAAATTTGAAGGGTCTGTATCTGACCTTGCCATCTGTCTCTTGTCCAAAGATACTAGAGCACCCATGAGTCTAAGACATGTGAGGAAGGGTGGTTCTTTCTAGTAAGCTATTTCCCACAACACAAAAGCACTGGAGAATTTAAGCTTCACTGTTTTCCAGGATCTCTGGGTTCCAGTAATGTTCAACACTGTGTTCATTTCAATCCCCTGCAACAAAAGAATACAAAATAATGTATAATCTCAATTCCCAAATTATTTGACCTAGAATTGTCTTTAATATCATCTGATGGTGGATGGACGGAAGAAGGGAGGGAAGGAGCATGCTAACTCCAACCACATGGTAAATGCAAGAGAGAATGATTCCACCCAGGGTCTTACAAGACCATACCACTCACAATACAAAAAGATGCAAACCTGCAAGGCAAATGAGCTCCAGATTACTGCCCTATATGTTTTATCCAGCCTGTGAAATCTTCGGGGACATTCTGGCCATCTTTTTAGTGCATCGCAGAGGAAGCTGCCAGAAGTCTGCCTCGCTCATTTATTCTGGTGCAAGAACTGCATACACATGATAGAATGAATTTCCCAAGTGCCTCATCCTCCAGAGAAAGAAAAGAAAGGACATAAAGTGTGAGATACTTTGATGATAAAAAAAAAAGAGAGAGAGAAAGAGAGAGCTTTCTCTTGGTTTCATTATCTAGTCTCCACTGCCAGGCCTTGCAGGAGGCTATTGTAGATTTTTTAGCATCGTTCCAAATATATTGCATGCTGAGATAACTCCTATGAGGATCTGATGGGCCCCCTGCATAATGATCTATAATCACCCTAGGAACTACATAAAAACCATTTATCGCATTCCCTTCTTTGAACTAAAGTGCATTACAGTATGATAACTTCCTTGAAAATGACAAGAATATGACAATCTTATTCCCACCCCCTTGACCATCATTGGACATTGATCAGTAAAGAGAAAACTTGGTAAGAATAGTCAAAGAACCACATGAATGTAATGTTTTTCATACTTGGCTTATTTTGGAAAACAATACATAAAGAGAAAACTTGTTAAGAATATTCAAAGAACCACATAATGTCAATATGTTTTTAAAGGAAACTAGTCATAGTCAGCTTGAAATAAGTATAAATTCCTTTAAGATCTCAAAACTACCTTAGAAATTTCCATTTTTCTCCCAGGACATGACTCAGTTGTTTGGGGCTTGTAATTGACCATCACCTCTTCATGTCTACTACCATGAACAACAATCTGCTTCTCTTGAAAGCACCTCCTTTATAGAGCCCATCGCTTGCATTTACCTGCTCTTGGATTATGTTTTAAATCCAACTAAATCCATTTTAACAAGCCCCTTCTTCAACTCTGAAGAGGCAATTAGCGCCCAGCGATATCACTCAGATTTTAGTCATTGTGAAGCAAGAGTCTTCCATCTTTCCACGCACGTTTTAAAATTCTGACAACCTGGCATCGTCACTGCTTCACTTACAAATGGAACTTAATTTGTCCTTTTTTAAAAAGTTCCATATTCCCTAGTTGTCTGAGTTGTATAAGGAAAGAACATATCCTGACACCCAGGGAATGAGCTATGAACTATCTTGGCACTTATAACACTCCTGCCTTGGAGGCATTCTCTATTAAGGCTGGGGGGCAATTCTAACAGATACAGTGTCTGATTGACAGGAATATTCTCGGCTTTCTTGCCTCTTCTACCCAGATCTGTCTTTCCCCAAGTGACGAATCATTTCACTCTCTCTTCTCGGTGCCCTGGTTCCTTAATTCTGGTATCATTACATTATGCCAATGCTCATCTTGCTGAATTTGGTGCCAATGAGCCCACATGCTGAAATAATCAAAACCCCTCTGAGTTTCAGTGTCATGGTCTTTTTATCTCCATCTTTATTGAATGACTCAGTATCATTTCAGGACGCAGATCTTTGCAATGACTGGAATGCTCTCTTTCCTTCCCTTTAGTAAATGTGAGGGTGACTATCAGTTCTTTGAAAACTTGACGTCTTTGATAATTTAGAAGAGACCTCTTCATAAAATTCCCTTTATTTTGAAAAGAAGACAAAGTTGTTTTCAATTTGTGCATAGAATTTAAGTGACTCAATGCTACATTGGGGGAAATGGCCCAGGCTATAGAATAGCCGACCCCTATGTTTTCATATATTTTCAATGGAAGCCTTCCTTTTTAAGTTACAGATAAATGCAACAACCATGACTTTCTATTTTTAAGAGATGGAAAGAAAAATAATGGTTCTTGCCCTACCTGACAAGGCTCAGTGGCTGAGTTTCAACTTATGACTCAGGAGGTCATGGTTCGATTCCTGGCCAGGGCACATGCCCAAGTTGCAGGCTTGATCCCCGATGTGGTCTCTGTGCAGTAGGCAGCCAATCAATGATTCTCTCTCATCATTGAGGTTTCCATCTCTCTGTCCCTTCCTCTCTGAAATCAATTTTAAAAATATTAAAGTAATAATAACTGAACAAAATAGAAAAATATTTCGAATGTATTGACCTTTAGAAGGAAAGTAGAATAAAGCTGCATTACACATGTGAAGATTATTGGGTATTGAACAATGTTGTTCGGTTAAGTCTAGAAGATGGATGGTAAAAGGATAAAACAGCACATATATGACTTAATACTGTCCGAAATTCAACAGTACTAATAGTCCAGTAAGAAACAGAAAGAGAAAATTTTAGAAATAACTTAGAGATCCTCTTGCAAAACCTTGGACTTTTCAGAGATTCTTTGGGTGAAGGAGTGAATGGCAAGGACAGAGAACTTGTGAACAGTATCCCGAAAGCAGGTCTGTCCAGGCCTCCAAGCCTTAAAATACCTTTCTCCACACTACCAGAATTTGCTCATTCATACCCAAACCATCTGAAATTCCATTAATTAAATATACTTTGAATTAAATAAACATAGTTTTGAAAACAGAAGTGCCTTTGGATGTGTTCCCATTCTATCAGTAGCTCTGAATTTTGGGTAAAATAGTTCAGTTTACTTTTGCTTTGTTTTTACAAATAGACAAGACCAGAAGATGGAATGTTCAGGGTACAAATTTCTGGGACATAAAGTAATCTTATGGCCCAAAGAGTATTATGGTAGGCAAGGGTCGAGCATGACAACTGGAGATTTAGAGACATGAAAAGTCTGGGTGATAAGCAGAAGGTAAGAGAGCTATAGAAAAAAAAGGATGCTTCTAATATTAACCTTATTCAATTTAGGGTCATTCATCTGCTCTGGAATGAAGCAAAAATTACTACACTCTATTCTTTTTATAATCTCTCCCGATGACTGCTTTTTCTTACCTACTTTCCATCTTTTCCTTCTTAATGTTCACCTCATCCTCTCTCCTTACTCCCTCTTCTTTCCTTGTATCAAAGACTCACCACCAAACCAGTATTATATGCATTGTTGTATTATAAGTTAAATCAGTTTGGGTCCTGACCTGATGTAAGAACTATCATTCTGAAGAAAATGAGTTGAGAATTTACAATCAAGTTCTAACCAGTGTGGTTTAGTTGACTGGCAACATTCTGTGCTCTGAAAGGTTGCTGGTTCAATTCCCAGTCAGGGCACATGCCCAGATTGTGGCTTTAGTCCCCAGTCAGGGTGCATACAGCAGGCAGCCAATCAATGTTTCTCTCCTATATCAATGTTTCTCTCTCGTTCTCTCTCCCTTCCTCTTTCTCTAAAATCAATAAAAATCAATTTTCACAAAAAGACTTTGCAACCAAGTTACAACCACACTTTGAAACAAACAAATAAAAAAATACAAGGTCTAATTTGGATCCTGGATTCTTCTGCACTCTGAGGTACAGGTTATTCATTATCTGGTTATACTAATGCTGGCTGAATGTTTTTCCCAAACACAGCTGACTCTGGAAAGCATGGGTCTAGTTGATGCCTCAGCTGCATGACAAACATGTTGGAAAAGTGATTGAAACACAGGAGGTAAAACACATTTTTTCCTCCAAATTACCTGAGATTTTACTGTGTCTCTGTTGATTACAGCCATTCAAAAGTAAACATGTTAACATCACTGTATTATAAATACTTTCCTGCTTGCCTTTTATTGAAACTGCGTAGAATCCATCCAAAACACATCCAGCTGAGGCCAAGTTCTTATAAGAAGCCTGAGGCTTCACCCTCCCCCACCCCATGGGGCTTGACAGGGGACCTCAGGCTACGGCCCCCACCTAGCAGGGCTTCACAGGGGTCCTCAGGCCGCACCCCCTACCCTGGCATCAGGCTAGGGGAGCTCAGGCTGCTCCCCCTGCCCCAGTGCCAGACCAGAGGAACCTCAGACCGCACCCCCCGCCCAGCAGCGCTTGACAGGGGATGTCAGGCCTTACCCCCCACCCAGTGGGGCTTGATAGAGGCTCTCAGACTGTGTCCCCCACCTGGCACTGGGCTGGGGGACCTTAGGCCACACCCCCATCCTGGCACCGGGCCAGGGGACCTGAGTCTACACCCCTTGCCTGACAGGGCTTGATAAAGGTGTAACTGGCTGGGTCTGGATCTAGCCCAATCCAGGGGAGAGGGGTGGGAGGACACCTGTGTCTGAGTCTCACATAATTTTGAGGTGCATATGGGTGGGCGGAAACTTAACTCTGGGTCCATGGATGCCCTAGACTCTGACAGGAGGAAAGTTTTCATATACATTTTACTAATTTTCTTTTATCTCTGACACTTCTATTATAGAGAAAGGGCAAATAGCAATATTAAATTATTTCCTCTAATTAATCACCCTTTAATGTGCATGAATTTCATGCACCAGGTCATTAGTAAAAGTATAAAAAGCCAGAAACTCCAGAGATGCAGTAATGTTCTTCCACTGAGGTTTGACAGATGGTTACAGGTGAAGGTCCCTCCCACAGAGCTACCATCTGCATTACAGATGCACCCATTGGGCCAAATCCTGACATTAGTGCATATAAATTCATGATTTCATTTGGGTCATTTTATAATTGACTCTTTTGATTCCCATAAGAAACTGGCCTTAAAAGAAACAATTGATAAAAGAAAAAGGTATTACTCAGGAAGAGGTTTTAGAGCTCAAGAGAATATTGAAACAGTGACTTGGTCCATTCAATATGATACGTTTTAATTGTGAATTAACTTGAGAATCAACACAAATGCACCACCATTTAAGAACAAAATCAACCCCCAAAAGAGCTAGCACATGATCAAGCTTGGGTTTAGAAGTCTTAGCCTCCTCTTGCTGCTTCTATGAACTTCTTGATGCCTTCCCACCTACCCATTTAGGTGTGCAAGATGCACCCCACACAGAAGATGCTTTTGAAGCACTGCTTTAGGGGGCAGCATGAATTCAGACAAGTCAATGACCAAAAAACAATAGAGAATTTGCTTCAAGCTCTGGCTACAGAGGTCTATTTCTCTCTAATCTCTGGGGGTCTGACTACTAGACTTAAGTACAGACTGAGCTCATAATACTGAACCAAACTTCTGTTAACTCCTTCAATACCAAGAGAGCCTTCCCCCTTCAGAGTTCTACCTCTGGAGTGTTCTTACTTCAGATCAGTTAAAACGTTCCTTCCAACTCCCAAAGCATCGTCTATGATTCACATGCACATTGCAATAAATTCATTTTATGTAACTATACAAAGGGTTTGGAGATAAGATGTTGTTGGGCTGGCTTCTAGATTTAGACAACTGCCTTTCGAGGTTTTTTTAAGTTCCATCAGTGTGGCAGCTTGCTAATTAGCACTGTCTTCGAGTATTCTGTGACCATTATGAAGTTCCCCAAATAGTCCATGGAGGAGATTCCCAGATATGGTTCTTAATTGGCATGTGTCAATGGAGACCATCCAAAATTGGGAATTAAGGTTCAGGTTGGATTGAATACACTAACAGAATTCAACCTTGAAGGTGAGAAACAAAAGGCTCCTTATGCACAGACATCTGTTTCAGAATTAAACAGGTTGAATAACTTGGCCAGAAGGGCATAGTGATACTGAAATTGATGTAAGATTATGCCTCACTATCTCCTTATCCACCTTCTATTTCTCATTAGATAGGTTTGGGTACATGTAGCTCTCATTTAATTATTTAGAATAAAATTTTGCCATGCAAGGAATCCGATCCATTTCTTTATCATTCATCACAGCAAATATTTTGGCAAGTAAGTCTTGGGAAAAGGGGATGCCCTATTTCTAATCGTTGTTATTTTCTCTTTCTCATCAACACCTATTTCCTGCCTCCAACACAGAAATACTCTACTGGTGCTCTTCATTCTGTCCTTGAGGGTGCGGGTGATGGGAGTGTCTCTGATTTAACAGCCCTGACTCCCACCTCTCCCTTGGGTTGGAGAAGGCAAACATAAAGGCAGTTGTTGCCAAACCAGGAAAGTAAAAAGTGCCAAATTATAGATCACATCTTTCCACCCTCCTGGAAGAAGGTAAGGCCCCTGGTCCAGGTGGGTGTATGGGACAGCGAGCTACTAAGAGGGAGCATGCCTACCTCAGTTGCTACATCTCCCCATTAGAGCTTCTACCCAAGTGGTCCTGAAGGCAGAGGCCACCAGTCCACATTCCTATGTCATTTACCACAGGTCACATCTTGAAGCAGAACCCTGGCACCAGCAGTTTCAAGTTCTGGGATTCAGGGAAGCTACTGTAATTGGCAAAACTGTGGCAATTTCAAGAAAACAAAAATATGTACATGTGCATGAGTGCACACAGATATGCATACACATGCACACTCATGCACACACAAGATAGATTCTTCAGAGAAAATGGGTTGGGATTCAGTGAGTACCCTGAAAGGAACACTAGTCTCCATGTAGGTGAGATATATATAGCTCCAAAGGGCAAAGGCAAAAGGCCAAGGTCAAAGAGGCTTTCCCTAGTCCAACTCACAGACTCTCGCTCCATGACATCAGCAGCCTCCTCATTAGTCCCACCATCTTCATCTTTGCTCCTTACAATCTGTTTTTCTCCAACAACCAGGATGTGTTCCCTAAAATGCAAATCTCATCCTACCCACCCTCACCTAAAACCCTCAATGACTTCACGTTTTTCTCTAGAAAAACCCAACTCCTAATCATAACTTACAAAGCCCTGTATTTCCTGCTTTCACGTACACTTCCAACTGTATTTTCAGACATCTGTACACTATGGCCACACCATTTAGGACCTCCATTCTCTAAACTCTCTGCAGCCTCTGGGACTTTTAATGTGCTATTCCACCCCTGGGGACCATTCTTCTTCTTCATGCACTTAGTTCCCTTCTGATAAATATAGATGTTGAGGTACAAATGTGGCTGAAAAATGATAAAAAAGGATTCGAACCCAAATTTCTAGCTTACCATTTTAATAAAATTCAAGTGTTATTGATAGGGTTAAAAGATTTGCCAGCTCCATTGCAAAATACTTACAGCAGAAAAGCAATTCAAACAAAGCTCAGATTCAAATCTGATGTTTTTGTTGAAAGCACTTAATTAGCAAATTAAACCTATGAAACATAAATTGGATTATAATAGATCTCAACAGGAAGTCTCCATTTCATTCTCCAGAGACCACAGTTATAGTCACAATACAATGGTAGCTAACAAGAAAAAGCAGAGGCACAGATTCCCACTGATGACTGGCGCTAGGGAAGACTACTTCATTTAGTGTCAGGCATCTGGATTTAATTTCATATCCAACACTTACTGCCTGTATGATCTTTAAATGTCTAGTTGTGTAATATTCCATGTCTGCTAAATGCCAGGGTCCTTGCTTGTGTTGTATGTACATTACTTCATTTAATTGACAGATCTATTTGGTATTTAATATTATCTGAATCATGTCATTTGGGAACCTAACGGTCAAAAAATAATAATTTGCCAAAACTGGTTTTGCTCAGTGGAGAGAGTGTCGGCCTGCAGACTGAAAGGTCCCAGGTTCGATTCTGGTGAAGGGCATGTAAGGGCATGTATCCTGGCTGTGGGTACATACCCTGTAGGGGGCATGCAGGAGGCGGCTGATCAATGTCTCTCTCTCTCTCATTGATGTTTCTAACTCTCTATCTCTCTCCCTTCCTCTTTATGAAATATATATATATATATATATATATAATTTGACTAGAGACAGTAGCTGTTCAATAGCATGGATAGAATCTAAATCTAATTCTGCTTGACTTCAAAATCTGATTTCACACTGGCTTATAGACATAATGCATAAGAGAATTTTGAATTTTGAATACAAAAATATATAGGAAAAGTCACTGATAGCATAACTGATCCTTGGCAAGCATTCAATGTTAGCTCAGTAAGGAGAGCCACTAAAAACTTTACAAAGAGTTCTCCAAATTGTGTACGTTGGTTCTTTAAAGCATAATGTGGTATAGCAATCCATGTAAAAGTGTCTCACATAAGCAGATGACTTTTCGGGAATCTCAGTGTGAGAACTATTGAGATGCTGTGACACTGAAGGTATTCAATGCCCACTACACAACTTATCCTAATACATCCTTCGTGTCCAGCTCTAGCCCAGATGCTGTTGGGCCCAACACACATCACCTTGCCCTCTTCTATTTCAGTGCATGTGGGCTAAAATTTCAACTGCCATCCCACTAATATCTTTGTTTTCTGTGGCTCCAGAGCGTATCTGCCATGTGCACTGCAGGCCCAAAATGTCAGTAGAAGCTCCCAAAGTGGGTGCATAAGTATCACTTCTGGGGGATGACTCTGCAGCAATGGTCTATACTGTTTCCAGGGATCCGGGCGGATAAAACTCCAGATGGCCATCATGGAAATGGCTTAATAGCATGCTCTTATTTTTAATATACTCCTATATAATAAAAGCCTAATATGTAAATTGTCCCCTTGGGTGGCCATTTGACCACTCACTATGACGTGTGCTGACCACCAGGGAGCGGCACAGAATGGCGTTGGTGACATAGCACTAGCAGTGGGTGGCAGTGGAGGCACTGCCAGTCCTGATGGGCCCTGACAAGAGCAGGACCACAGATGGGATGGTGGAGCAGGTGAGTGGGCAGTGCCAGGTCAAGGGAGATGCAAGCAGAGGCCTGCAGAAGGGAGGGTGGGGCCTCCATTCATCTCTCAGGCACTGAGTGAGCTGGGCAGGATGGCCTAGCCCCAACTCATCATGCCACAGGCAAGATCATGGAGCAGGTGAGGGGCCATCACCAGACCAAGGCAGGGTACCAGGCGGGGCTTCGGGGCTGCGAGGCTGAGGGCATGAGCTAGGGCCCAAACACTACAGGCCACCCTGAGGGACCACACCCGTGGAGGAATTTGTGCAAGGGGCCTCTAGTAGTTTGTATTTCTAAAGAACAGCTGCACAGATAAACACAAAACAAAGATAAAGAACAAAACAAACTCAGAAAAACAACAACAGAGAATAACTTCTTAGATATAAAAACACTAATGCCTCGAAATCTTTTACAAAAAAAAAAATACCTTAATAAATTCTAGTGCAGGGTTGTTTAATACATTCTCCTTTTTTTCCTTCTTTTTTCTTTTGATCTGCTTCTATTTTAAGTTTAACTTCTTCAGCTGTAAGAGCTCCGGTGTCTTATTCTTTGCTTTCTTCATCTTTTTCTTGACAGCAGCCACATCAATTTCAGTGTAACAGATGCTTTCTCAGGTTTCACAACTCGTTTTTCTTTGGGTGGAATAAAATCTTTGTTGTTCCCCTTGTTTGTTACTGAGAGTTCCTCTTACTGCTTTCATTTCGGTCACTTTTTGTGACCACTCGCCTTTTTTTTTAAGTCTGACATTCTGGTTGTGGTGATGGGAATGATGTGCATTCTTTCTTAGTTTTTTTGTTTGGTTTCTTGTGTTGATTCCCATTTTTGTGCTTGAACTCTTTTAAGGTTCTAAAAGGTCCGATGGCTGAAACTGTTTCCCTGAACCATATAAGATAACAGTTTAAGAGTTCCAATGCTTCTTCACTCAACACTTTCTGTACCAGTGGCCATCACTCCTTCAAATAAGCATCTCTATATTTTAGGGAACAAAGCTACAAAACCACCTTCCTTTAAGAGTCCTCTCATGCTGTCTTCTTTGGAAATTGCTCCTTCTATGTCCAGGAAATAGTTCCTTCCACTTCCACTCCCTGGCTTCGACTTCTTGATAGGAATTTCATGTTCTTCAGCCACGAAGGGTGATGCCATCTTCAAATTGCTCCCTAGGGTTACCAGAAGTAGAAGGGTTCTTATTCACCTCCTTTCCTTTCTCACTTTCCTCATTTACCTTCCTCACTTTCCTCCATAACCTTGGCTTTGTGGTCTGCCTCTGAGACTATAAAATAAGATAGATCTTTTTAGTCAATCCCATTGGAGACACAAAAACTTCCCTTCTTCTGCCAGAATTCTGAATCAATTAAAAGTTGTGATCAGAGAGTAAATCAATCATGTAGAAACAATAGGTATTTTTATTTCTCATAAACAAAACATGTTAGGTTAAATAGACATTCTCCAAAACTCAATCAAAGTAAAATAATTTTAATTTCACTTTATTTAATACTAGAGGCCCAGGGCACGAAATTCTTGCATGAGGGGAGGAGTGTCCTTCAGCCCAGCCCAATCTGGGATCCTTTGAGGGCAGTCGGACATCCTTCTCACAATCCAGGATTGCTGGCTCCCAAGTGCTCACTTGCCTGTCTGTCTGATTACCCCTAACTGTTTCTGCCAACCAGTCTGATCACCCCCTAACCACTCCCCTGCCAGCCTGATTGATGTCTCACTGCTCCCCTGCCAGCCGGCTTGCCCCTAACTGCCGTCCCCTATGGGCCTAGTCACTCCTAACTACTCTTCCCTGCTGGCCTGGTCACCCCTAACTGCCTTCCCCTGCAGGCTTGATCACCCCCAACTGCCCTCCCTTGTAGGGCTGGTCCCTCCCAACTGTTCTCCCCTGCTGGCCATCTTGTGATGGCCATCTTGTGTCCACATGGGGGCAGGATCTTTTGACCACATGGGGGCAGTCATCTTGTATGTTGGAGTGATGGTCAATCTGCATATTACTCTTTTATTAGATAGGATGGTGGCCTGCTACATGGGTAAGGGCCAGCTGGTTTGCCCTGAAGGGTATCCTGGATCATGGTGAGGGTTCCCTTGGGGCATGGGGTGACCTAGGTGAGGGGCCTGTAGTAGTTTTCAGGCCAGCCACACCCCCTGGCAAACCAAGTGGAGGCCCTGGTATCTGGGATTTATTTATCTTCTACAATTGAAAATTTGTAGCCTAGAGCAGAGCCAAGCCTTCTGCTCACACTGCCATTGAAACTTTGTTGCTTTAAGCTGAGACCTGGGCCAGCCAGGGTATGCAGAAAGCTTGGCTTTCTCCATTGCCAGGGACAACCCAAGCCTTCCTCCTGCTCTCTCTGTGGCCTTAGCCATCTTGGTTGGGTTAATTTGCATACCTGCTCTGATTGGCTGGTGGGTGTAGCACAGTCAATTTGCATATTACTCTTTTATAGATAGGATTCTAAATCTAGCTGATCAATTTCATGCTAAGAGATAGAGCACAATTCAGAGCTTTCAACATCAGATATTCTATTGGAAATCATACAGCTCTCCTTGCATGCCTTCCACCCTGCCCTTGCTCACTGGAAAACTCTTACAGATTCCTTTGACCCAACTCAATAGTCAGTATTCCACTGAACCCAACATAGTCTCTTGATCCCACCATTATCATTTTACACGACAAATTCTCTATCAATTTCTTCTACATATTTTTGGTCTCTGATAATAGTTATTATGTTCTGCTCAGAACCAGACAATTGAGAGGCAATCAGAACTGTTTTCCAATGATGATATAAGCCCTTTAGAGACATTCACATAGTCAAAACAGCTATTTTGAGCACAGACCTTTAATTTTGTGCTATATAAACTCTCTCTTATATTAACTATCACAAAGCTTTCAACTGCATATTTACCCAGAAGGATTTAGACATGACCATTTGATTCTTCTTTAATTTAGTCAGTCAAGAATATAAATAGCATGTCTGAATAGAATATAAATTTATTTTACTTATACATGTATTTTTCTACAGCATGTAGATCTCCCTTTGATCAATTTTATAGGGCACTTAATTAAAACTCTCATCAATATGTGTTTACTAAATGTTGATTCTTTATTTACCTACTATTTAACCCAGAGTTTAGGGAAATGTCATCTAATTTTTAGGTTTTCAATTTCTCCATTGTGTTATGACATAATATTTTAAGGTAATCACTGTATTGTTTAAAAGCTATTCTTTAACTTCGAAGGGTTATAGGCAAAGAGATTGTTACCTACTTAATTTTGTATGGGAATTAATACAATAGTAAATCCAAGAGTACAAAATCATTATTAATATGAAACACTACCCCTGGGCAGTGTTACTAAGAGGTTAGATTGTTGTGCCCACCCTCCACTCTCTCCCTCACCCCTGCATCAAAGAGTCCTGGGTTTCATTCCTTGTGAAAGGTGCGTACTTAGTTACAGATTTGATCCCTGGAACAGTTTGGGCAAGTGTGGGGGCAACCAATCAATGTATCTCTCACACATAGATGTTTTGATGTCTCTGTTTCTCTCTCTCTCTCTCTCCCCACTCCCTACGCACTCTCTTTCTACCATCTACTCTCTCTTTCAAAAAAAAGGAAAACATATCCTCAAGTGAGGATTAGCCAAACAAAATTTTAAGATGCCAAAAATTCAGAATTCGAAATACCTAAAACCAGAAGTTGACTGGTAGTTTATCTTTAGAAATCTTATATAATCTCACACACACACACACACACACACCAGAATAATTGATAATGTCAAAATTATAATATTAGAATAAATATGAATAATATAACACCAAATCATCCCATTGGAATTTTTAAAAAACCTTAAATTTTTCTAACTACATACATAAATCTTAACTATGGTAGAAAATTAGGAAATGAAGAGATGTCACCTATATGTACCTTTGACTACTCACATTTTAGTTTATGTTACTAACACATATTTAGTGTTTCATACTTTTCAATATGCCATATGTCATCAAAGCATTGATATAATGACTGCAAAAGTTAGAGAAGAATGTGAAGTATACTATGGTATTTCAATGTAGTTGATTGCACATACTTAAAACTTTCTTGTCGAAATAGCAAGAATGATATTATTAATTGAAAAACTTAATAAGTAGGCAATAATCGATATAAGAAAGACTTCATGGAGAAATTGATGTAAAGTTTTTCATAGTGACTTACTGGTTGCAAATAGACAGAAATAAAAACCATCAGCCCAACCTCCTCGGAAGAAGAAAAGCCTGGACTCATTACAAGAATATACAGGTCCAATGGTCTAAATATATGAAAATCAACTACTAAGTCGTTTGCCAAATCACGCACTGAGACTCTACTATAGGAACACTGTCCATGTCTATACAAGAGGAAAAGAAAGGCACTTTTTTCTGTCTTCCTGGATCTCCCAGTTCTATGAGAAAGAAAGATGTCTTAGGAAATAGGAATGTGACAGTGTAATAAGGGGGATGCCCTGAACCCATCTGAGTGCTATGAAAGTGTCTCCCAGTGAGGGATTTGCTCTGCCCCAGGACTAAAAGAGGCTTTCTTCACAAAGGAAGTCAAGAGAAGCCACTGGTTAAAGCATTTCAAAGGCTTGTGGATTGTTGACATTTGCTTCTGTGTGTTTGGATCTATTCACCCATATACCAATAACCGGACTCTGGTTTTCCAGGGGGAAACCATCTCTCTTCTACTTTCATCTCAAGTTTTGACAAATGGCCTGTGTCTGGTCAACTCGATGCACACCAGGCAATCCAGTTGGAACAACTATTTCAGAGATGGGTCTGGGAGCCAAGCCAATGAGATGCAGGTGGGGGATGACGGGCTGTACTCAGCAGGTAACATAAATACCTGGGGTGCATGCACCATCATAGAATACAGCCGGAGAACTCAGCCCAAGAGGAGGAGAGATCTGATAAGTAGAGGAAAATAGACTAAATTCTCTTGCCACCACTTGAGGTTCTGAATGTAGCTGTTTATAAGGCTCCAGCCCAGCCAGCAAAGCTCAGTGGTTGAGCAATGACCTATGAATCAGGAGGTCATGTTCAGTTCCTGGTCAGGGCATATGCCTGGGTTGCAGGCTTTAATCCCATTGCATGCAGGAGGCAGCAAATCAATGATTCTCTCTCATCATTGATGTTTCTATCTCTCCCTCTCCCTTTCTCTCTGAAACCAATTTCATATATATATATATATATATATATATATATATATATGCATAAGGCAAACTCAGTAGTGGGTTTTTATTAACTATTTGGGTGACTTCTTTGAGAAGGGTGGTGTGCATGAAATTCCCTTTGCTTAAGCCCCTTTGAGTCAGGCCGGATTCACATCAGAGTCAGGAATGCTGAGTGTTAGGAGGAGTAGATGAGCATGTTAATCTCCATGAAGAGGCAAAATATATGAAGATAACACAAGTCTCAAGTGAGAAAAGGCTTTTTCAGTCTAAGAGAGAACCTATATTTTTAAAATGCTGTCACCGGTACCACCTGGCATGCGGCAGTATATTCTGCTTTTATGACACGCCAACCAAGAACAAGAAGCTCTTTCTTCCTAATTCTGTGAGCCAAACTGATACTATTTGTGCTGATAAAAACCCTCTCAGGGACTCTGTGTGCTTTGTTTGTTTTGTTTTAGACACAGGATGTTTCCCCCCTGCAATTTCACTCATTTTCATGGACGTGCTGATGGTGTTAGAGATGGATCGGTGTGATTCCATTCGCCGGTACCTTCCGAAATGAGAGCTGCCACATAATAATTACTGCTGACAAGGTGACTGGTTGTGGAGTCGCTGGATGCAACAAATAGAGATGGGTTTTCCTTAATCTCCCTCTTTGGGAGGCTATTTGTCTATTGTCTCATCAGAAAAGCTATTTCTATTTTTTTTTTAAGGGAAAAAGGCAAAGGCACATAGAAATAAAGATTTACATGTTTCGAGTGGTAGTAGAGCTGGAGATTGTTACTAAATTGGGAAACCTTCCAGAAATTAATAACTCAAGTAAAAAAGTGAGTGGAGAAGATAATAGAAGGTATTTGTTCCTATAAAATGGAATGGTTTTCTTTGGCCTGTCGATAAATTCTTCTTGGGAAGTAGAAAAGTGCCTTTAGCTAGAAACACTATCTGATTAGTTCAATTAAATAATAGGTTATTTTTAAAAAATAACCACATCAACTGCTGCTTTTCAAAAAGGGTAAATATACAGACCTTGGTTGTAGTACGTTATGAGGACAAGAATTCTGACATTTTTCACTTAAAGGATGATTTTTCAAAAGAGCTAGAGGATAAAGTCAAATTGAGTATAATTAAAAAAGTAATAATTACATCAGTATCAGCTTCGTTAGCACAATTCATAAAAGTACTCATTATAAATAAGGGCTAAGAAATAAATTACAAACTAAAAATTCTACATAACAATATGAATTGAATAAATTACAATAACTAATGACTAGTTAGTTGTGTAAACTGGTCATATAGGGCCCTAGCTGGCTTGGCTCAGTGGTTAGCATGTCAGACTGTGGACTGAAGGGTCCCTGGTTTGATTCCGGTCAAGGGCTCATGCCTGGGTTGTGGGCTCTATCCCCAGTTGGAGGTGTGCAGGAGGCAGCAATAGGTGATTCTCCCTCATCATTGATGTTTATCTCTCTCTCTCATTGTCCATTCCTCTCTGATATCGATAAAAATAATAAAATAAAATAAAATAATAAAATAAAATATAGTCATATAGGAATTCATGAATTTAGCTGCTTTTTTTATGGTTTTTTGCTCTGTTTTGTTGTAGACTGTTCTTTTTTTTTTTTTTTGGAACTGGGGATTTTAGGCAATAGAATAATGGAGGATTTACTTCAAAATATAGAGGTCATAATAAGTAGTACCATCCAACAATTAATGTAACCACAAACTATTGTCTGAAGTGGTCCCTTTTGCTAGACTACTTGTGGGTATAGGACAAAACTTAAAAGAATAACAACAATAAAAAGGTGCAGGCTTTCCCCCCCCTCAAAAAAAAAACACAATAAGTATTTCAATGAAATAGTAAGGTACCATGCAGAAGGTTGGCCCTTACTGATATTTTGAGAGGAGAGCAAAGCCTGCACTTTTCTTGATTTACTGCAGTTATATCAGCAGACATTTGTCTGGGGCGGGGGAAATGGAAGCATTTTGTGGGGAGTCTTGAATTGCCTAAAAATCAAAACAAAAATTGCACAGAAGAAGCACTCCAACAATATTAGAAGATGCCATATGCTTTGAATAAAGGGCCTAGAGTTTTCCAAGAGCTTCCCACTTCTTGCAGGTACACATGCCCCAGGTGATCTTGAGGCAGTAGCCTCTGGTCTGTATGTGTTGTTTCCATTGGAGCAATGGCTCACCACAGATGCTCTGTCTCTTGCAATGAAATTTCCTAGAAGTTGGACCCAGGAAACTTTCTTACTATATGAGAGTGTGGAGCCCATTGGTGGCTTAGATGGTTATTATGTCAGCAAAAGAAAGACATCCTTCTTCTGTTCAAATCCAACACAAAGAGCCACCCAAGCCTTCCTGCTTTCCCTAATCTTCACTTCATAGCCACCATCCCTCTCTCTATATGTACTTAACAGCTTATAACATTCATGTTCAAAGGCCTCCTTTCTCAGGCACAAAGAACAAATTTTCATCTTCTGTCAGCTCTCCTGACATGTTTAATTGTTCACCATTCTTCAGCCACCCGTGTTTAAAAATATGTGGCAGCCTTTGATTCATGCTTTCCTTCCTCCTATCTAAAATTTTATTAAACAATAGCAATGCTACTTCTGCAGTATCTTTCATGTATTTTTTAATATTTACAATCTCAGGGTCCACTTGCAGAGCTTCCTAACTCTACCTGTCTCCTCTTAATCTTGTCTGCTGTAATCTGGTCTACATCACACACTTAACAGTTGTGCAAATACTCATCTCAGAAACTTTTCCTAATAATCAATTACCTTCAACACTGTTCCCAAGTACTTCAGTCTCCTCTCATCCACACTGTTTCTTAGGAGACCTTCAGGCAATGCTAAGTGTTAGACTATCACTGGTAAGTCCACAATTCCCTAGGAAAAAGTGCAGAGACCTGTGTTGACTTTCCCACAGGTTCCCAATTTAATATTTCATAATTGATGGCTTTTTGCTTCTTCAGATTTTTTGATGTTTGTTCTTCTTGAGTAAAAAATAAGTATTTCAAATGTATCAACTATGAAATGAGAAAACAGGAAAAATTAACTAGCTCACTATGAAACACAAATAAGTTCAAAGGGGCATAAGTAAAAATCTTCTCTAAATGAAAGCAGGTTGGAAAACACCCTTCCTAGGCATACAGTCAGCATAGATTAGTGATTTGCAGGAGAAAATTAGGCTTCTTGCACATTCAAGCATATCCTATGTCATGGCCTTGCCCTGTCCAAATCTTGAGCCATCAGGAAGAGGCAGTAAGGAATCTCTTCATGGAAACTTGCTCATGGTTTCATTTACCCTATTTATGGAATCTTCGGGTTTCTATTTGATTTTTATTTTTCCTTCATTTCCACCTGCCTGCAAGACAACTCTGCTCTGAATACCTCCAACTGAACATAGTCAATTAGAATCCACCACAAATCAACCATCATTTCAGGACAAATCATCTCTTTCCTGAGACCTCCCTGGTTTTGTTAATGACTTTGCTTTTTAGAAAAAACTGATCTAGACTTCTTCCTTATTTTTTCTTCCTCCTTCTCTTTCTCCTCCTCCTTCTCCTTGTTAATACTCTCAGGAGGATTTTTTTTTCCATTGATTTTTAGACAGAGTGGAAGGAAGAGGGAGATACAAAGAGACACATTGATTGCTTGCTTCCCACATACTCAAGCCTTCAACTGAGGTACATGCCCTTGACCAGAATTGAACCAGGGACCCTTCAATCCATAGGGCCGATACTCTATCCACTGAGCCATACCAGCTAGGGCCATCCTCTGCTGCTGCTTCTTTTCTTTTTTTAAGATGGAGAGAGAATACTTTATATTTTATTGAATTTTTTACAGAGAGGAAGGGAGAGGGATAGACAGTTAGAAACATCGATGAGAGAGACATCGATCAGCTGCCTCCTGCACGCCCCCTACAGGGGATGTGCCCGCAACCAGGATACATGCCCTTGACCAGAATCAAACCCGGGACCCTTCAGTCTGCAGACTGACGCTCTATCCACTGTGCCAAACCGGTTTCGGCTATCCTCTGCTTCTTAATGTTACTACACTTATGGAGACTCTTGAATCCATGGTCTTCTTTACAAGGCTGCTGCCATAGGAGCATTCAGATTCTCCTAACTTCTTAGCTGGAAAGCTTACCTGAGCTCCTGTTTCCTCTCTCCTTTTTGAATCAATGGAACATTCCACTGTTGTACTTCTGTGCACTCAGGTTCTGCTTTGCTCAAAGCCTTCTCTGGCTCCACAGCAAAGGCATTAGGTCTAAGTTCAATAACCTGTAGACAGATTTATTAATGCACCAGCATGACATTGACAGGTTTGTCACCTCTTCTTTGCCTTATTTCCAAGTTTGGGCATTGTTTCTTGATAATCAGTAAAGAATAGTAGATGCACATACGTCGATAATTTCTTCTAAAACTATGTTAAACTAGACAAATAAAAAATAATATGAAAAAGGCTGGCCATTTGCAGCAACCTGCATGGATCTGGAGAACCTTATGCTTAGTGAAATAAGCCAGTCAATGAAGGAGAAGCACCACATGATCTCACTCATTTGTGGATAATAAAGAACATTGTAAACTGATGAACAAAAGGATAGATACGGAGGCAGTAAAGCATCAAACAGACTGTCAAATTAGAGCAGGAAGATTAAGGAGAGGTGGGGTAAATAAGAGATCAATCAAAGGACTTGTATCCATGCATATAAGCATAACCAATGAACATAAACACTGGGGGTTGGGGTATGCCTGGGAGGGAGGGAAGGACAATGGGGAGATATGTATACATGTAACACAATTTAAAAAAAAGAAGCCAAAAAAAAAGTATTTAAAAAAGGGCTGGCAAATAATTCTATATTGTTAATGGAACAATAATATTTCCTAACAATTACATAGTACTTACTCTTTGCTAGAAAATGTCCTAAGAGTTTTACCAGTGCAAGTCATTTAATCATGGTAACTCTATGTAATAAGTATAATAAAGGCATAATCCTATATAATAAAGAGGTAATATGCAAATGGCCATTAGGCAGTGAGGCATAACGACCAGCAGAGAGCTACCGGAGTACCAGGCAACCAGCTATGTGCGGTGGTGGGCGGCCAGCTGAGGTACGCAGCAGCAAGCTACTAGCGCACAGATTCATAGGCAGGGCTACTAGTACTCAGATAAATCTTTCTAAATCACCACTCAAAGCATAGCACTCACCTCTAAAAACCTTAACTATTTTTCTATTGATTTATAAGAAGTTCAAGTGCATAACCTGGAAATCAGAGTGCTGCATATTTTGACCCTAAGCTAAGGTTCCTGCATTATCATCTTCTACTCCGCTAGTACAACTCCTTACTCCAGGCCTCCGTCTCTAGACCCATTTCATGTTTTTCCACTCCCACACCTATTTTCTCCCAGATCTGCAAAATAAAATTATACCCAGCCTTTAGCTACCAAGGCGTTTTCCTGAAAATTTTAATTAACCCATCTATATGTGATCTCTCCATCCTCAATACCTACTAGATCGTTGCAAATCTTGTAGCACTTACAGCTTAATCATATTCCCTCTTGAAATGGAGCAATTTGTGAATGTATTTTCCCTCCATTGTGGTGACAATTCATTGAAGGCAAGGCTGTGCCATTTTTATCTTTTTCAGAGAGAATGAAATAACATGACGAATATGAAATGATGATAACTTTGCCTGCTGTAGGGAAAATACTCAATAAATGTGAGGTATTATTAGCTAGAGAAATTATTGCATTTTCACGAGAAATCAGGTAGCACCAGAGCCCCTTGACTTAAGAATTGTTATTTCCATTTTAGAAGTGAAGAAGCTGTAGTAAGTGACATTCCCGTATTTCTACACAGCATGTAATGGCAGTGCAAGCGAGGTTTGGAACACAGATTTATTTTTACTATAAAAGTAATGCTTTCTACAGTATATTTTGCTGGCGGCCAACACATAGTGGCAGGTGCTCATCTATTAAATTAGTTGCTGCATTCTGAGGCTAAAATCAGGATTAATGGGTTGCTAATCCAAATATCTAAATCCTTAATGTCAAGCCAAATATGGCTTGCTGCCTTAGGTTATTGAAATGGTTCTGGAACCCAGTTACAATGTGTGTGTAAGCGTGTGTTTGTGTGTGTGTGTGTGTGTGTGTGTGTGTGTGTGTGTGTGTGTGTGAAAGAGAGAGAGAGAGAGAGAGAGAGAGAGAGAGAGAGAGAGAGAGAGAGAGAGATTGGGGGAGGAATCCCTCACCAAGCAATTTTCTGTGACATCAGCTGCAGGGCCTAGAATTTGACTCAGTTCCGACACTATCTACCTGTAGGTTTCAAAGAGTCCCCAGATTAAGTGCACAGTACCACAAGAGTTCCTCCCAAGCACATACACTTCAGGGGCAGTCCCAACCCCAAGTTGTTACCTCTGACCAACTGGCTACAGATTGGAGATACTACTCACCCCCTCCTTCAGGTTCAATGAGTTTGCTAGAGCAGCTCAGAACTAAAAAAAAAAAATGTTACTTACTAGATTGCTAGTTTATTATAAAAAGATAATTCAGAAATAGCCAGATGGAAGGGATACATAGTGCGAGGTAAGGCGAAAGGCCAAGGAGATTCCATGCCCCCGTGAGCACACCACTCTTCCTCAATCTCCACAGGTTCACCAACCTGGAAGTTCTCCAAACCCCATTTATGAAGGCTTCACTTCATAGGCAGAAGTCAGGAGAGTGAAACTAAAAGTTCCGACCATCTAGTCCCGGGAATGGTTCTCCTGGCAACCAACCCCCATCCTTAGGTGTATTCCAAAGACCCCACACTAACATAACAAAAGATACTTTATATTCTCCTCACTTTGGACATATCAAGGGTTTTAGTGCCAGAACTGGGAAGACCAAATACTATATATTTCTTATTCTAAATCACAATGTCACAGTTGTAAAGTGTCCTTGGGATGTAGCTGCACTCATTCACTTACCTATTGTTTATGGTCGCTTCAATGGCAGTGGGGCACAGTTGTGACAGAGTTGAGTAGTGGCAGCACAATCTAAAATATTTCTCATCTGTCTCTTTACAGAGAAAAAAGAAATGACTGTCTATGTTAGAGATTCTCAATTCTGGTGCATATTAGAATCAGCTTTCCTGGGGCCCTACCTCTAGAGATTCTTGATTACATTGCTCTGAAATAGAATCGTGGATATTTGTGTTTGTTAAGAACTTCTCAGGATGCCCTGCTCAGTGGTTGGCAAACTCATTAGTCAATAGAGCCAAATATTAACAGTACAATGATTGAAATTCTTTTGAGAGCCAAATTTTTTAAACTTAAACTTCTAACACCACTTCAAAATAGGCTATGATATTTTGTAAAAGAGCACACTTAAGGGGCCAAAGAGCCAGATGTAGTTCATGAGCCGCAGTTTGCTGACCACTGCCCTAACTGGTTTGGCTAAATGGATAGCGCATCAACCTACAGACAAAAGGGTCCCAGGTTTGATTCTAGCTAAGGGCACATGCCTGGGCTGCGGGCATGCAGCAGGTAGCCAATCAATGATTCTCTCATCATTGATGTTCCTATCTCTCTCTCCCTCTCCCTTCCTCTCTAAAATCAATAACATATATAAATTTAAGGTAATTCTAATGAGCAGTCAGGCTTAAGTATCACTGGCTAGTCAGCTGGAATGGCCCAGTGGTTGAGCGTCAGCCCATGAACTAGGAGGTTATAGTTCAATTCCAGGCCAGGGCACATGCCCTGGTTTCTGGCTCAATCCCCAGTAGGGGGCATGCAAGGGACAGCCATTAGATGTTGCTATCTATCTCTCTTCCTTTCTCTCTCTAAAATTAATGAAAGTATATTTCAAAAGAAAAAAAAAGAATCAATGACTAAAGAGTGCTTTTATAAATGACATTTGAAGCCACTGGATTCATTAGGAAATATGACCAAATCACAGTTCCAAATTTTGAAAAATGCTTGGTTGGTTCTAACACCTACTAAATTTCCCTAAAACAAACTGCATATTTATTCTGAAGGATAGCAAAAACAGTTAAGTAGAAGATTATGCATGCCTTGATAAGAAGCCTCACTGTGAAAAATACGGAATGTCAGTCTATTAAACACAATTGAAACAAGTGGAACACAATGTCAGTGTACTTGTGTTGTCAATTATTTCTTAATGGGTTTATAATTATAGCTGCTGTTTTCATGTGGATCCATAATAAATAATGATTTTTGAATGCTGCCCCTCCCCACACACACCTCTAATCCACATTTATGTAGAAGGGTTTATAAATCATGCAATTGTGTGTGTGTGTGTGTGTGTGTGTGTGTGTGTGTGTAAAAGAGAGAGAAAGAGAGAGAGAGAGAGAGAGAGACTACTTAAATAGTACTATAAAAATTAAATTCTGTAACCCTGTGTCCTTTATGTGGTGGTCTTTATCAATTATGAGGATAGATCCAGTGACCTCAATCTATAAAGAACATTTCTCTAAAGATTTTATACTCACACTAGAGACCTGGTGCATGAAATTCATGAACGGTGGGGGGCGGTGTCCCTCAGCCCAGCCTGCATCTTCTCCAATCTGGGGCCCCTTGAGGGATATCTGACCACCCATTTAGGCCCGATGGGATTGGGCCTAAACAGGCAGGCAGTTGGACATCCCTCTCACAGTCCAGGACTGTTAGCTCCCAACTGCCCTCCCCTGCAGCCCTTGTCCCCCACAGCTGTCCTCCCCTACTGGCTTGGTCTCCCCAACTGCTCTCCCATGCAGGCCTTGTCCCCTCTAACTCCTTCCCCTGCTGGCCTGGTTCCTCCTAAAATGCCCTCCTCTGAAGGCCTGGTCCCCCCCACCAATTGTCCTCTCCTGCATGCCTGGTCTCCCCCAACTGCCCTCCCATGATGACCTGGTACTCTCAACTGCCCTCCTCTGCTGGCCTGGTCCCCCCCAACTGCCCTCCCCCTGCTGACATGGTCTCCTCCAACTGCCCTCCTCTGCTGGCTGGTCACCCCTAATTGCCCTCCCTGCTTGCCTGATTACCCACAACTGCCCTCCCCTGCAGGCCTGGGTCCCCCACACACAACTGCCCTCCTTTGCTGGCCTGGTCACTCCTAACTTCCCACAACTGCCCTCTCCTGCAGACCATCTGTGACAGCCATCTTGTGTCCACATGGGGGCACCATTTTTGACCACATGGGGATGGCCATCTTGTGTCTGGGAGTGATGGTCAGTTTGCACATTACTCTTTTATTAGATAGGATATATCCTTATAAAAGATACAAAATACGTACTTTCGTACAGGAGTTGGGAATTCTTAGGGAGGTAGAGAATTAGGAAAGACATGCACAGAAGGCAACAATCAGGCTCTAAAGTTTACTGTCTGGTGTAATTAGAACAGGTTGTAGTAGCCAGAGAGGAATTATGCTATAAGCTCCCACCATGGCTCCTCTACTCACTGTGAAAATGCCCACAGTCCTCCAGGTCTCCAAGCCTTTGTTCAGAAGTGTTGAAACTTGAATCACCGAAAAGAAAAAGGAGGCTGCAATGATGATTTGAAAAATAATGACAGAAACCATTTCTTTCCCCCTAATTCCTGCCAAACTGTATATGAGAACTTACATTGCTCAGAAGTAACAGGGATAAAGAGTCTCCCACTTCTTCACTCTCTTACCAGCTTCTCCTTGTGGAGGGGAAACAATTTATCTGACTGGAGAGAATACTCAAATACTACAGCCATTGGTCCTTATTTCTCTCTTAGGCAGGACCAATATGTTAAAGGCTAAATATGTCCCATGAATCTTGGAGTCTTGGCTTTTCTGTGCATAATGAGGTGTGGGTTGGCCACATTACTCCATGTTGCCAGCTAGGTAGCTGTGTGCTCTACATATGCAGTCTCCCCACCTGAATCTTAGACTTGGAGAGGAGATTCTGTCAGGAAACCCATTCTAAGTTCACTTTCCTGCTATGTTTTTAAATCAAAATAGGCACAACTAAAGCTAGCCCCATTGTTTTAGAATTTGGAGGGAAGTGCATGTGATTAACTAGCAACTTCAAACCCCCACCATACTATTTGGCACATTTATCATTCTTCAGATGATTAAAAGCATGGACTCTTTATAATAACCCTGTGAGGCCACTGAAATAGGAAGTTTTTTCAAATCCCTTTGGAAAGTTTCTGGCTATCCCCTCCTTATTGTGCTCGTATGTCTGTTAAAGAATCCACTGCCCTTTATTCCTCTCTCTTTCCATTCTTCCACCACAGCTCCACCAAATTTGTCTGTTTTGACAACACATAGAATTATCCCAAATGTTGTAATTTCTCCAACAAACTTCAGTAAGCATGGTTAGCTCAGCATAATGAGTCACAAACTGTTGGCATGAGAATACCCATATAGAGTGATTCTCTAAATCAAAGTTACTGACTTCTTACTATGTGCTAGGCACTATAGGTACAAAAGCAAAACATCAGTGTTCTCTGTTCTAACAGAGATCAGTGTAATGGATAAGTCAACGGTGCATTACCTTAACCAACCATTGGATCCTATACAAGTTCCATTTATGCTTTTCTTTCTCAGTATCTGGTGCTGCCCAAGGATGGCACATGTGGTAGCATGGGAATAAGACTCTGTTCAGAGAAAAAAAGCAGACAAGCAAGAGCCATTTGGGCAATCATCATCATGGCATCTATTTTCCATTCCTATTCTTCTTGGACTCATTTTAAGCAAGAAAATTTATTGAGATTTTTATGAAATCTGATCTTTTTTCTTCCCCAAGTCACTGAACCAGAAACCTATCCATCAGCTAGAACAAAGAAGCTCATTCATCCTTATGATACCTAATTATAAAAACAGGGGAAAAAATAATATCAAGTCAGAATAGTGTAGTAGAAATAGATGAACTTCTAAAAGCTAAAATTATCTCCATTCAGCTGTCTTAAGAAAAAATTACCCCCAAAATATGAAGCACGGAGACAAGACTGGATGTGGTCAATAGCCAGAATTGTTTTCTAATCTATTGACCAGTTAATTGAGCCATGACCCTGAAACATCAAAGGTTCTTTAAGATGTAGCAAGGAAATGAACATAATTTGCCCAACACTGCATTATTGTTATTTCAGTAATGAGGGGCAATTTTCAAAGATTGGTTCTACATTAAACTTACTGGATGGCAGATGGTCATCATTATTTTAAAAACATCATGAGTTAATCTTGGCCTTGGCTCCCTTCAAACATTACAACTCATACAACTTTAAAATCTGCCAATTGTATTGCAAATTATATCTTGGATGTTTTGTTTTGTTTGTTCAAAAAATAAGCCTCAAAATATTCTCCTTAGAAGAACTGATCAATTTCTCATGGTTTGTAGAGATAGCATGAAATCTGGAAGAAGTCTGGGTTTTAGGAATATTTCAAGGAACATTGCAATCATAACTAACTTCATCATAAATAGTGCTCTGATTTTTTAAGTGAACTACGAGATAACTGTCCATTATATAGGCCCATAGTATATCGGCATGTTAACAATATATTAGTGCAAATTTTATGCTCATGGTGGTTCTTTTCACATATATTGCATTTCTATATATATGTAAAACTTTTACAATGATATTCATGGCTTTTAAAAATCAAGTTCTGAAATAATTGATGTTTTTTCCAAAGAGTACTCAAAGGAAGGAAAATCCATTTTGAAATCCAAATCCTGCTATTTCTCAGTCAAATGACTTTGAAATGTTACTTTACTTCTCTGAATATTTCTCATCTATAAAATAAGAATCATAATAACTACCCTAAATTTAGCATAAAGGAATAAAGAAAATTTTCAATATTTGTTTTCACTGCTCCTAACAGCCCACATCAACCTATTTCTAGCAGTGATTTATGTATTCTTCATCTTCCCAAGTACTCTTCTCTGACATGTATATTTGCCCTTATTAAAAAAAAAGATAATTTTGCTGAAAGGTACTTGAACCCTGAAAAAAATGCTAGAAACAAAATTATTCATGTTTCTCCACTGAGGTCAGGTTTTAGACTGGAGATGTAAGTTTTGGCATTGGCATGGGAATGGTTAACGATTGCCAAGAAACACTGCTAACCTCTAAATATAGTATCGTTCACCTATGAATTATCTCAGATTGTTGGTTGAGAGAACAGTGCCTATCTGAAATGCTGCAGTATCATAAAATCATTCCTCAATAATACATTCCAGGTGAAAGGCAGATATATCAGTCCCACAAGATTCTCAGACTGCAAGGTTTAAGTAATCAAGTCAAGTAATCAATGGGTTTTATAGCTCATAATGGATGAATTCATATTTCACTTAAATAACCCGAGTAGCTAAAAGCTTTGGGTAATTTTCTCATTATAAAATTCAGTTGTTTAAAGATAAACTGTTTTCTAAAATTGACCTAGTGATTTCTGTAAATCACAGTTCTGGCACCTTAATCTTACAACCCTATTTAAAGATCTTCTGTTCTGAAGTAGATTTTGGGTTCATAGAATATTCATTTGTTGCCTGGACATTTCATCAAACAAAAAGAAATTCTGCATGACTAAACAGAATACATTATTCTGCATCTTTATTTGCATAATAAATCAGACATACACTGTGGGTCATCAAGGGCTAGTTATAGCATCTAAGAAGTTATGCCTTCAACCTCAATCTCAATTTTCAAATTAAAATCATTTTAAAGAGATACAAAGTTTTCACAATTATTAAATTGCAAATGGATAGTCATGAATATGTGGATTATTTTTTGGTATTTTTTGTTTGTTTTGTGAACTATTTTAATATGAACATTGCGACACTGAGGAAATGAGGTAGTTCTACTTCATAACATGGGTAATAGAATAAATCAAAAGCAAGGGAGTGAAATATCACCTCTCTAGGTCTTAAATTGGAGAATGAGACATGTGGAAGTTAGTGTGAACAAAGACATAGACCAGAGAAAGAAGAAGATGACACAGCATATGGCAAAGTAAATGATTCTATAAATTATACAACTTAAGGGTTGAACTACTATACAATAGTTTATCTACCTACTTTTAATATTGAATACTGTGGTAGGATTATACATACAAAAGTCATTCACAGTTTAGGTTCAAGTATCAGCATGAGTTGTCTCTGCTCATAGGAACCTCTGTGTTCTCATAATTGCCTATTTAGGTAATAAGATTAACTATAATAACCTCATTGTAGGTATATACTGAGATAACCAGGCTCAGGTCATATAAACACTCACTATTAAATGTTTGAATTATTAAAATATTAAAATGAAAAGTAAGAATGATATTTAATTTTGATCCTCGTTCTTTTCATAATTACCCATTAAATGCATAATATATGAAAAATATTTTTCAGGGACTTTTGTGATAATATTGCAGTTAAAATGTATTATTCTATATATGTACACATTGACAAATATATCAAATATAAAATAATGCTAGTGTACCTATATGTTAAAGTGGATAATTACAAGTGGAATCTGACATTTATTCTTTCAATGTTACAGATTTATTGATCATGTCTGAAGATGGTTGAGGCAGGTACTCCAGGAGCCTCTATATATAATTAATCCAGTAGTCTTTTGAGAAATAATTACCTCATGAGAAAGGAGAGTTGAGGAGCATTAAATTCATTTAAGAACAATGGAATGATGCTAAACAAAAAGAGTGCTCTTAAGTAGAGAAGATTGTTGAGCAATGACAGCTTTATAATCCAGTCTTCACAAATTTATATCTGATAGTTGAGTGGATTGGTTAGAATTTTTTTAAAAAATCAGAAAAAGTAAAAGAACTGTCCTGCTAAACTTTTGAAAGCATTGAGGAAATGAGGTAATTCTACTTCATAACATGGGTAATAAAATAAATCAAAAGCAAGGGAGTGAAATATCATCTCTGTAGGTCTGAAGCATTGGAGAATGAGACACAATGAAAGTTAGTGTGAACAAATACATGGACCAGACCAAGAGGAAGATGACACAGCATATCAACAACTTTGTGATGGTCCCAGCAGAAGACTGTAGAACAGAGGAGAAACAAAAGCAATCCAAATGCAAATAAACATGAATTCATAAGCAAATATAGGATTCCTCCTGGAGTTTCTGATAAGTATTTGGATTCAACTGCATTTTTGTAACTCCCTCCCATCCCTGATTTTATAGAAAATAGGGGAAAAATACAAAGGGCACAGATTATAGCAAAGATCATTCACTTGTGACCATGTCAAAATCAGGAAAAATTAGAAGAAAGTGGAATTCTTATAGCTAAACACAACCAACAACAATCGAATTCTATTACTCTTACTCTACTTTTCGCTGCGGTAGTCTCATTAATTTCAGATGTTCCCATTACCATATTATAGTTTTCCTATGATTTATGATTCATTCTTTAAATAAGCCATTTCTCCTAATACTTACCAGTCAATTTTTCCTATCATGTCTATGTTGGCAAATCTTTGCAGGAGCATCTCTAGAAACATGGAGTCACTAGCCTAACAAAATAACTAGACAGTCTCAGGTGCATTTGTTCTTCTCTTAATTGAGTGTTAATGACCCTCATCTTACTTTCTTTTTCCTTGAAGTCCTTTCATACATAAATATAGCAGTCTACCTTCTCCAAAAAAAAAAATCAACACAGTTAGACTGACCTTTGTAATATAATCTCATGTCATCAGCAGAGTGAAACAAATAGCAGTACCAAAATGATGTATACTTTAAGCCTCTCCACTCAACCCCATTTCTGTGGTTTTTAATATACTATTACCACTGGAGTTTTGTTATTTTCTCAGAAAATTGAAGCATGACAGTATAACACAACTGAGTTGGGCACTGTGATATACAAGACATAATTCATTTCACAACATTATAAAAGGAAGAGTTTTACTTGTTAGTCAGGCTTTTCTGAATCACCTCTAAGAGTTTACAGGGCAAGAAAAAGAACAAATTGTTTATTGTTTTTATTCTTACTCTGTAGATTTCTGGATGCACACTAATTAATACTAATATATGGTAAGTTAATACATATTAATAAAATATATACCTTAGTATGAATAAATACAGCGCTTACTATGGACCCCACATAAAGAGATGATATATGGGTAATGTTAAAAATCAAAAATATTGTGAGTTCATGGTCCTAAAACCACAGACTTTTTATTAATTATAAAGCTGATATATTGTATAGCAAGCCATAATAAAATAGTTCATTTTTTCTATTAAACTAAAACGGGAACAAATAGGCAAAATAATATGAAGGATTTACTCAGTTTGCAAAGACTGAGCATTTCTTAATATGAGATTTGAAGAGGTTAGCCAGTGTAATAACCCTTCATGAAATATTGGATAGAAAACCTCAGATTTAGCCAAGGTGTTTGAAATGAAATCTATTGTGGAAATAAGAGGGAGTACATAAACCTGGTTAAGTCTTCTCTCATTTTATGCTGCAAGAAGAAAAATGATACTTTCCCAAACTATCCTGTGATATTGAATATCTGTCCTCCCAACGCAGAAGTTCAGTGCAAGAGCCGCAAGCTTATATTTGCCATTTAATTATCTCCAAGGAAGACATGAAGCAGCAGCCTACGGGAAGGAAACTGAAGGCTATCTGCTTGTGAACAATGGGCTTCATTTCCTGCTTCCTTCTAGTGGCAATGGGTTGGATTCAGTCATTGAAGAACACTGGCTAATTTTCAGTCCTGGTCCCCAGGGTACACTTGGTATTAAATGAAAACAGTAAACTGGCAGCATTCAATAAATGGTGGATCACATCTTATCTAAACTTCAGATCAGGCCTACTGCTGTAGGCTTTATTATTCTCATTTTAAAGAGAATGAAACGGAGGCTCAGGTACATTATATAAATTTGGCCCCCAACAGTCCTGGATTTGAATCATGGCTTTGCCACTTCTCATCCTGTATCCTTGAGCAAATCTCCCCTCTTCCCACTATCCCGTGATATGTCTATTTTCTCTTCCAACACAGCACACTTCAGTGGGACTCGGATTTTGTGGACCTTCCTCATCCACCCTTCAGTTTTTGCTTTGTGCTGTACAGACTAGACACAGGTCAGCACTGAACCCTAGACAGACACATTCCCTCATGTCTCATGGTGCACACTCTTTCATGGTTAGTGTCAACAAAATTTAAAATTTACTGTTTTTGCTGGTGCAAAGCTTTAACTTATGAGCTAGCACAGTGTTCCAACTTTTCATAAATGATTTGTCCTTTTGATAAAATTTTACCTTATAATTCATTAAACAAAAAAAGAGGGAAAGCTATCGCTGGCGGGCACCTTGGGTAGATCAGAGCCCAATATCACAGGAACTTTTCTTAGTCTTTTCAGATAATGAAGCTAAATAATGAATCTGAAGTTTCCTGGTGTCTCTCCTGCCATGAAGTTTAAATTAGATGTGGTCTCCCCTGGGTACCTTTCAAAAGAGAGTTCTAATGACAGTGTAACATACTGAAAGAAGCTAAAGGAGATTCTCTTATTTAAATATATATAACTATGGATGTGTGAATTTCACTTCATCCAAATGAAAAGGGAAGAGCTAACTTCAATGTTAATATTATTCTCTAATTTCTTGACTTGACATAAGCGCCAATAATTCTGAGTTTGGGCAAGATAGATATTTATAATTATGGCAGATTTCGTAGTTTGAAAGCCAGCATTTCCGTGTAAAAATCAGATTTTAATGAACAATTCTTTGGAAGGATGTCATGAATTAATATCTGGAGGATATCATCATAACTTTAAAAAATCAAGCAGATTAAATGAGTCCAGGAAAGAACTAGATAGAATAAAGATTAAAATAACTTCAAAGGCAGGATTCTCTGAACCACTTTCTCGCCCCCTAGAAAAAATAATATACTAAGAAAGAAAATAAGAAACATGCGCTTTTAAAAGGTAATTTGTGTTTTTTATCTGATGGAGAAAATTTGGGTTGACCATTTTTACTGTTGTGGTTTAAAACAGAAAATTAAAGGCTTGGCAGCAAATAATTGGGTTCCCAGTAACTAGTACAAAACTCACTGGACTTGCACAGAAGATTGTCCAAATTCTGCCTTTCAGACTTCATGAATCCAGCACTACCTCAGGAGGCATTAATGACCGGGAAGGTATGACTTGTGCAATGTAGCTTGGGAAATCTGCTGCTACTGACCGAAATAATAAGCAGTAATACCATGAGGAGAGCAAATGCACAGATCACTTTCCTATGCCGTGTTGTAGTGAACACGCCATATACATAAAACATGTTCTTTCGAAGAGATGTTTTAACAAGGAGGTTTAAGGGCCAAAAAGTATGAATAACCTTGCCTCAGAGCCTTAGCTTATTTCTGTTAAGTATCGTGTGTTGGACTGGAATAGCTTCACATTAGTCAGACTTGAAATTGCATTTATATTTTTTAAACTCATAAATATTCTTTCAAATAAGAAAATGGAAAAGAACCACCTCTACCTACTTAGTGGTAATCAGAAAGCGTGAACATTTTATTGTAGAAGCGAACGCTTATGACATTTGGAAATCACTGTGACCACCTAACAGGATTGTGTTAGCAATAGATGACTGCGAGCCTGTGTTGCTCTTGGAGTGGAGTGAGAATTGTAATTCAGCATAGAGAGTGGTCCAAACACTCTCAGCTCACATTCATGGTCATTTGTAATCCCCTTCCCTTTCTAAAGTCTCATTCTGAAATATCTGACTCCTGTGATTTTGATTTTATAAACAAAGCAAGGAAAGTAGATTCTTTATGGCTCTGTCTTTGATTGTTCACAGTTCAATGGGGGCAGCGTGGGCGGACCCGGCTGAATTGTTTGAGGTATTTTGGTCCTTCTAGAAACTTCATGTAAGTTTGGTGCTGTTAGTGTGTACGTGTGACGATTAAGAAATGAACTCTTAATTAATTAATACTGTGAGAAAACAGTATAGTTTAATAGGCACATCTTGGCCCTCATATTTCTTTCCAAATTCTTCTTCTTCTCTTCTACAAAACCACAATAACTGGTTCTTCATTATGTTTAGTAAAATGTAGTTTATTTCTGCCACAAAATCTTTGCTTCCACTGACCCCTAGTTCTTTCATCGCTGTTCACCGAGATATAACCTATTTTTCATATATAAGTAAAAGGCAACATATCTATCAAGCCTTCTATTAACTGCTAATCAAACGATCTCTTCTAATAGCAAAAACCTTCAGAAATTTCTTTTGAAAACCCTCCATACCCAACTAAACAGCCAGTCATACATTTCCTCCCTTACCAACTTATATACTTAGCCTCATCACTGCTCCTTATTCAGTGTTCTGCATTTTGAACATATTCAATAAATGTTGATGTATATCTAAAATAAAATTTAGGTCCTGTACAATTTTGTCCTTTAAGACCACGTTGAATAAATGGTTTCTATAAATTGGAAGAATTCTTTACTTCAGTCTGTCAACCCCAGGGTCAAATACAAGAACTTGGCAGACAGATTACCTAGGTTCAAATTTCTGTTCTGTTGCTAAGCAACAGAGATCTTGGGCAAGTTGTTTAACTTCTATTTTTCCTTGTGTGTTTTTTTCCCCATCTATAACATGGATATGATAATAATATTGATGATTAATACCTATCCTACAGGGTCATTGGGAGATTTAAGTATATTAATATATGTTATGCACTTAAAAGTGAGCCCACCTAGCATATGGTATATGTTAAAAAACTATTAAGCATATTGCTGTCCATTATATTGGTACGACATTTCAGATGGGTATTAAGAGGCAGGATCTTCCCTGGAATCGTGGTCTGTTCAACCTAACACTGTTGTCAACATTTAAAGGAGAAAATTTTGCATTAAATCCAGATTTCTGGATTTTCTTAAGAAAAGAAGAAAAGATGAAGGCTTGGTTAGCACTTGAAGCCCTCATTTACTAAAGGGGAAACCTGGCTGGGAGCAAGTAGTGTCTGTTCTATTTAGAGAGGGTTTGTGTTCCCTGGTGTTCTAGATGCCAGAGCTGCTTGCTGACTCTCTGGCCAGAAGTGTGAATGTCACATGCCTTACATCCCACTTTTTTGAGGCATTCACCCAAGATATCTAGCTGGCCCATGTAGGATTTAAATGACTAGGAAATTTAAAAAACAATAAGTGTAATTTGTGAACACATCGCTAATGATCATTTTAGCAAAATGATGGGATTGGATGTCAATGTCACTACTGCAACAACTGTGATCTTGACTGCTTCTAATGCAGTCAACATTTACTGAGTACACATAATTTACCCGGCACTGTAATAGATGCTTTACATAAATTAGCTCTACTGCTTATCAGAGACTTGAAAATAGGTATTTTAATGTACTTATTGTTCAAGTGCAGAAATGGAGTCCTAATGAAATACAGCCACTTGCTCAAGGTTGTGGTAGAATCAGCAAGAAAACCCAATCCAGTTATCAAGTTATTTTTGTTGGGTTAATATGGCTTTCTGACCATATTCACCTATCCTTTCTTTGTCCTATTTTTTTCTGGCGTCTTCACACCCTATGGAAAATTGGAAAAGGATGAAATATTTTTATTATTTCAGAGAGAGGAAGGGAGAGGGAGAGATAGAAACATCAATGAGAGACAATCATTGATAGGTTGCCTCCTCCACTCTCTCTACTGGGGATTGAGCCTGCATCCCAGGCATGTACCCTAATGGGGAATGGAACTGTGTCTTCTGTTTCAACATACAATAACTGAGCTAAGATGGCCAGGCTGAATAAGGGTGATGTTAGCTTTGTTGTACATAAAAAGAATATATAGGCAGACCCCTAAGGAAAAAAATGACAGAAATGAGTAAGCAGAGTCCTGGGACAAAGGCAGACTGGTTTCTCTATTTAAAATATTATGGAAACTAACTCAGAAAAACAAATCTTCTCCTCATCTGTTCTAGAGCCTCCTCCAATTGAATCCTCTGAAGTGAGACAAAAGCCTTTAAAGATAATTTTCCAATTGTTGAATCTCAGCCTTATTTTAGAAAATATAAAAACTTTGAATGCATAACAATCTTCTTCTAATGAGGCAGAGAAACAATGCATTTCCATTACCATTACAAACTGGGTATTTCAAGCAAAGGAAAACTTTCTCTATTTGTATAAATAGTGAATGAAGTAGCCATTATTCATTCTCATTAAAATACATAATAAACATTTTCATAATATCACTAAGAATGATTTATAATTGCTTGCTAATTTTTGTTTCTAGTTTTATTAAACTGCTTGGAGCTCAAACTACTGTTTTTGCTGGATTATTTGTAATAGTATTAGGAATTATATTTTATGATATCTGTTTGAGAGAGAGGACCCATTTTTGCAAATCCTGACTATCTTTCCCAGTTCTCTAAGAAGCAAAGTATTCAATGCAATGCAATGCTTCAGTTTTAGAAAAAATTACTTAGGATGTGCTGCAATTCTATCTCCTCTCTGAAAAAAATAGGAAAGCAGGCTATATGTTGTCATATTTGTCTGGCAGCTCTGAAATCCAGTTATCAAATTGCAGCTGCCCTATATCTAAATTCAGGAATGCTCAGAGCCTACTCAAGATTGCAAATAATCCTTTCCACTAATATTTACAGGGTAATCTAAGATTGTTGGTAGAGTATTAAATTTGACAGTAAAAGAGTAATCAAGATTAATTTAAATTGGCTAATTGAAATAAGTGAATCATCAAGAAAATTTAATTATACTGGACAAAAAGCTGTTTCTGAAGTACTAACTATAATTTCTATTGGTAGTTCATCTCATGCTAAAATTGCTTAACATGCAATGAACACTAAGCAGTCATATTTTTGTGCAAAAAATATTAAAATTTAAAGTTATCAAGATAGCATTAAAATTTTACGAAAGTCTTTATTAATCAAAAAGGGGGTATAATAGGATAATATCATGTAAGGAAAAATATCCGGTAAGTAAATTACATCTAGAAAATTTTTACTTTAGAAAATTAATTTTCATTTGTAATGCTAACAGCAACACACCCATGAAAAATACATATGGTGTCAAAATAAGCCAAAGGAAAATTGTTTGGACAAAAATAAAAAGGACCCCAAGTCAATTTTATAAAAAAAGATTCCTTTACTAACTTTTGGTCAAGAATATGTTTATATACTTTCAGAAAACAACTCCAATACCAAGTGGACTCCTGCAATACAGAGGAACTGACAGATCTGCTCCAACCACGAAGACAAGAAGAGAAACAGTCCAGAGATGGAAGATGATGATGATGCCTTGCCATGCTAGCAGACTGTAGCTGTGAGTCGCTACAGGATGCCTAGGACCAAACCAGAGAGGGTGGGACCTGCATTGCCATCCTTTGCCCACCATCCAAATACCATTGCTGACTTGTACACATAAGGAACTGTTTGACATTGAAACTGGGACCCAGAACTATTGGACATTGAAATTGGGACTCAAACATTTTTTGTTCTTATAGGTTTATTTCTATCTGCAGAGGCAAGATGTTTTTAAAAAAAGAATTAGGGGGAAAAATAACAGATACAAAGGCAAAGGAGCAATGAACAGACTGTTATACTACAGAGGGAAGGTAGGGGAGGTTGTGTGGGTAGGGGGAGCTGTAAGAGATCAACCAAAGGACTTGTATGCATGTATATAAGCATAACCAATGGATACGAGACACTGGGGGGGGGGGGGGGGTGAAGGAAGGTTTTTGGGGGAGGGACGGTCGGGGGGGAGGTCAATAAAAAAAGGAGACATATGTACTACTATTTGTAATATTTTAAACAATAAAAAATTATTTTTGTTGATTAATTAATAATATTTTTCAAAGGACAATATTAAATGTATATAAGCTAGATAGTGCTTAGGTGAAAATAAACAAACAAAAAACCAACATTGAAATATTGCAGGGAAATAACTTAGAGACCAGTTCCTCCAAGCCACTCAAATAATTAAATCCAGAGAGCTCATGAGCTCTTGAGTGTCGATTGACATTCCATCGTGGCAGGCACTGAAATGATTTACAAGCAAATGAGCTGTTGCTTCGGAAAAGGGTCAGAATATATCTCAAAATCCTTTATATGTGTCCTAATTTCCATGCTTGCTATGCTCCACACTGACATATAACTAAGATATAAAAGAAGACTCTCTTGATTTCCATTTAAATTACAAGAGGCTTGAGAGTTTTAAACAAAAATATACAAATGGACCAAGCCCTGGGTTATATTGGAATTCACCTTAATCTTATTCAGATATTAGCAACCCATTCTATAGTAATTGAAAGTGTCACATATAGAATGTTTGCCTTACTATAGTGTGAAATTAGCAACAACTGTGAATGAAGAATTTTCAAGTTCAACTATTTTAAACCGTAAACTGTCACTATGCATTTTTAATCTATCTGTACAAAATAATTTGTTATTTATATAGCACCCATCCCCTTAAATATGTCAATACATCAATCTGGTGTTCTGTCTACTGCAAGTTCTCAATCATCTTTACGGGAGCAAACAGTTACATTCTAAGGGAAGCAAACACCCTAATATATTCATGTTATTATTGCTCCTTGGAAAAGATCCAGAGCTTCAATAAGGCAGTGATTTGAAATGCACAAAGTATTTTAATATCCTAATTATTTTGATTTAACTTCCTCTAATAGTTTAAATTGATACTGAATTTATTTAGAACCCATTAGAGGTTCTTCTCTTTCCCCCGCCCCCAACAGATCATAAACACAGACTGAACTTAATCTGAAGACAAAATTAATTATTCATGCTTCAAATTGCCCATACACTTCTCCAAAAACCTGCCACCCCCTTCTCCGTTCAGGCTTTTATTTTAATTCCTTTTCCATTTTAGGAAGGTAATTACTGGCAATGTATATGTCATTCTAAAGAGCACTGAGGCCTTCTGCTCACTGATTTGAACACAAAACAGACACTCAGAACTACCGGAGAGAAGAGACGTTGGTTGGTTATCATCAAAATCACCATCACAGCCTACCATCCCCACCAAGCTGAGCTGCCAAGATGAAAAGGACAAAGAGTCACAAAAACCATCTCTCCTGCATTAATAAAGAAAACCATTAAATCATCTCTCCACCACTCCAGAAAACTCAAGGCTGTGTTTCCCAGGAACACAATGTACTTGCCTGTAAATTAACATCTTGCTGAGTTCAAAAGATGTTTTTAAAGGAGGGGGTTGAGAATGGAAACATTATAGATTTAAACTTGTCAGTAACCACCTACGGCATGGCAAGACCTTTGGACTCTTGTTTTGTCAAAGGTGAGGAAGGTTAGATAACAAAAGCTACAATTAATCAGAAACCTACTAATGCCACAAATGGTGCTAAAGGCTTCACATGGATTAGTCCATTTCCATTCAATTCTCAGAGATGCTTATTAGATGAAGTTCTATTAGGAGCTTCTTTTTACAAAGGAGCAAAAACAAAAGACTAAAAATTACAAAGGTGAAGCAACTTGCTATACATTTTACAAATGGTAAATAACAAGCCGGGTCCGGGTCCGTTTACCTCTTAATCCTAATGTGATTAACTACCAACAGGCTACCTCTCTGTTTCAGTGGCGTATGTACACTCAGTTCATGAAATACACACAGCAAGGTATCCTTGCCCAGGGTCATGGTGTGTGCAGAGGCTGTGAGAAAAATTAAGATGGTTAAGGTCCCCTCAATATCTGTCACCCTCCCCGTATCTTCCAGTATACACAGAGACCCAAGACATGGTCTCAGTGCACATATTAAAAAAATACAATATAAGAACACAGAAATATCTGGTATACATATAGCTTGTAAGAAATGAAAGTGACAATTTTGAAGATAAATGGAATTTTATTTTTACTTAAAATAAAAGTCTCTCAATTATGTAAACTGGAGAAAATTCATAGCAAAGATACACACTCCCTAGTTTGACCAGGAACTAGCTAGAAGGCCTGTCATTGAGCTTAGTTCTATCACTAATATCAGCATTATCTTAGCAAAATCTTTGTCTCTCTGGCCCAGATCCCTCATCTATCAAGAGTAAATTGGGTTATCAGATTTAAAAATTAATTAAAATATGTCAAAACCACCTAAAGAAAGAATAAAGCCCTTGAATCATACATGATGATATTGTCTCTAGTTCAGCTATGAAACACATCTAATCTTTCTCTCTTTGAATGTGAAGTATAGGACTTACTGTGAATAAAAGACCCATTTTAATAATCAGGTTTATATCATTCAATTAAGATTTGATATTATTCAAGAGTCATGTGATAGTGAGTTAGAAAATGGGGGTCAGGTGCTATGTGACACAAATCATAGCTTATTTCACAGTCATGCTCCACATAAACAAAAAGTAAATGTTAACTTATTTCTTGATTTTTGTAAAAGTTAAAAACAGATTATTTAACAGAGAGAAATATTGTACAATGTTGTTCTTACAAGTTCTTGGAATGAACTCAGGCTGATTTTTTAAAATCTTTTCTGACCTAGCCAAAACTGGTTTGGCTCAGTGGATAGAGCGTCGGCCTGGGGACTGAAAAGTCCCAGATTAGATTCCGGTCAAGGGCATGTATCTTGGTTGCAGGCACATCCCCAATCGGGGGCATGCAGGAGGCAGCTGATCGATGTCTCTCTCTCATAGATGTTTCTAACCTTCTATCCCTCTCTTCCTCTCTGTAAAAAATCAATAAAATATATTTTTAAAAAAATCTTTTCTGACCTAAACAATGTAGATTCAAGTACAAAGATTTTAATTTAAGTAGTTCCTATTTGTTTATAAACTGGGACTTGAAAATTATTCATAGGAGATGCAGGTTGGAAATAATCTAAAAATTTCCTATAGGCATCAAGGTCCCCTCAATATCTATCACCCTCCTCCCACTCTCCAAAACATGCAGAGACCTAGAATCCATGTCTCTCCCGGAGGAGACACTGCCTGTGTGGGGTAGGAGAGGAGAGGAGTGGAGGTAGTGAGGAAGCTGTTTGCCATTTGTAATGATTTCCCAACAACCTGCATATGTTCCAAGTTGCTTGGCAGCATGCTATACATAAAATTAAATCTGGAGTGCTAATTTGGTACAATTTTTTATACATAAATCAATTCTCAACATTAATTTTGACACGTCCTTCTTTAAGATTTCTAACTGAAACTGAAGAATTACTTGGCGAAAGTAGAATTTGGTGAGAAATGTAATGAAGTCCCTGCTTTGGCCCTACTTCTTTTGGGGAGGTGGGAGCTATTCCATTATTAGGCCTAGGAGTCAGCTCTTACTCCAATTCTATGCCATTGACTCTGGAGAGCTGATAAATGGCATTTATTTCCTCCTCATGACCTAGTTTGTAAACTCATAAATCACAGCAAAGACCCTGAAACCTATTTGCTGGGGCTTCCTCTTGATACACCACAGAGAGAGGTACCTGTGAGAGGTTAGGAGAGCAGCTCACTGAGCTGGGTTTCCCTCCTAGAGCCCATCAGGTTTACAAGTAAAGTCATTTTGATCACTACACACTGGCCAGCTGGAATGTCTGTCCCGGGGTGTGTGTGTGTGTGTGTGTGTGTGTGTGTGTGTGTGTGTGTGTGTTGTCTAAGGAGAAGTGTTTTGTTTATGCTTATAGCAGAGTGTGAGGAAGGGAGATGCAAAAGTTGGCTATATAATATAACACTAAAAATCAGAGTGCATAAGTTTAGGTAATAAATCATTCCACTGTGTGCCTTAATGTAGTTACCATCATGTAGTTACCATCATGTAGTTAACATCACATCACTTTTATGATTTTTGCCACATTTCTTCTTCTCTGTGTATGAATGAAAATATTAACTTAATTCTCTATTTTTAGCTCAATAGCCACCTTAAGTTTTGTCTTTCAGAATATCATCCCTGAAATTAGAGGATTTATCATCTGCTTATTTATTTTATAATATATACTACAACAAATGCAGAAGGCTTAAAAGGGTTTGTTCTTTTTTGTTTTAAATAATCTGTAAGCATTGGAAGTTGTGTATTTATCAGCAGGAAATCGTACACCCCACCCTGAGCAACTGCTCTAGAAGACTCACTCTCTGTGACATTCAAGGTCATTGTACTAATATCAAAAAGCCAAGTTCTAGATGAGAATGCCTTTGTCTATTGTATATCTAATACTGAACAGAATTTAGGGATATGTGGCAGATGTCAGGTTTATAAGGGGCCTCTAGGAACTTAAAATCCAGCTGGGCAACAGCTTTAATATATGAGACAAAAGTATACTAGTTAACCCAAAAGAAAATGCATGATTGGGAAGAAAATATGCCAACCCAGAGCAGTTATTAGTGCATGGTTTTAGACTGTTGAGAGAACTGAGCTTACCAGGAGTCCCTTTCCCTTTGGGGAAAATAGAGAGACCTAACGTTATCAATGTTCTGTCAACAACTCTTAGACCAAAATTGGGTTGTGAAGAACTCTCTAAACCACACTGAATTCATTTAATTAATTTGAAAAGTCATCACTAAGATTTTTCATGGTAGCACAGACCTTTTTCAGAGTTAAACACAGCAGAAAGGATTAGGCCCTTATGCTTGAGGATGAGGCCCCAGGGGAACCTGTACTCCTATAGGACATAGAGGCTTAATTTTTTTCTAGATGTACCATTAGTTCTTTTATATAAGTTCCCCTTTCCTTGTGTTATGCTTTGAAAGTCTTTTCAGATCTATAAAAACTATTTTCACATCCATTTGAGCTAGTTCTATTATCTCTGTAATTTCTGGATTTTTAAAAATAAATAAATTTTTAGAACAGCTTTAGCTTTACAGCAAAATTGAGAAGAAGATACAAAGATTTCCAACATACCTTCTGCCCCTACACATATATAGCCTCCCATTCTCAACATCTCCCATAAGAATAATACATTACAATTATCTAAAGTCCATAGTTTACATTACAGTTGGTATTATACATTCTATGGGTTTGGACATATGTAAAATTTTTATGGTTAGAGAGCTCATTTCTTTTATCACTTAATAAAATTTCTGTGTTTGGATATACCACTGTCAGTTTGTTCATTCATCTACTGAATAACATTTTGGTTGCTTCCTGGTTTTAGCAATGATGCATCAAGCTGCTATAAACATATACATTTTCAAAACCTTTAGGTCAATAACAAGAAGTGTGATCATATTATAAAGTGTGATATGGTAAGAGTGTGTTTAATTTTGTAGGAAACTGCCAAATCGTCTCTCTTTGTGGCTGAACAATTTTTGCATTCCCATCAGCAATTGATTAGAGTTTCTGTTGCTCCACATCCTTTCCAGAATTCAGTGTGCCAGTGTAACAGATTTTGGCCACTTTAATGTGTGTGTTGTGGTAATTTATTGTTTTCATTTGCATTTCCCTGATGACATATGATGTAGAACATCTCTTTATATGCTTGTCATCTGTATATCTTCTTTGATGAAGTATCTCTTAAGGTCCTTGATCCATTTTTTTTCTAATTGGGTTGTTTTCTTCTTGTTGAGTTTTAAGCATTCTTTCATATTTTGGATAGCAGTTCCTTAAAGGATCTGTATTTTGCTATGTTTCTCACCTTTCTATGGCTTTTGTTCTCATTCTCTTATCCTGTCATTCATAGAGAACTTTTTTAATAGTGATGAAGTCCATTGGTCATGCCTTGGGTGTTGTATCTAGAAAGTCACTGACATACTGAGATGAGATCATCTGGATTTTCTCTTATAATATTATTTAGGAGTATTATAGTATTGTGTTTTGTACTTAGGTCTATGATTCATTATGAGTTCATGTTTATTTGTTTAATTTTTTAAATTGATTTTAGTAATGAAGAGAGAGATACACACATCAAAGATGAGAGAGAATCATTGATTGGCTACCTCCTGCACACTCTCTATCAGGGACTGAGTCAGCAACTCAGGCATGTATCCTGACCTAGAGTTGAACCGTGAACTCCTGGTTCATAGGTCGATGCTCAACCACTGAGCTATGTAGGCTAGGTGTGAGTTCATTTTTGTAAAGGGTGTATGGTTTGTGTCTCTATTCATGTTTTTGCATGTGAATGTCCATTTATTTCGGTACCATTTGTTAAAAAGACTGTTAGCTCCATTTTGTTCTTTGTTCCCCTGTCAAAGATCAATTGACTATATTTATGAGTTCTATTGATATATTAGTCTATTTTTTCACAAATACTACACTGTCTTGATAAATGTAACTCAATTAAGTCTTGAGGTCAGGTGGCATAAATCCTTCAATTTTGTTTTTCTCCTTCAATATTAAGTTGGATATCTGTATATTTTCCCTCACCATGTATATTTAAAAATAGTTGAGATGGTAACTATTATGTTATGATTGTTTCATCAATGTTTTTAATAAAATGGCAATGGATACATGCAATAAAAGCGGTTGAATCAAGAAGCAAAAATGAAGGTCTCTCCAGAGCTGGTGACGACGTTTTCATTTTGTTGGCTTCAATGTTAGATCTTCCCATCAATGACTATGTCATATTAAACCTTGTTTTAGAGGTCTGTTGAATAGGAGATGGAAACAGGACTGAACTACCATGGTTATGGCTCAAAAAATGAGGCTTTAATTTAACCATCAGTCTGAGGCAGCTAAGTCTGCAAAAGTAAAAAATGCAAACTCTGCTATTGCTGCTACAGTGGCCAGGGATTTGGAGGTTTTTACACTGGATTAAAATCAACACCTTGACTAAAACTTGGAAGCTAAGAGTCAGTATAAATTAAAAAGTTAATGTCCTGGGCTGGAAGTCAGCCAACTGGCTCTGGGAAAGCTGCATACCAGACACAGGCCAAAGAAAGCTCCCATGTTATCTGCACAGTGAGCCTACCTTGTGAAGGTAATGTTACTGTGAGGTGCCTGGATGTCACTGAGTAGGGCCACATGATGTGACACACCATGCTTTTGTAGTTTTTGTAATCCCATGAGAGGATCCCATGCAGTATCCATTGCTCCCTCATCTCGCTAGAGTAGATGATTTTCATTTTGGGAACTCTCAATTTCATTCTATTTGGAGAATGCTGACTCACTTCACCCTAGGCTAGAAAACCAACCTGCTCCTTGGCAATTAGAAAATGTCTACTGGCCACAGACATGGATTAAAAAATTGCACATAACCCAAGCTAGGCTTATTAGACTCAAATGTTCTGGAATTACTAAAAAAAGATATCCTCCTTTGACTGGACTGATCAAGCTGAACGAAGATGAGGTCACTCCAGATTCACAGAGTGAAGTAAAATCAAGATACAGGTAATTTCCAGGTAACACATTTTGAACCCCTTGGATTTGCTCATTCCAAGTCCAGCCGTTAAAATTCTTCTGGTGTTTAAGTCCATCTGAGTTGGTATTCTGCCATTTATCGCATAAGGTGATCTGAACATAATACTATACCAAGCTAAATAATTCCACAGATCTTTCTCCTTCTTCCATATGTTTATACATGTATCTCATGTTCCACATGGTTTGAAAGTTCATAGGGGTTCCTCAGAAGGACTTGAACTCCTTTTTGATTTATCATAATGCATAGTATGTCCCTAATATAAGAGGTATTCAATAAATGATAATTGAACTCTTCCTCCCTCAATCATCCCCCAGTCAATTGCATCATTTCTGAATCTGGGAGGCCAAGGTTCTAAGTGAGTACATACTAGTGGTAGTGTCTGGGTGTTTTATTTGTTTCTTTGTCTTGTTGTTTTGTTTGCTTTCTTTCTCACGAGTGAAACTCTGAGGGTGTGTTTTTATTTATTTTTTATTTTTTTAATATGTTTTATTGAATTTTCACAAAGAGGAAACGAGAGGGATAGAGAGTTAAAAACACTGATCCGTTGCCTCCTGCACACATTCTACTAGGGATGTGCCCACAACTAAGGTACATGCCCTTGACCGGAATCGAACCTGGGACCCTTCAGTCCGTAGGCAACATTCTATCCACTGAGCCAAACCGGTTAGGGCTGAGGGTGTGTTTTTAGAAAGATGCATTGTGCTTCTTTTCTAACAAAACCAACTCACCCTTCAAATACATCTCTGCATTAGACATCTCTGTATTCCAGCACCCTCTCTTTGCAATAAGCTCACTTCCCACATGCCAGGTCTTCTACTGCATGACCTAAGCATTGCCTTTCATGTCAAAGATTCAAGCAATCCCGGCATGAGTACTGCATACCAAGTTCAGTACTTGTAAAAATGTGCTGGGTGTTTTAATTAAATGCTTTGTATTTTCAAAATTATCATTCTTTGCTTTCTTATGTCTCTAGGAGTATGGTTCTGAATTGATAGTTTAAGGTCCAAAGTGGGCGTGAGTAGATAGATTGCTCCAGACATAACTTGAGTTTACCTACTGACTCCAAAAGGCATGGCAGCTGTCTTAGGTAATGACCTATGCAAGACCACTGGGGTGGGGTGGGGGTAGGGGTTGTTGGGTCTACTCTAGTCTGGTGATGTGATTGAGAGCATTAATTAGTGGATAAAATGTCAGCTGGGGGGCTGAAGGGTGCAGGATTGGATTCTGGTTAAAGGCACATAGCTGGGTTATGGGCTCAATCCCCCGTAGGGGATATGCAAAAGGCAGGCGATCAGTGATTCTCTCTCATCATTAATGTTCCTATCTCTCTCTCCCTCTCCCTTCTCTCTGAAATCAATAACTGTGTGTGTGTGTGTGTGTGTGTGTGTGTGTGAAATTGCAAGCTGCTGGGTTTGAATCGCCACATTTTAATAGCTGTGTAACTTTGAGTAAAGTGTGTCTCCTCTCTGTGATTTTGTTTTCTCATATGTAAACTGAATTAATCATAGAATCAACCTCATTGGGTTATTTTGAGGATCAAGTAATCCCGTGTACACAAAACATTTAAAACAGTGCTGGCTAGGTTGTCAAACATCTGTACATTGCAGAGGAATGGAAGAATGAGCCAAGGCTCTTTCCGTTGGGAAAGAAAACCTTCAATAAAAGACAAATAAAGCAAACCAAAAACCAAAAACTTTCTCTCAATCTCCTCCCAAGTGCTTTTTGGTTTCCCCCCTCACAGAATGAAGAGAAAAACAAGTGAAAATAAACAGGCAAGGAATGCGTCTCTGTGGGTAACATCCACACACACCTTCCCCAGCTGCTCAGAAGCTCAATGCTGACGCACAGACTGTGGGAAATCATCTCATGTTTATCCTGAGGTGCCATGTGTATTTTCTCTGCTGAGACCTTAAAAAGAATGGGAAAGTCACGTTTCCCATTCTCAGGTAACAAAGTGCTATGCATTAGAGGATTCTTTTCCTTTTGTTTGAGTATCAGAAACCAGCGGGACTGGTAGGAGCACGGGCAGCCCATCCAGGCAGGAGAGCTCCCGTGTCAGGTCCAGCGCCACAGCTGCCCGCAGACCAGGGAAGATCCTGGGCCATTCCGGAACTTCACCTGGCTCTCTCGGACACCCATGAATAATTTATGGAAGTGGAGCTGTGCCTAGAACTCATCCTCCAACTACCACAGAAGACCGTCTTTGCCCTCTCCGGAATTGATCCCACCACCTCATTGATTTGTCTCATTTGCCCTCAAACCTGAATTTTTTATCTTTGCTGTCCCACTACTTATTTTTAATGCCAGTGCCTGCATTTCCATGTCCCCATTGTTCTTTTTCCTATTTTACTACAGAAAAACCATAAGGAAATAAGAGTGCCAAAATAATGTAAGTTTTTTTTTTTTTAGGAAAAGCTTACTGTAGGGTGGTAAGTCACCTTTAAATTGAACCTTTTTTTTTTTTGTAAAAGAGATGCAAAAAAAACCCCATTGCTTTCAAATCACTAAAAATACATCTCATATCCTAATATGAGAAATGTCAATTTGGAAGGGAGGAGTTAGGGACACAGGCATTAGCTACTTCAAAATCAGTAGCTCTGATGCTATTCAACAGGCGGCCCTGGGAGATTGAATTAGCTTCCTTGAGCCTCAAGCTCCAGATCTGTCAATGAGGATGGAATAAAGGCCACCTGAGAGGATGGCTGTGGTGACCAAAAGGTGTTCATATGTGCAGGGACCATGACTTGTTAGGGAAACAGCAATTGCCTTTTCCTCTCTCCCACCTCCTATTTTCTCATTAGTGAAAATATGATAATTCACCTGAGATTAATTTAATTTGCTCAGATTCTATATTCCATCCTAGGATTTTCCTGAACCCTTACATTATTTTTTAAACATGTTTTTATTGATTTCAGAGAGGAAGGGAAAGGGAGAGATAGAAACATCAATGATGAGAGAGAATCATTGATTGGCTGCCTCTTGCATGTTCCCTACTAGGGATCAAATCCACAACCTGGGTATGTACCCTTGACTGGAATCAAACATGGGACCCTTCAGTCCTGAGACCTACACTCTATCCACTGAGCCAAACCAGCTCAGGATCCTATATGATTTTTTTTAATTTAAAAACACAGTCTGCTGGAGTATCCTCTCTAGCTCTTTTTATTCTATTCATGTCTTCAACTAATTAGATGAGACCCACCCACATTAGGAAATGCACTGACTCAAAGTTAACCAAATGTAAATCTCCTCAAAATACACCTGCCAAATTAACACATACATTTAATAATCATAGATGTTCATATGAGACATAAGAATTTTAATAAGAGGGACAGAAAATGTTATCAATAGTGAATTGTTGAAATGTTAGAAGATCCTATTGTGATTGAAGTGAAAGGCCAAGTCTCATAGAAAACTAGGGGGGATATATTCAAGGAATATGTACCAGTGACTACTAAGAGGACTAGTGAGGGAATGTATTTTTGTAAGAAACATGGAAGGGATCAGTGTGGCTGGAGCAAGCACAAGAGCACAGGACATAGGATCAGGAGCTGAGGTCAGAGTGGCATTGCAGAGTCAGGTTATAAGCCACTGAAGGCATGCTGGGCTTTCATCTGCGTGTAATAGTCAGCCTTTCCATGATCTGGGCAGAGAATTAACGTGAGTTAATTTTGCAATATGCTTTCATTGATGTGATCTCAATTGAAATAGGCCTTATGGACAGAAAGGCAGGCACTATTTCAGACAGGTGTCTGTTGTCATTTGAACTAAAGTTCAAAGCACCTAAGTGGACTTATTGAAATTCAGAATGCTAATAAGTGATAGAGCCAGATACGATTCTCTTTTCTCTCACACAATATGCTGACATCCAGGTCATTCTGCCCCTTCCTTTAGCCTGTGGTCTCCAGGTTATTATTTGGCGTTTTGGAGTTTCAATTATTGGAGGCATGATTTAAAATTCTCAGAAGGAAGGGTCAGATTCATCTGAATATAAAATGATCCAACTCCTCCTTTTCGGTGAGCTCAGAACTAGGATTTGTATGCACTAATGGAAGGCTCTTCAACCTTCTAATGCCCCTTTGCTTTCTAATGTCAGCTTGTTCATTTCCCCAGATTTCAATCTACTCAGTGAAATAAAGAAACATGGTTTTATTTCCTTTTCCTTCAGTCAAAATATTTCTCTGGATGACGCCAGGACAATATTCAACAGCAGCTCCCTACAGAGGGAAGATAATTCAAAATCTTAAATAAGATATTAAATTTGAGATTAGCTAAGTGGTTATTTGGCTAAAAGGGATTTGACAAACAAGAAACACTTCTGCCTCTTCTGGTAGAGGAAATATTCCGTTGGATTTAATTAGCAGTGGGACTTTTCCGGCACCTCCCCGTGATGAAACTTCAAGCACTGAAAGGATAATTAAAATTTCTGTAAGTTAATAGTCACAATAAAGTTTCATTTAAAGAAAGTGAGGAATCCAAGCTCAAGTGCAAAATACCAGTGGGGGATTCCCAAGTGTGTTTCCTCCAAGATCCTAGTTAATATACACACTGTAGTCATGCATTTTATTAACAGTTGTGGTCTTGATCAATTTGCTTTGAAATCACACAGCTCTCAAGCCTGGTAATTTTCGGCTTGGAAGAACACACATCATGAATAAATGTTGGCACTGAGTTTCTTCACAACTCTCCAGGAAGCGCATTATCTCCTGGCACAGAAGAGACACTAACAGGTTAGAAGAGAGCTCTTGTCTTTGTCGCGTCTTTGTTGAGATTTCTTTGTGAAGGGGTGGTGGCTCACCACCAACAATTGCTGACAAAATCACAAAGAGGGGGAGAAACAGGAGCATTTTGGCAAAGGGAGGTAGTGGGCACCCAGTTTCTATTATGAAGTCTCACTTTCCATTTTGTAAATGTGAAAGGACATGATTCTCCTCCTGCCTTTGTTCCTTTATTCCTGGTTGGTTTGTTTTATTTTTCTAATCCTCACCTGAGGATATTTTTCCATTGGTTTTTAGAGAGAGTGGAAGAGAGGGGAAAGACAGAAATATCAATGTGAGAGAAACACATCAATGGGTTGCCTTCTGCATGAGCCCCAACCAGGGCCCAAACTGAAGAGGAGCCTGCAATTTAGCTAAGTGCCCTTGACCCAAATTGAACCCAGGACCCTTTAGCCTGCAGGCCGATGCTTTATCCAATGAGCTAAATTGGCTAGCTGTTTTGAATTCCTTGTGAGAGAAGGCTTGAAGCATGACAATAAAAAGTCTATGAGAGCTGACAGATACCAGACAGCAAGAGGTTTGCTTATTTTTTTTAGGTACTTCATCCAGAAAGAAGTTGAGTATTTTAGACAAAAGATTCATACTGGGAAAAATATGGCTTCTGTGAGGCCGAGTCAGCCCTGAGAGAAGAGTAATAGAGAGAAACAAAAGGGAAGTGATGCCAGGTGGCCACGGGGACTGCAGGTGCCCATGTAACTAGAAAGGGGCACAGAGAGTAGAGCTAAAACATAATTCCTCTGTCCCCTGGATACTCTGAGGATTGCTGGGGGCTTTCTAAGAGGCTACTATGCCTTCCCACATTTACAGAGCACAATCAAGTTCAAAAGAATGCCTTACATCTACCCACTCATTCATCTTCCAGTTCTGGCAGTGATGTATAGCCAGCTCACACAGTTCATGAGAACCCACTGTTAAACCTTTCCCAGGGCACCACTGAGTTTGCCATCCTCTACTCAGCTCCGTGCCATGTGCTCTTTGCCTCACTTTTCATCCCATTTGCAAGCCTCCCTTAGATGTCACAATCCAAATACTGCAGGGACCTTCCATGTCCTTCCTGATCTCTCAGCATTTGGCAGTGTAAGCTGATTCCATCTGCCCTGTCCTCCGGCAATACCGTTACCTCTTGGGCCTCACATAATTCCAAACTCTTTCCTTGATCAGTTTCAATAGGTCTGTTTCTTCTCTCCTTCCCTTCAATGTAACTATTTCTTCTGAGTCTGCACTGAGTCTTCTTCACCCTTTTTCCCTTGGCCAATTCATTTATTGCCTGGTTTACTGGTATGTTACTGCTCAGTGTAGATTGTGACTACATCTGAGACTCAGTTTTCACATGAGGGCCCTACTGATATCACAAACTCAACCTTTCCAGAGGTTGAGTTTGTGATATCAACCTTGGCAAATACGCTCTCTCTCCATCTTTCCTCAGATTATCCTTTGACTTCCTTATTTTTGCCTATGATGCCTTCATGAGAACAGTCCTATCTACCATATCAAATTTTTCTCATTTACAAATTACCTATGATCATCAGATATGATGATCATAGGTAATTTGTAAATGAGAAAAATTTGAATATTTTTCTTCCTTACTATTAATATCTAATTACCATCTTTTAAAAATCTTTCTTTGTAATGCATCTCTCAGATGTCACTTGTGCTATTTATCTTATTATAACACTACTTTAGCTCAGATTTGCTTGATTGGTCCTCCTTTTCACCAAATAAATTAGAAGTCCTTGGGCCTGAACCTCTAATTTGTTTCCTTGTGCCAAATACCCATTTGCAATGGGAAGCATCAGAGGTAGAAAATCCCTAGAAGATTTTGATATGAAGCTATGTTAGTTTTAATTTGCATCCTTAACTATTTTCTCTCTCCTGCAAAAGATGGAGCCTAATTTACCTCCCCTTGAGTGTGCACTGGATTCAGTGACTCACTTCCTAATGAATAAAATAGAGCAGAAGTGACCATATGGGACTTCAGAGGCTAGGCCATTAACAGCAGTATGCTTCATCCTCGCTCACTTTCTCTTGGACCATTCACTCTTGGGGAAGCCAGCTGCTATGTCACGAGGACATCCAGGCAGCTTTGTAGAAAAGTCTATGTGATGATAATAGAAAGATTCCTGTGAAATCCATGAGAATTGAACTATTTTGGTGGATCCTCCAGTTCACTGCAATTTGCATATGATTTTAGTCCTGGCCAATAACTCCACTCACTCCTGGACCCCTACTTGTTGTTTTAAGTTTGTGGACAGTCTTAAAGAGTCAACAAATACACTACCCATCTTTACTGCTCCCAAGTAAACTTAAAAGTAGAGTTCTGATTATGCCACTTCAATGCTGAAAATTTCAAAGCTCTGTCTTATTGGTCTGGTATTCAAGGAGCTCTATAATATATTAACAACCTGTCTCTTCTATTTTATACCCCAGAATGCCCTCTATTGCAATGGATGTTTTAGCCAATACTGGAGTTTATCTATTCTCTGTATAATATGCTCTGATTTCTCCCATTCCTGTTTCTATCATGATTTCAGAACCTTATACTTATAAAAAATGAAGACATTCAGGTTTCTCTTAAGTGTAGCAGAATAGGACCTTAGAAGGAAGATGAGATTAAAACATACTTCAGGGCATCTGGTCTCTGTAGTAATAAAAAAAACATTGGAATCATTCTGTTTGCCTTTGGCTTGGGCCCAATCCCTCCATCACTGCTGCTTTCTGGAGTATTCTGTCTAAATGTCCACTGCTCAGGCTCTGCTTGCTCACAACATTTCCCCCCCCTCTCTCCCTAATGTTAGAGAAACAGAGGCCCGATGCATGAAATTCATGCAAGAGTAGGCCTTCCTTCCCCCGACTGCCAGCACCAGCTTCCCTCTGGCACTCAGGACCCGGACTTCCCTCCCAGCCCAGGCTTCATCCAGAAGGACATTGGAAAGAAGTCTGGTCTAATTAGCATATTAAGTTTTTATTACTATAGATTGCTCTGCTTGAAGTTTGACAGTAAGAACAACTACCTTTTGTTTCCTTCAATTAGCCATTTTCTCATTCTAGGACTCCCCCACTTAGGCTTGCAATTCAGCATCTTGATTTCTTAGAAAGCAAAATATATAACAACCCTCCCTCCTTCTCAGAGGGCCTCCCAGTCTCTTCACCCTGCCTGGAGGCTCATGAAACAATAGAAGGAAAAGTGGTCGGTGGCCCTCCAGATGCTCCTTACCACAGAAGGAGGGATGATTTAGTGGAGTTTATGAGGTTATTTCTTACATCATCTCCCTATAAAAATGTCTCTATTCCCTTTCCTTCCCTCTTCTCTTATTCCTTGTTCTTTCTTTCTACCTTTGAATCTGTCTTCTCTTTACCTTCTCTCTTGCTAAGTGCTATTCTTCAGACTTTTACCCTGTGGGAAATGTTTGTACAAAAATAGTTAATATTTTTTATTTTAGTGGGGAAAGATAAACCCAGTAGCCCAGCCCTGATGTACCAGCAGCTGCTGCAGAGAGGGCAAACTTTTTGACCTGGTGCCTTTGAGTTCATGATGGGGACATCTTCAGTCCTGATGCACACTGTCCATTTCGAAGGTTGGGGAACCTTTTTTCTGCCCAGGGCCATTTGGATATTTATATAATTCACTTAATGTAAATTTATGTTGCTATGAACAAAGCTCATAAATTTAGTGGTTGACTTGGCAGGGCCAGACCAAGTGATTTCACAAGCCTTATATGGCCCTTGGGCCAGATTCTCCCACCCCTGATTTAAACCATCTTAATGTATTCATATGAATGAGTTAGGGCCTCCCTTCGCTCAAATCTCCATGAGGACACAGCAGTCAGGCATAAGCCAGACCTCCTGGGATGCTCTTACGGTGGGCAATGACTTGTTACCTCCTCAAGTACCAGACTCCACTAATTTGTCTCTGAAAAAAGAAGCTATATTTGTTCTTCAGGACTGTCACACATTTGTGTGGCATTTCTTGCACAGTGATCACCTACCAACTTTCCTGCAACTTAATATAAATTTATGTTGCTGTGAACAAAGTTCATAAATTTATTGGTTGCCTTGGCAGGGCCAGGAAATGAATTAGAAAGAGGCTTGAGAGATCATAAAAACAATATTATCCACAGAAGAAAACAGCCTCAGCAAAACCGGTGACATAGCCAAGGACACCAAGATTTCTTCTTAATGGAATCAAATGGAGCAAATAGTTACCTAGTTGCCAACCAGTGCATATTCCAGGGACTTATGCTGATGGCATGTAATGATTAAATAATTTTGTGTATCAATTGGACTATGGTGCCCAGTTGTCTGGTCCAACACAGACTCTTTTTATTTTAGTGGGGCAGGGAGGGTAGACTTTTTTACCTCTGCGGCTGTGAAGGTATTTTTCAGATGTGATTAACATTTAAATGAGTGGACTTTGAATAAAGTAAATTACCCTCCTTAATGGGTATGGACTTTAATAAGTTGAAAGCATTTATAAGAAGAAAGACTGATATAAATATAATGAACAACATAAACTGATAAACAAAAAATAGATCCAGAGACAGAGAAACATCAATCAGAACATCAAACCTCAGAGAAGGTAAGGGATGATGGGGGTAAAGGCGAGAGATCAACCAAAGGACTTATATGCATCATATAAGCCTCATTATTGGACACAGATAACAGGGGTTTGGGGGCATGAATGGGAGGTAGAGGGTAATGGGGGAATAAGAACACATATGTTATATCTGAATCAATAAAGAAATTTAAAAAAAGAAAAAAGAAGAAGAAAGACTGAGTTCTGTAGAGGATGAAGGCATTGTGCCTTATCAAGAATGTAACAACATTCAAAATTACCAGGTTGTCTTGTGGATTTCAGACTTGTCAGCCCTTGTAATCACATGAGCCAATCTGAAATCTCTGTGTACATGTCCTGTTGGTTGTTTCTCTGGGACCTATGTGTAATCCAAGATATTGCTATCAAAGCCATGCACATCAGCTATTAACTTAAATAACCAGAAACAGGAACATTTGTGCTCTTGTTTGCTACTGGTACTGCTCACTACTATTAGAATCCCCGGCCAGTATATGTTGAATTCTCACTACACGCAGAACTCTACACTAAATATTTTTCATAGGTTATATTTTCAAACCATACATTAGACATTTGAAGTTGCTGTATATTCATTTTATACAATTGGCTTTAAGGAGGAAAAGAAAACAGGAAAGAAAGGACAGGAGTAAAAGAAACACTTGGACACACAGTAAGAAGATCGAAGAGACTGAGCCAGATTGAATCCCAAAAGTCCTACTGGTACCAGAACATGATCTTAGGGGCAGGAAAATCCATTAGTAACATGTGAACTCAGCCTCTGATATTAGTGGTTCCAACCACATTGAGAAAAATCCAGCTCAGTAATCCTACTCACTAGCATTACTGAGGCAATTTCTAAGTAGCGGGCCTCTGGTGAGAAATGGGTTAAACCTAAACTGAAAATATTAAGGATCAGGAGTCCTTACACAGAGACATTCTGCAAATCAAACCTCCAGGTTGGCTGGATTCTTTAGAATAATTTGTCTATAGAAGGTTCACACCTCATTAAGGCATTAGCAGTTTTACATATGTGAGGTTTTCTTATTTGCATTTAAAATAGCTGAACCATATGACTTTAAATGGCAGCCCAGTTTTAAATAATTGTCAATGGATTCCTCTAAAATGTACAACACTGGCCACCCACAGCTCCCAAAAAGAGACTCTAAACAAAAACCAAATGCGTGTTTCTGACATAGGATCACCATTATGATGACATTCCTTTGTTCACAGAGACACCCCCAGAACTAATGATGAATTTAGGATATTGGTCCTATGCCACAGAGGCCTGAATGCCTGAGATTTTATAGTTTTGTCTACATCTTATGCTGTTGGCTAGCACTGCTCACCACAGCTGTAAGTATGCCTCTTGTATGCGAGCTATCTAAATCTGAAATCATTATCTTCAAATAGTCTTACTATCCTGCAGACTCCACATTTCATATTATTGTTTAGTTCCTTTTTGTCTCATGTTGTTAAACTACTGAATCTACTTTCTCCTATGAATTCCTGTGGGATTTATGAATACATGTAATTCTCAAACAGGGTTTATTAAAGTGTACGTGTTCTCCCACCTCCCTCTGATCCACCTAAAAGAGCTCTTTTGGAAACCAGAATCCAGTCAATGGATAAAGATCTGGCCAGAGACTGAATTTAAGTAGCAATCTACATCGATTTTCACAAGAAAGCAGCCTGCGAGGTGGGTGCCTACAGGAGTGGAGATTAAAGGAAAAGTTATGGGTCAGGGTTGGCTGTGACAGACTTCCAGGCAACCGTGAACAGGAGAAAAATTGGCCCAAGTAAAAAGTGCTCTTGAACATTTTTACTAGTGTTATGAATCATATCCCAGTGATATCCTTGAAAGAGACCAGTAAAGGTTAGAATTTTTCTTAATTACTAGTGATGCCTAGACTGCTTCTTTACGTTACACACCTCAGGTTCGGTCTTGTAATGCACTAGCTATTCAGATTGCATTTGATGAACAAATGAATGAATAATCAAATGGTTCATTGTTCATGGATTGAGGGCCAGGGCACACCCTCCAAGTCTGGTTTTGTGCCTCTTTACTTACTTTCCCTGCATTCTTTTCTTTCTTTCTCTTCCATCTGCCCCCACCCTCCCCCCCACCCCCAAGAATCTTGGCTGTGTTCTGCATAGATAAAGAAAGAAGAAGGTATCACAGAAGAAAGAACAGAGATTAACAAAAGGGTATAGGAAAGAGAGTTTAATCTGGATACACGACCCTTTGCTACTAACTTGCTATGTGTCCATGAGAAAATAGCCGACCTCAGTCAAATGAGGTGATTGGCCAAGTGCATGGCATGAGACACAATGCCCAATCAGTAGTCAAGAAACATTTGGGGAATGATTTCTAATTTCCCTTCCCCCTCTAGAATTCTGCGTCTATGATTCTAGCAAATCAGTACTGGCAGACTAGCTTTTTAATACGACTGTCCCCTGGGCTCTGAAAACTTGGACGCAGGCTGTTACTGCCTGCTTCCCACATGTGGGTGGATGGCAGATGCATTTGTAAGGTCTCTGCAATTATGCAGAGTGGGCCGCCATAAGATGCTTACTAATCCATCCTGGAGTTGTTTTTGTTTGTTCCTAGAAACTGCCTACCGCACATTATACTCTGTGTATCTGCATACACAGAGTCCACAAAACTGCTTGTTCACGAAAAAGATTTCCCCGAAAGAGAGAGAGTTCAAGGTGAGTGGGTGGCCTCTAGTGTCATCCCCTAACACCAGGGAGCTGCAAACAAAGAAAGAGGAATAGAGTGGAGAACTTGGGGGGAGAGGGGAGAAAGTGCAGATAAAATCTATTTGAAACTAACATATGGGCAATTGCTCTGATTTATAATATTTGGCTTTTTATCATGTCACTTTCTGAGAGACTGGCAAAGCAGCTCGGATATCGCCAATCCATTCCCAGAGGGTTTGGATGAAGTGGAATCCACCTGGTTCCAGGATAGAAGAGTCTATTAGGAGTCACCAGCTCAGGTCTTCAGCTGGAGAGGTTGGGGCACTTTCAGCTGTGGGTTCAGTGTCCTTGGGCCTAGCTCTGGCTGGTATATTTTACTGAATCCCAGCTACTTATTTGTCTCCAACACACAGCTCACACCTAGCAGTCGGCCTTCATCTCAGTTTTTTGCTTAGACTCCAGACCCCTGACGGGGCACCTACAATGAAATTGAAGTTGGTGCCCTGACTTGTACCTGCCATTCCCTGTCCTGTGGGGTCCGACCTTGCCCACCCCCCAACCTCTGGAACCTCAGTAGAGTCTTATTCCTGATTCTGATAGACTGATCCCGATGATTGAGGATCCCCAGGAACCACCTGGATTATGGCTACCAGCCTGACTTCTGGTGTAATCGCTGCTTGGAAACTTCAGTTAGCAAGTTCCACATTTGGGATTTCACCTCACACAATCTAATGTTATGTCCTTTCAGACACCTCACAAAATTCAAGGAGCAGCCACTTACCTGGGTCAGTGCCGCCTCACCCGTGCTTTCCAATCTTGGTTTCTTCTTTCTTCCCATTTCAATAAAGCCCCATGATGCATCGCGACTGAGCAGGACATGTTAAACCAAGCAGATTTTTCCTATTTTCAATACTACTGTGGACTGTCATCCATTATAAAACAAAAACCACTCTTTGTCACATGTGCTCATATACATCAGAGTCACCCAGCTTCATTTGGAGTTACACTTTCACTCTGTGGGACAAAGTGAGGAAGGAAGATCTTGCTCTGCAATCAGGCCACTGAAAGGAAACCTCGTGCAGAGGCCTACGAACTGCCAGTAAGGAATCCAGTCTCTAATGGGCGAGGCCGGGCCTGTGTCTGTGCTTTACATGCAGCACTGGTTTGCAGGAGCAGCTGGGTCTCAGACTCTTAGTGTCCCTACTTGGAAAACACTTTGTCCATAACCACTTGTTACTGAAGTTAGTAGCAACTGTCAGTTCTTTCCTCCAGGAAGGCTTAGATGGCTTACCTTCCCTCTTCCCACCTCAAGTAAGGTCAAAAGGAATATACGTCTTTATTTGTGGAACTCAGTAGTCAGGGCTGAGACGGGATTTGGTTAACGCTTTCAAAAGAATCTCTCTTTTCCTTGCGTAAATGCTTTCCCACCACCGTGTTAGAGCAGGGAACCGTGTGGACATGCACTTTTCTTGTTTTGAACCATCACCACCATGTGGCTTACCTGTAGGAGTGCAGGGGACGGTGGTAGAATGGAGACAGGAGCAGGCGTGTCCCTTCTGACTTAGTACGTGATGAACTATGTGACCATGGACATGGCGTCTTAAACTTCCCAGACAAGGTTTCTGCATTATTAAATAATTATTCCTACCTTAAAGCATTTACATGTTTAAAATCACTTATTCTTTATGACATAGGAAACATACCACACTTAACCAACTTTTCTTCTCCCCTTTCATAGTTCATCGACCCCTACGTATATCAAACCCTTCATATTCTGTCCCATGGCCCCAATACCCTCGCAATATGTTGCATATGAAAAAGAAGAAATACTATTTATGGCACATTTGGAAATAATCTATAAACTTAGAATGATAAACTAGGCAAAACAAATAACTTTCTGAATTGTTTATTTGATATATTTTTAAAAAATCAATAGTTATCTGCTCTAGATTTCCTGGGGGCATTTTCAGCGTATTTCTATAGGAAAAATCTCATCTCGTGTTAATGATTATTTTCCTTTTTCTTGCTAATCTAGCAAGTCACCTAAAAAATGTGCATGTGCGAGAGCAATCCATTTTACCAACTTATGTCTACCCTCCCTCATGGATGCCGAGAAATCTGATTTCATAAATATCAATTCAACAGCAACCAGGAAAACACTTGTGCAGAGCGAGGACAAACTGAGTCTTTTCTGGTGTTCTTCCAGAACAGTAACTTGGCCAGGCATGTCACCAGGATGGCCTGTCTCTCTTGTTAAGAGCCGTCTGAAACACATCACACTGAAGATTCAGAAAACAGTCCTCACTGCATTTTTCTCTTCGCTAACCCAGCTCATGAGACAACTTGGATTTGGAATCGACCCAGTGGTATTTCTAAGCTGCCCAAGCCTAAAGCCTGTGTAGTTTTGGAGTCTTGACCCACCACCTACTGACAATAGAGATGTGTGTTTGTTTGTATGGTTTTGCAATGAGAAATACTAGGCCACTGGTCGGCAAACTCATTAGTCAACAGAGCCAAATATCAACAGTACAACGATTGAAATTTCTTTTGAGAGCCAAATTTTTTAAACTTAAACTTCTTCTAACGCCACTTCTTCAAAATAGACTCGCCCAGGCCATGATATTTTGTGGAAGAGCCACACTCAAGGGGCCAAAGAACCTCAGTTTGCTGACCACAGTACTAGGTGAATGCAGAAAACTACACCCAGCTGTATTCAGCTGAATTCAGCCTCATAAAAATACATAAAACACGGCTGGTCGTAAAGGAGGAAAACTAATAGTGCTTGTAGTCCATGGGCTAGTTTCAAACAAGGTAAAAAGCCAAAAAAAAAAAAATACAAACCATAGAACACACATGCCCCTCATACATCCACCAGGTACCTCCATTTGCCTTGTGTGTTTTCAGCCATGCCATCCATTCAGTGATCCAGCTTTCAGATTTCATCTCTTAACAATAACCACAAGCTGTGAGCACTCCATTGCCCACCTCCACAAGCAGCAAGCCTCAGGTATTTTTCAAGGAAAGTGTTTTATTTGTGTATTTATTTCTTTACCATTTAACATGAATGAAACTGTGATACCGTTTTTATGAGGTTTTGCTATGGTCTGTGGTAAATGTTTATGTCACCCACAAAATCCATATATTTAAGTAACATCCAGCATGAAGGTATTACCACATGGGGTTTTTGGGAGGTGAGTAGGTCATGGGGTTAGGGCCTTTATAAACCTGTATAAAATACACCCCATCGAGATCACTTGCCCTCCCACCATCTGAGGACCCAGCGAGAAGGCACCATCTCAGAATCAGAGAACAAGTCTCCTGAGTCTGTCGGCACCTTGATCGTGGATTTCTAAGCCTCCAGAACTGTGAGAAACACGTTTCCCTTGGTTGTAAGCCATCCAGTCTCTGGCACTGTGTTATAATAGTAGACTAAGACAGACTTGAATCTTTAATGTGTCACCGACATGTTGAGCAGACACAAGAGAAAGTTTCTGTGTTGTGTCCCGGTCCCAGTTTTTCTTAAGCCCTGTGGTTTTACTGTGTTATTTCAAATAATCTGGTGAGTTTTAGGAGCAGGTATGTTACATTATAGAACTGAGTATAAATATGTGATTCCCTGGGGAAATTGTTGTGGAAGCTATTTGGTCTTTAAACTGAGAAGCATCTCTGAAAGTTGTTGAGATCCATAGTCGTTTGTTGTCTGGTTGAGGTTCCACAGCTGACTTTGAAAAAGTTGGTACCATGTATGTGTTTTCATGTGGTTGGTTTCTTTTTAGCTTTCAGATCTCAGAGAAGCCAGGGACCAACATCCCCTCTCCCATCCTCATCCCCAGTCACTCTGCTTCCTCCTGTTTTATTTTTCCCTATCAATGTCTTAAAGTGACCCTATATTATGATAGCATTTTATATGTTACATTAAGCAATGCTTATTTGTTCATTATTCCTCTCAGACTGCATGCTCCTGAAGAAATCCGAACCACATGTGGATTAATAAATATCGATATTCTGAAAACCAAAGATTACTTTTCATGTGTTGAAAATGAAAACTAGAACAGCTTTTTCCTTGTAGGTGTCCAACTGAAATTATTTGGGGTTCCCCCAGTAAGGAGCATTAGTCTAACAAGCATTTTCAAAATACTATTAAGTCCTAAGAAATAGGTAAACAGATTACATAATAACTCAGAAACCAAACAGCCTGTTTTTCGCACTGCTTTCTACCCAGTTTTTTTTTTCTTTTTCTAAACTGCAATGGTTTTACTTAAATTAATATCTAAGAATAGCTTCCTAACTTCAGCAGCTTGGAGGATAACTGAGGGGGGGTGGTAAACATGTGTTCTTGACAAACAACTGGGGGCCAGACACCTCAGAGCTCGCTGCTAAATAAAATGGACTCGCTCACAATACCTGCAACCGAAAATTCAGGGTTTTGTCAGCAAACATTTATCTAGTGCCCTCTAATGGCAATGTCCAGTGCTAAAGGCTGCAGCAGTGAAATGAAAAGGAAATCAAGATCTTCCCCGAAATGAGCACAGAACCTGGCGAGAAAGGCCTACCGTGGCACACAGAAACACAATCCAAGTCTTAAATCCATGTTGTTCAAAGGGAAATATATGAAAGAATGTCACACAGAAAGGAGCACAGACTGTTTATAAGTAAGTGCCTTTGGGTTGGGGGAGATTTGTTGGCTTTGATGTGGACTGAAATTGAAGGTGCTGTGCCAGTTACCTTGCCTGTGTTCTCTCAAGTCCACTCCCCACTGCTCCCTGCTCTGCTTTGCACTTCACGGCACTACATTTCCCAGGCTCCCCTGCCCCTGGCTGGTGGCTGGGAGGGCTCAGTGGGAAGCATCCACTGGAAGGAGTCCAGAGCTTGGGAAGCTTTCTGACTATCGTCCTGTAGCTCCCCATGTCTCCTCCATGGCTCCAACAACTGCCAGACACATCCTTCACCTGTGGTCCTAGGTCCTGGCCTCTGGGAATCCTTGTGTCACTTCCAGCCCAGGGAAGGTAAAGGCTTCCTAGTGATGCTAAACTTGGAGTCTTCTCCCTTTCCCCCTTTTGGCATCCGGGCTGGAAGAGAAGGGGAGTTCAGAGGGCAGATTTAACTGTGAGAAGGAAGGGTTCAAGGCCACTTGGCAACAACAGAAAGGAATCCTACCTGCTGAGCCTCATGACTCTTTGGGAAGGCTAAGGAGGGTTATGTGCCTACACACATATTTCAATGAAATATAAAGGCAAAACATTGCCCAAGAAGAGACGTGTTAGGCAAGCCATGAGGCCAATCCACCAAGTTTAAATCGGCCATTTGAGACTCCCCGGAAGGACTCACCCACTCAGAATATCAAAGCCGGGAGGTGTCTTGGTCTTTCAAATGATATGCATGAGGGTTTTTGAATGTTGAAGTGCTTTGCTCAAATTCACACAGCTGGCACAGAAGGAGAACACCAGAAGGAGAATGCCGCTCTCTTAATCCTAGGTTCAAAGGCAATTTCACACTAGCATTGGAGCTTTTACCATTCCCCAAGTTCATTTCAAGCAGGTTTGGTTCTTCGGTAGCTCCAAGATTATGAACAAATTGGAATGCGTTTGTCCCATAATAATCACTTTTAACTTTGAGCTAACAATAATGAGCATGTTGTGTATTTCAAAGAAACCAGTTTGGAGTAATTTTTAAATAGAATAAAGCAGGAAACATTATATAGTCAACTGAAATGTAGACAGAATTCAGGTGGTAGAATATATTCTCCTTTGTTAGCAAAAAACAAAACAAAAGAAAAGTCAATCAATCATCCTTCCAGCCTGTGATGTTGACTATAATCTCATAAAATTAGCCTTTATGAAATCCTATGGGTTTAGTCAAGTACCACACTTTGATAAACAAGGAGGTACATCACTTCTATGTCAAGACTGAATGTTAAGTTTTGGGATAAAATAAACACCTTGAAACCAAGACGTTAGAGACATTATCTGTTTAATAAATATGATTGTAAAAGCAATAAACAAGAGCAATTATACATTACACTACATAGTATTTAACAAAAAAATACATCAAAAAAGTCATTTGAAAATTAGAAGTAGTTCCAATACTATAAGAAAACTTTATTTTTTTTTAAATTGGCTTCCTATAAAAATAAGTTGGCAAACGAGGGATTTCAATGCTCAGTTGGAATCCTGGAAAAACACAGAACAGCTGCCAAGCACCCCATTGCTCTCAAAGTTGCTGTTTTGAACTTCTGGAAAAAAAAAGCAAAGCAAACCTCTGCATTTTGGACAGTGAACCCAATTAGGAATAAAGCAAGGGAGAAAACGTGGGTTGGGGTAATTCAGGGTAGAGCATGCACAGCTTGCCTTCTGAGATTTTGGAAAACATTGTGATGGCAGATTTTTATCTTGCCCTGAATCTTACTCTCTACATCTATCCCTCCCCACCCACACTTCGGCCTCAAGCCCACAGAACTCTGCCTCGTGTTTGCACCTGCTGTTAGCTAGTAGGTAGGCACTTGAGTCCCTCCCGTCTATAGACTATTATTACTAAGTTCTCTTTCCGAGAACTGGAATGGCCTAGTACAGTGGTTCTCAAACTTCAGTGTACTTCCCAATTGTCTGAGGGGCTTGTAAACACAAATTGACGGGCTCTATCCCTGGAGTTTCTGATTCAGGAGAGATGGGGTGGGGACCCCAAACTGGCATTCTAACAAGTCCAAGGTGATGCTGATACTGCTGGTCCAGTACCACCCTTTGAGAAACACGGAGCTAGAGCTTAAGAACAATGAGATTCCTACTGAGCAGTACCTTGCCTCTTGAATCTCCAACAGGTAGGAGAGGCACATGAAGACTTGGGAGATGCTGCATCTAGAGATGGCCATCTCTGGTCACTTCCCAGAATGCCAAGCATCTCATGTCCACCTCTGCCTTTAGTTAGGGCTTACAAGCCCATCCTTCCCTGTGTCTTCTCATGTCATCATTCATTTATTCCTTCAACAAATCATCATCTTTAAGGATCTCTAGGCAAGGCACTGTGCTAGATTTGAGTGCTGGTCCCTTTTTTCATAATTTTCCAATAATGAATAGAACTGCCACTCTGAGGACTCCCTGGGCCTTTGTGGGTTCCCAAACACTTTGTCTTCCAGATTAAATTGGGGAGCTCTAACTGAAGAGGATCAAGGAGGATGTCTCCTATGGGATAGGAAGCCTGGCAGGTGAGGGAACAATTGCTTTCTACAAATAGATGGCCGCCTCAGGCACAACTCATTTCCCAAATTCAGAGCGGGCATCTTCCACCATAAAAACTTCTGCTTGATTAACTTCTAACGTCAGCTTGGCTAGTCTTCCACTCCCGGGCCACCAAAGGGCCAGGTTCCTTAGAATCTTTAGGATACCCAGAGCCCTGTCATACCCTGTTGTTGACCAAGAAGGAGGCTGTGTATGTTTTTCAAAACTGTTTTCTCCTGCATTTTAGAGTGGGCTTTGCCCAATCCAGAATATTCCAAGGGCTTCTGCTGGACATACTTTCATTTCCTTCTTTCTGGGGGCCTTCTCTCCAGATTGCCTGGGGAAAACTGGAATTTCTTCATGCTTTGAGCCAATCACTTTACTTAGTGGGCTAACTCCTCCCCTTTATGATATTGCCTTTGCCAATACTATGATACTCAGAGATCTGGGAGCACGCAAGTGAAACGGCTGGGATCATCCTATACCATCAAAATCTCATCCTCATGTAAGACGAGACCTCTGTACATTTTCAGACCTTGTGAAACCCTTGAACATTGAACCCATTAACCTGCTTCTTCATCTGGAGAAAACGGTTTTATTTTACAAATATTTTTACTCTACTATGAGACAGGATATACTGGGTACAGCAACCATCACAGATGGAAATCGCCCTGCCATACATGTTTCAAACATGTTCAAAACATTTCTCACAAGAACCTTCTAACATCTGCCTGCGCGAGAATTGTGTGAGGGTGTGAGGATACCACCATTCATCGGAATGCTTTCTTTGCCAATGCACATGGCCAGATTTGAACTGCTGTGCAGACATACCAACTCTTTCACACACATGGTATGTTTCCAGGTGGGAGAGGACGAGGGTATGTGGAAGAGGAGGACACAGAGGGTGCATGAAGCTGAACCCCGTAAGGCAGGATGCAGCTGGTCAGTGAGTACGGAAGCTGGCATGCTTGGGAGTGTCCAGAATTGACAGTGATTAGGAACTTGTGGGCGGTGGAGGTAGGGTTGACAGGGGCTAGGCCAGTATTCAGGGAACCTCAGGATGAAGGTCCACAATCTAGCAACATTTGGGGAAGAAAAGGCAGGAACCTGTAAAGGGTAACTTGGGGACTGGAATGGAGATACAAAGACATCTACAGATCATGACCACAGCGACAGCAAAGGGGAAGGCAGGTCCATGGGTCAGTAAGATTCTGCTTTTCATATAAATTGGAGGAGGAGTAAAGAAAGCTGGAAGGGAAGTAGTCATAACGGGAAAGGATGAACAGGAAACATCGGACCACTTCTGACATGCTTGCCCTTGCCAGCTGTCCTTCCCTACTCTGCCTGCATCCAGGGAACTGCAACTCAGAGCTTTATCTCCATGACCACCCAGGATGCAGAAAGCAGCCTTGTGGCCACTGCTGGCCAACACAGCCACCAGCTAACCTGGAAGTGGACATGGCACTGAGGAAGATGGAGCAGAGAAACAGCTCAGAGTTTCCAACTTCTGTGCATGTCCCGGTGTCTTGTGAAAAGGGGCTGGGGTGGCCAACCCACCCACCAGCCGGGAGAGCTGAAATAGCTGTTCAGTTTAGAGCCAAGGAAAGTTCCAAAAACGCATGCAGATTTCCTTGGGCTGTATATGTTAGGAAGTTTCTACAAACACGACGGATCAGAAAAAGAGAGAGAAGAGAGGGGGGAAGGGAGTGTTTTTCCATGAAAAGAGAGCACCTGTCCACTGCCCCTCTGAGCGTGTTCTCAAGGTACCGTCCACATGCACAGGCTTAAAGCTAACAACCCTTGTTGTCTGTGTCTGGAGAATTAAAAAGTCCCCGATGCAGTGAGTGTTGGTTTGTTTGGATTTGGATTGTTTTTACTTTATTTGTTTGGTTGGTTTGTTTTTGTTTTGTTTTGTTTTGTTTTGTTTTTACTGGCGTCCTCCATTCAAACATTTACATAGGTAGGGATTTCTTTTGTGCTTTGATTCTCAGCAACTATGGAAATACTTCCTGGCAAAATAGGAAAACAGAAACAACAGAGGAAAGAAAGGAAACACAGAGTTAGTGGTCATGAAGGGCGATGCGCTTGACAAGAGCGGAATTCTTTCCTGACGGGTGGCAAGCAGGTCACCTGGAGCCTCTGGGGGGGTTTTCCTTAAATTGCAAAGTGGGCCCCAGCAGATCCCCGCTTTGGCGTTGAAGGCGGAGTGGCGTGTCTTGCTCTTTGCAATCGGAGAGATGAGTCACCAGGTTGAGCAGAAGGGGAGGGAGGGGAGGGTAAAGCTACTCTCCTAAGAGAAAACGTGTGACACTTACTCATTTAATGACACTGGAAACAGAAAGGTGTCAGAGACTTCGCAATGTCCTCGCAAGGGAGGGAGGGCTGCTTTGATCAAGTAAACCCTCAGACCCCGTGGAAAGGGGATGGAAAAACCAAATGACCCACAGAAAGGCAACCTACAAGCGCCAGCAGCGTTAACACAGGGTGAGCGACTGTCGGGGCTTGAGGACAGAAAAGCCTTTTTCTTTCCAGCCCAAAGCCATTCCGCATGTATCGCCCTGTCTCCCCAAATAAAAGAGAGCACGCTGTGAAGACTGGACACCCAACGTGGCTGCAGTGCTAATGATTACCTCCAGCACCAGCCAGTCACTGCGTTTAAATGTCCCCTTCAGACAGCCACGGGACTGTCCACTCTCCCTTTAAAGACAGGGCGATGTTTGCATGTAGGCACTCAATTCCCGCCCCCCCGCAAGTGACAATCTTATCGGGGCCTGCTAGGTGGCTTGGCATCATCGCATTAGAGTGAAACATGAATGGTTACATAGGAATTTATCCGTCGGAGTCAGCACTGCAGGGTCTAGGTGGGTACAGTTACGGCTTCAACTCCTGTTGCCAACAGACAGGAGGAAACAAGAAGAGAAACGGATCACCATGGTGGCCTCGCGCATTGGTCTCCTTCTCGGGAAATTTGCTCTGCCCTAAATAATAGGACCTTGCAGACCCCCTGGAGACTCTGTTCCTAGCTGTTGGATTTGGATGCTTACGTCACAGGCTCTGCTGGTATATAAGGAAGTGCGTTTTAACTCTTCTAGTAGCCTGGCCTCCATGATTGCTGGAGAAAGAGAGCGGCCCAGCTAACGGTCCGGTCTCTCTCTCAGGAAAGCCCACTCCCAGGATGGTCGACAAACTCGGTTCCTCTCGTCCTTAAAATCCTCAGGTTCTATATTTTCTGAGGGACGGTTTTTTCTAGATAACTGCTAGATTTTTTTTTTAAATCCCAGGGTGACCGGGCTGTCACTCCTCTGCTAGTCTCCTTATGCCCCTCCTCCAGTGAGGGCCATCAGTGGGGCTGGGGGAAGCAAGTCATGGTCATGAGAGGCATGGGGAGTCCCAGAAACCTCATGGGGTCTCAAGGTGAGGCTGCCACATCTCATTCTGGTCATCACGTACCCCGCCCAGCCCTCCAGGCCACTAGGGCCAGCCTCTGGAGCCAGCCCTTCCCCAGTCTTGTCAGAGCCAATGTTTGGCTCTTTGCCCCAGAAAGCTTATAGCCCAAGGTTCGAACAAGGGGTTTTGCAAAAAGAGGAACAAAGCCATGAGGGGGAGGGGGTAACTAGACAGGAGCAGGAAGGCTTTTTCCCTCCTATGGGGAGGAAGCAGGGAAGGCGTTATCTTAGCTGCTTCTCTGAGGGATGTTAGCGCAGAAAACAGTGGTTATGGCAAGCCAGAAAGGGGTTAGAGAGAGAGTCAGCCGCTGACTACTCAGGCTGCAGCGCTGACAGCTACTGGGAATCATTTACCTAGGAGCTGGGATTCCACCTTCTCATCTATCAGCGGGCCAGGCCTCCTCAGTTCAGTCTGAGAGATTTGGGGCCTGCTTTCAGTGGGACTGACTCGACTGACCATCTCCCGTTCTTTCTCATTTTGCATCTGGGCATAAACATTAATCCCGGGGATCTTCCTAAAACATTAACAGAAACCATCACTGCCAGGCGCGGGAGACGGGCGTCACTTGCGACAGGTGCTTCGGAACCTGTCCCGGAGAAGGCGGAGGGTGGGGAGCCGAGGGTGGAGGCACACGTACCTTTTAAACTTGTAGATGACGAACACGGCCAGCCCCACGAACACCACGGAGAGCAGCATCAGCATGGCGGATCCACTGTGGGTCGGAGTGAGGTCGATCAGTGGGGCTGGGGGAAGCAAGGCACGGGCATGAGCAGGGGCGTGGGCAGGCGGGACTCTGTGGGAGGCTCATGGTGCTCACCTGGAGGCATGGGGAGCCCCAGAAAAGCTTGAGGGACCTGCATATAAGATGTCGCCAAAACCGGTTTGGCTCAGTGGAGAGAACGTTGGCCTGTGGACTGAAAGGTCCCAGGTTGGATTCTGGTCAAGGGCATGTATCCTGGTTGCAGGCACATCCCCTGTAGAGGGTGTGCAGGAGGTGGCTGATCGCTCTCTCTCTCTCATTGATGTTTCTGGCTCTCTATCCCTCTCCCTTCCTCTCTGTAAAAAATCAATAAAATATATTTAAAAGAAAAATATGTCACATAGCCAACATGTGGATGTGTCAGAGCTTGTCCTAGCTTCCAGAATGCTCCAAGCTGGACTGCCACAGAGGGACAGTGAAGCCAGATTACTTGAACTCAAGGCCAGCTCCACCATGAGCAAAGTGTGGGATCCTGGGCAAGTCATTTCAGCTTACTGTGCCTCATGGGCTGAGAGGAGAACAGCAGTGCTTATCTCATGGGGCTTTGGCCAGGATCCAGTGAGTTAATGCAGGCAAAGCACTGATAACAGTGCTAGGTACATGTCAAGTCTTCTATAAATATTATCATGTATCACTACTGCTGTCACTATTTCTTCTAATCAATATTTATAATAATACTAGAGGCCCGGTGCACAAAATCCATGCATGGGGATGTGTGTACCTCAGCCCAGCCTGCACCCTCTCCAATCTGGGACCCCTCAAAGGATGTCCAACTGCTGGTTTAGATTGGGCCTAAATCGAAAGTTGGACATCCATCTCACAATCCAGGACTGCTGGCTCCCAACTGCCCCCTGCCTGCTTTCCTGATTGCCCCTAACCACTTCTGCCTGCCAGCCTGATCACCCCCTAACCACTCCCCTGCCAACCTGATTAATGCCTAACTGCTCCCCTGCCAGCTTGTTTGCCCCTAACTGCCCTCCCCTGCAGGCCTGGTTCACCCTCAACTACTCTCCCCTGCAGACCTGAGCCCCCCAACTGCCCTTCCCTGCAGGCCTGGTCACTCCCAACTTCTCTCCTCTGGTGGCCTGGTCACCCCTGACTGTCCTCCCCTGCAGGCATGATCGCCTCCAACTGCCTTCCCCTGATAGCCATCTTGTAGCAGCCATCTTGTGTCCACATGGGGCCAGTCATCTTTGACCACATGGGGGCAGCCATCTTGTGTGTTAGAGTGACAGTCAATTTGCATATCACTTTTTTATTAGATAGGCTAGAAACCTGGCACATGGGTGGGGGCTGGCTGGTTTGCCCTGAAGGGTGTCCCAGATCAGAGTGGTGATTCCCTTGGGGCATGGAGTGGCCTGAGTGAGGGGCCTGTGGTGGTTTGCAGGCTCTCCATGTACCCCTGTTCCCAAGCAGAGGCCATGGTATCTGGGATTTGTTTATCTTCTATAATTGAAACTTTGTAGTCTTGAGTGGAGCCAAGCCTCCTGCTTGCTCCATGGCCACAGCCATTTTTATAGGGATTTATTTATCTTCTATAATTGAAACTTTGTAGCCTTAAGTGGAGGCCAAGGCAGGCCAGGGCTGTGGAGACTTGGCTTCCTCCATTGGTGGGGCAACTCAAGCCTCCTCCTCTCTCCGTTGCTGCAGCCAGCTTGATTGGGTTAATTTGCATACTTGCTCCTGATTGGCTGGTGGGCATAGTTCGTGGGCATGGCAGAGGTACAGTCAATTTGCATACTACTCTTTTATTAGATAGGATACTTAGTCAATTTTCCTATAATCTGAATGCAAGCTTTTCCTTCTAAGTAATGCAGATATTCAGGAAATCTACTAAAGGAATGTGTATATCAATTATCCATTTTTTTCTCACTACTATCCCACTTATTATTATATGAAAGGAAGAATTGAAAAGTAGTCACAGAGCACACTAATGTTTTTTACACACAGAAAACTGGTAGCTTAGTGAATATATCTCAAGGGCTGGGGAAGGGGTGTGCAATCGGGTGTGGTTTCTACAACTTCTGAAAGCCCTGATAGCTCATGACAGGAAACAGCAGCGTTCTAGGCAAGTTGAATTCACCTCTCAGAATAAACAGATGCCTTTGCTACCATAGAAGATTCTCCCTCCCAGAGTTTGCCCTTAGATTACAGCTCCAGAGGAAATCTCTCTCCACTCCCAAACTTCATCCATTCCAGGGCCAAACCTGTTGTACTTTAAAACTTTTTCCCAATTAAATTTTGCCCTCCTGAAAACTGACATTTTGCAAAAATAGCATAACTCAAGCATAAAAGATAAGCAACATGTATCCCTTAGAAGCCTGAGTGCTGACCTTTTAATGTCCATCAATTGAAGGAAAGCCTGATACTCAGAAATGTGGATGACCTTTAAGCATGGCTTTTCTCTGTTGAGAGCCAAAAGTGCCAAGTGTTGGTCAGAAAGTTCAAAAGCAGGCGACTGTAATACAGTCTCTGATAAGGCTCGAGGCTGCTCTGGGCTGTGTGGTTATCCTATACTAGAGGCCCGGTGCATGAAATTCATGCACAGTGGTGTGCGTCCCTCGGCCCAACCTGCACCTTCTCCAATCCGGGACCTTCTGGAAGGATGTCCAACTGCCCATTTAGGCCCGATCCTACAGCTGGCTCCCAACTGCTTGCCTGCCTGCCTTCCTGATTGTCCTTAACCACTTCTGCCTGCCAGCCTGACCAACTCCAAAACAGTCCCTGCCAGCCTGGTCATGTCCAACTGTTCCCCTGCCAACCTGTTTTCCCCTACTGCCCTCCCCTGCAGGCCTGGTCTCCCCTGTCAAATGCCCCCCGCTGCTGGCCATATTGTGGCAGCCATCTTGAGTCCAAATGGGGGCAGCCATCTTGTGTGTTGGCATGATGGCCAATTTGCATATTATTCTTTTATTAGATAGGATAGAGGCCTGGTGCACGGGTGGGGGCCCACTGGTTTGTCCCTAAGGGTGTCCCAGATCAGGGTGGGGGTTCCCTTGAGGCATGGGGCAGCCTGGGTAAGCGGCCTGTGGTGGTTTGCAGACTGGCCACACCCCCTAGCAACCCAAGTGGAGGCTCTGGTAGCTGGGATTTCTTTATCTTCTATAATTTAAACTTTGTAGCCTTGAGTGGAGACCAAGGCAGGCCAGGGCTGCGGGAGCTTGGTTTCCTCCATCGTCAGGGGCAACTCAAGCCTCCAGCTCTCTCCAGCTCCATGGCTGCCACCATTTTTTGTTGGGATTTATTTATCTTCTATAATTGAAACTTTGTAGCCTTAAGTGGAGGCCAAGGCAGGTCAGGGCTGTGGAAACTTGGTTTCCTCCATTGCTGGAGCAACTCAAGCCTCCGCTCTCTCCATGGCCACAGCCATCTTGGTTGGGTTAATTTGCACACTTGCTCCTGATTGGCTGGTGGACATGGCTTTTGGATATAGTGGAGTGATGTTAATTTACATATTACTCTTTTATTAGGATAATAAAAGGCTAATATGCAAATCAACTGAATGGTGGAAGGACCAGTCACTTTGATGTGCACTTACCACTAGGGGGCAGATGCTCAATGCAAGAGCTGCCTTCTGGTGGTCAGTGCAGTACCACAGGGGGAGTGCCACTTAGCCAGAAGCCCTGAGCACAGCAGTGGTGGTAGGAGCTTCTGCCGCCTCTGGGCAGTGCTAAGGATGTCCGACTGCTGCCTTAGCCATCAGTTGGACATGTCCCGAGGGCTCCCAGAATGCGAGAGGGCACAGGCTGGGCTGAGGGAACTCCCCTCCCCTGAGTCCATGAATTTCATGCACCGGGCCTTTAGTTGTAGGATAACAGCCCAGCCACTCAATAACCCCTATGTACTGTGAAGTATATTCCATACACCAAATCATTTGGTGAAAACAAAGTCAAGTGCTCTTTCCCAGAAAATAGGCTCAGTTGTGTTAATAGAAGCAGCCTTTAGGAAGCACTACCATGAGGCACCCCAGTGATTCTCTCTCCTCTGTAAGTCAAGCAGCACTTAAGCTGTGAGGTGTGAGTCTGCAGATCTGTGGGTGGAAGATGCAGGGGAACACCCATGACACATGTGGCTTTAGCTGGAAATTGTAGAATAGAGGTCTCTTTCAGATACTTAGAGCACAAGGCCATCAGCAAAGGAGGCCAGAAATACTTCAGAATTCCCACCCAAATCAGGGCAGAGAACACCTGTTAGTCACAGACATCAACATTGACTCACAAATGGAAGGCAGGGCCTATGGTCTCCACTGCACAGATGCGAACAATGAGATCCCCATTGGTTAATGTTATTCCAAAGGGGTCAGACTAGTAAATGGAAGAAATAAGACTTGACTCCAAGTCATTTATCACACACTCAGCAAACATGTACAAGCATGCATATGTGCACGCACACACACACACAGACACACACACACACTTCATATATACTCAATCCTGGGCTTGCATTTCAGTGAGGGAATAGCAGAAATTTTAAGATAGTTTTAGACAGAGAATTAAGGCAAAAACAAAAGCAAAAAAAGCAAATGAACAAATGGCACAAGTTAAAATATCAAGTTTTAAAGTCATAGATCATACACTTTGAAAGTTGGATGACATGTATATACACATATATGTATATATGTGTATTATGTGTGCCTAGAGAAATGAAGTCTATGGATCCACCACCTGTTTCCATGGCCATAAATCCACAGACGATATTATCATTTTGTTTCTACCTTCATCCACTCCTCACAACCCCCAACCACTGGATTATTTAGAAGCAAATCTCAGCTACCTTATAAATTCATATACAACTCTAAAAGATAAGATCTCTTGCTCTCTCCACATTATCATGATTAAGGAAATGATAAGAGGAAGATATATTAAAAGCAATCTTCTAATGCAAACCTTTACTTTGGGAACAAATGGAGACCCAGAGGGGACGAAGATGGTTAGAATAGTTATTTGCTAGACTTCGAATTCCTAGCTGAAGGTTCTTTTAGAATAAGCAGAATATCAGTGTTGTGGTGTAACTAGGAAGAATCTTAAGCCTGCTTTAAAGGGTTGGCATTTGAAATAAATGAAAAGCTTAAGAGAAAAAATTACTTTGACTAGCCTCTCTCCAAGACAGAAAGCCAACACACACACACACACTCTCTATTTCCCTTCCCTTACCCATCACTAGCTTAACTCTTCCAATTCTAAACCATTCCCACTCAAACCACATTCCTAAGCTAGCGGCATTGATACTGTTTAGTAATTAGCACATTATTTTGGGAAATGGGCTTCTGTGTCCCATGTTCTAAAACGTGTGCAGTCTTCTCCCTCTCCCACCGCTCCTGCACTTCACAGAGGCAGCCAGCGGCAAGCAGATGCAGCAGGCAGAGGCGGGAGGGAGAGCGATGCCATTGCCCTCTGTGTTCTTCTTGCTGCTCCGCGCCTGCATATAAACAGGACATTATTGCTCCGCACAACAGCAGCTGCATGTCTTAGTTTGCCCAACACTTAGGTGCGTTTGTATGTTTTGCTGAGGAATGGAAAATTGTGATAAATGGGCTTTAGCTTGTTGTGTGGAATTAGCAAAACTTAATCCCTCTCCAATTGCAGCATAAACAAGGTGGAAGCAGAGGGGAAAGTGCTGAGCAGTTTATCTGCCATTATTCATGCACAGAGCAATAAGGATAGGGCAGCACTGCAAGTCACTGGATGTTTCTCAGTGTGGGTGCCGGCAAACACGGTTCTAACATCCTGTGAGAACTCAGACATGCACCAAATTTTCACCTTCTGTGCATGAACACCTACATTGATTATAATAATAGCCATACTTACAGTAATGAGAATAGTTTTGATATACAGTGAGGGCTAAATAAATGGTAGCAGATTGCATGTGTGAGAGCAAAGTCAGAATTCCACATTTAGGGTGAATTCATTGATAGATATGGTCCCTTTTGTGGAATCAGATTCTGACTCTTCCACTTATGGCCTAAGTGGCTTAAACTGAATCTCAGTTTCCTCATCTTCATAGTGGAATTAAAACATGTTTATTTTAAAAAGTGGTGAGAATAAAGTAAGATAATATTTTTAAGACCTAGCATAGTGTCTGGTGCATGCCCAATATATTTTTAAAAAATATATTTTTATTGATTTCAGAGAGGAAAGAAGAAAGAGGGAGAGAGGGAGAGAGGGAGAGAGGGAGAGAGGGAGAGAGGGAGAGAGGGAGAGAGAGAGAGAGAGAGAGAGAGAGAGAGAGAGAGAGAGAGAGAGAGAGAGAGAGAGAGAAACATAAATGGATGGTGGTATAGTAAACACCTGAACTGCCTTGCACAACCAATTCAAAACTACAACTAAAGGACAAAACAGACATCATCCAGAACCACAGGAAGGCTGGCTGAGTGGAAATTCTACCACTAGAAGGGAAGAGAAAAGCACAACGAGACTCAGAGATGCTATGGAAGTAAAGGCAGAGGTATGGAGGCGCTCAGGAGAGGGCTGGCAACTGAGTATGCAGCTGTCTTTTTCAATCAGGAGGGAGACACAAATTCCTGACTGCTCTGAACTCCAGTTCTGGGCAAGACTCTGGGGACCCAGACTCATTCGGGGAGAAAATGGACTGTCTGGCAGTGAAACTCGAGGGCGGCTTTCTCTCAGAGGTGCTTGCAGCGATTACCAAGGGACATTGAGATGCGGGGAGCCTCTTAGGGCAGGGTTGACAGTCAGCCATTGCTGTTGGCTCCACCCTCAGACTCGCCCCACCCCAGCAGAGGCTTCTGCATATGAATGGTCTGGTCCTTTGAAATGAAAACTTACCTAACAAACTGCAGCTGAGTCAGAGAGACCCACAACATCCAAAAGAGGCCCAAACCCCATAGCAGCTTGCATTGCTTCAGAGCTGAGCCTCATCTGGGCACTTCCAAAACCCAAACAAAGAAGAGGAATCTGTAGACCTCTCCGTAGCTCCTGCTGGGTGGGCTCAGGTAGAGGCTAAATTAGCACCTCCTTAGAGATCCAAGATCCAGAGTACCCAGGGGTCAGAGGGAAACCATCCAGATTACAACTCCTCAGATCCTTAAGGGATACACTCAGGGGCAGAATCAGTGATTCACAAAGCCCCACTGAAGCAAGTTTTGCCTCATAAGATGTCTCTAGCACTGAAGTTCTTCCATCATAGATACAGCTGATCTTCACAGCCTAAGGCCTGGAGGTCAATTCCTCCCAGTGATACCAACAGTAATCAAGGCTTACCTACAACAAAACTGTGAACACAGCCCACAAAAGGGTGCACCAAGAGTGTCCACCTCAGGTAACTGGGAAAGCTGAGCCACTGAGCCCTATAGGACACCTTGCACACAAAGCCATTCTATCAACTCAGGGAAGCAGCCAAAATGCAGAGATAAAGAAATAGGTCACAAATGAAAGAAATGGACCTCTGCCTTTACTTCCACAACTCCTCTGAGTCTCAGTGTGCTTTTCTCTTCCCTTCTAGTTGTAGAATTTCCATTTCTTTCATTTGTGACCTATTTCTTTTGAACTGGATATAGAGTTCAAAACCACAGTTATAAGGTTTATCAAGAATTTTCTAGAAAAGGCCAATAAATTTAGTGAGACACTCGAGGATATGAAAAAGGACCAACTAGAAATTAAGCATACACTGACTGAAATAAAGAAAAATATACAGAGATCCAACAGTAGACTAGAGGATCGCAAAAATCAAGTCAAAGATGTGAAATACAAAAAAGCAAAAACACCCACTGGAAAAGCTAAAAACAAAAAGAGTCCAAAATATGAAGATAGTGTAAGTAGCCTCTGGGACAACTTCATATGTACCAATATCCGAATTATGGCGGTGCCAGAAGAGAGAAAGCAAGATATTGAAAACCTATTTGAAAAAGTAATGACTGAAAACTTCCCCCACCTGGTGAAAGAAATACACGTACAAGTCCAGAAAGCTCAAGAACCCCAAACAAAAGGAATCCAAAGAGGACCACACCAAGATACATCATAATTAAAATGCCAAGAGCAAAAGACAAAGAGAGAATATTAAATGTACAAGAGAAAAACAGTTAGTTACCTACAAGGGAGCACCCATACTACTGTCACCTGATTTCTCAATAGAAACTATGCAGGCCAGAAGAGAGTGGCAAGAAATATTCAAAGTGATGAATAGCAAGAAGCTACAACCAAGATTACCCAGCAAAGCTATCATTCAGAATTGAAGGGCAGATAAAGAGCTTCACAGATAAGAAAAAGCTAAAGGAATTCATTACCATCACAGCCAAACCAGTATTATATGAAATGCTGAAAGATATTCTTTAAGATGATGAAGAAGAAAAAGGTAAAGATAAAAATTATGAACAACCAATATATATCTATCAACAAGTGAATCTAAAAATCAAGTGAATTAAAAATCTGATGAAGAGAATAAACTGGTGAATATAATAGAGTCAGGGCTATAGGAAGGGAGAAAAGGAGTGGAGTGGCAATCCTGGGCTGGGGGAGGATGTGGGGGTTCGGGAAGAGACTGGACAAAAATCAGACACCTATGGATGAGGACAGTGGGGGAGGGTAAGGGCATGGGGTGGGGTGGGAACTGGGTGGAGAGCAGCTATTTGGGGGAAAAAAGAGGAAAAACTATAATAATCTGAACAATAAAGATTTTTAAAAAAAGAAACATAAATGATGAGAGAGAATCATTGATGGGACTGCCTCCTGCATGCCCCACACTGGGGATTGAGCCTGTAACCAAGGCATGTGCCCTGACCAGGAATCAAACTGTGACCTCCTGGTTCATAGATCAAAACTCAAACCACTGAGACACATCAGCTGGGCATGCCCAATATCTATCTATCTATCTATCTATCTATCTATCTATCTATCTATCCATCCATCCATTCATCCATCCATCCATCCATCCATCCATCAGGCTAATATGTCCCCTTGGAAGTTCGACTGGGAGACCAGAAGTTTGATCACTTGCTATGACATGTGCTGATACGAGGGGGTGGCGCCGAACATGGCAGGCGACCAGCAGAGGTGGCAAGTTGCTGAGGAAGCAAGGGAAGGAAAAGGCCAGGAGTTGAAGTTTTATGGGGCGGGGGAGGAGGCAGGGCAGAGAACAATGCAGTCACAGCATGCTGGTGGTGAGGGAAGGAGGAGGTGGGGAGGCAGTGAGGTGGTGAGGTGGAGAATCTGATCAGTCCTGATAGCTGGCCAGGCATAGAGACCCTACCTACCTGTGCACGAATTTCACACACTGGACCTTTAGTTTTTAATATCGTCATATCATTGCTACCATATAGCTGAAAGTGCATTCTATAGAAAAGCAGCCCTGAAAAATGACAAAAGCGTTCTGTGGTCAAATACTTCTCAGAAGTATTAGATGGGCATTCCCCATCTTGGCGATTCATGGTGCTCAAGAGTGTATTATATTAAAAGTTCACAGCAATCTTGCATGAACAAAACTAATTTAACTTTACAGAGTTTCACACACTCATTAGACCACAGACCCAGGTGCCACACAACACACGTTAGGAAATGCCTCCTCCTGAGAACCACTTCCTCCATTGCTGCAGCCTCTTTATATCGTTATTTCCAAGTACGAAAGTCCACTCCGTTATGGCATCACTGGGAAAGCTGCATAGAGACTCTTGTTACTATCTGTATTCCCTCTCATTCTATCCAAGAGACTTTCTGAGACAGCGTCTATCTGCACTATGACCCTGACACTTTAAACAGTTATTACACCCCTAATCCAGAAGTATGTGCTATCAAAAAGTTCCAAAAGCAAGTTCATCATATCTTGATTTTTCTATTTTTCTCTCTTTCCACGAAAGTGATCCAAGCTAGGCTTTTAGTGACATGCCTTGAATATCGTAAAATCCATGTGGTCTGAAATATCTTTTTTAGAAATTGAGGCGGTCTGGGCATACAGAGAAAGATGATCTAGAGTGCAGAAAGGTTGACATGTTCAGAGCACACTCACTTGGCCAACAGGCCTTCTATCTAGTTCAAATCCAACCTAGTTGGGAGTCTTAAGGATGGCTACACCCTACTGAATTGAAGCCAAGATCTTGGAGGCCAGATGGAGTGGAAATTCCTAGGGAAGCTCTAAGGATTCATGAAGCACTGCTGCTACTCCCAAACTTTGGTTAAGTCTTTAAGACCATCAAGTCACCAGATGTCGAGGTCACTTGACCAACTAGTAATAACCATGGGTACCACAAAGACCAAGCTTATCACCATGATGAGCAAACAAAAAGAGAAAGAAGACTTTGTTTTCTAGGATTGAAAGTTAAGGAAGAATCCTACTTCCTAAGTAAATAATTCCTCAAAAGATAGTTAACAGATTGCCTGAATAGAATCATGTGGAAAACTTGTAAAAAAGCAGTTTCCAAAGGTTCACTTGAGAAAACATAGATCAATTTCTGAGAGAAGGTCCCAGAATATGTAACAAGCTCCATAGGTTGTAATTATGCATCTGGGGTTGAGAGTACCTCATGGAAGACCCCACCTACTGCTACTCATAAAACACCCAGTCCTTGTCTTCAGTGTGTGCTTGAACTTTATATTCTCTGGGTCACCAAAACAAAACAAAACACAAAAATACATGTCTTTATTGCTAACAGTGGCTCACGCTGGCTATGGATAAATTGCATTGCTGGGTCAATTCTCTACTTCTATCTGTGTCCAAGCCTTGGAAAATTTGGATATGAAGCTTCTCCCACCAAAAAGTGTCATCTTCTCCCTCACCCCCTGAATCTGAGCTAACATTATAACGTGGTTTGGCAGTGGGATGAAATGGAAGCAATGGTTTGCCAATTGTGAGCTTCCAGGCCTTGAATGCTTTCTCTCTCTCTGCCGCTCCCAGAATGCTATCACTGCCATGTGTGAACAAGCCTGGAGAAGTCTGCTGAAGGATGAGAGAGTGTTATTATTCCAACTGAAGCCATTCTAGAGCAACTCACATCCAACTGACCCTCAACATGTGGGGCAGCCCAGGCAAGGTCAACAGAGCTCCCTACCCAACAATCCATAGCTGATTACAGACACACAATAAACACAGGCCAGAACCACCCAGCTGATTCGTAGTCTCATAAGCAATAACACATGCTTATTGTGAAGTCACTTAATACCCAGGTGTTTGATTGCACAGCAATAGGTTATGCATATCTTCTTTCCTCAAAACTCTTCTCTTTCTATTAGTTCAATGTCCAAAGAGCAATTCTCACCTTTGGGTTCTACTTTATCCAATTCTTGTTCTGGACTTCTGTCCCTACTGGTAGGGTAACAGAGTCTAAGTATGATGACCATAAATGTTCACTTCTAAACCAGAACACTTTGAAAATGAAAGGGAGTGCTATTAAAGCTTATGCAGACATAAGAGAAATAATCCAACGGTCTTGGCCACTCTAGGTATAAGGAACTTGGTATGTAAGAGGTAGGTTCCTAGGTTCTGGAATCTTCTCTATATTTTATATGCATTTCCCTGCCTTCTTTTTTCACTGCCAGTTTTGCTTGACTATCTGCCTTGCCTTCCCCTTGGGAAACAGTGTCATCTAACTACCATTTATTTCTATCCTGACGCATGTTTGTGTACTGCCCATGAGTTGTTCATCTGATCGCTCCCTCCTCCTTGACCACTTCTGCCCAAGAGTTTCTAAAACATCCTCAAGCCTGGCCAGTTCAGGCCAGTTACCCTGTGCTCATTTCAGGCCCTTTAATGAGGGCAGGAAGTCAGAAAATGTTGAAGACAGACTCCGTTAGAAGCTAAGGAGCAACCTCATTGCGCATCCCTGACACATTTATGAAAATACAGTGGTACCTCGAGATACGAGTTTAATTCGTTCTGTAACCTTGAGGCGTGGGAAACTATGAGACGCTCGAGTTGAGGTAAACTGGTGGGTCGTGTGCAGCCGGCCGATCTGCGCGATTACTCCTATCTCAAATGCTGCTCGTATTTCAAAGCAAAAATCGCTCGCTCGACAGCTCGCATCTCAAAAATCTCGTATGTTAGGGCACTCGTATCTCCAGGTACCACTGTATCACATTCCATTTAACCACACTGGGGATAGGGATATGAGTAGATATCTTCACATCTGTTATTACTTATCATAACATCACAACAGCTCAATAACTGGCAGAAGCCACTGGGTCTACATGTCTGTGAAAAAGCCTAATTATTTATAGAGGGGGGGGGAAAAACTGTGTTTAGTGTTGGGAAAAAATACAATTAGCATGACTTTCGTCACAAAAGCCTTGCAGATGACAACTGTGTAAATAATAAGACAACCAGAGACTAAAGAGACCGATCAATTTATTGGCTGTGGAAGAATTTCACTAGTACTAATTGCATCCCTAAATGGGAAATGTCACTGCAACAATTTGTTTCACTTTACAGTTCAGAGCTCCACAACTCCACAATCTGGCATCTGCAGCGATAACCATGTGGCTTAGATTAGATTGCATTTTCTAAAGCTTCTGGACCAATGTGAATTCTACCTTGTGAAACCCTCCCACCGGATTCGCAATGTGCCCTGACCGAGGCTGGAATTCTGACGTCCTTATCCCCTCCCACATTTGCTCATAACACAGCCAGTGATAGCAACAGCAGCCTGGAAATATTAATTCTCTAATATCCCTGCGATGCTATCTTTTTTATTACACCTGAAAAAGGAATTAAACCAGTCAGCAGCAACGATGGATGGAGGCCGAGATAACAGTTTTATGAAAAACCCACACATATCCTTGACAAAGGACAGTTCTCCTAGAACAGAACAAGACAACTGCTAGACAGACGGGAGGGGGTGCATGCAATTACTGCGTTATTATTGTTGTTTTTTTTTTTATTCAACCTGGGATTTGAGGCTCTTCCCTTGAGAAATAGTAACTGTTCTCTTTTTAAAAGCGTGTGTCTCAGAAACTCCAGAAGGGCAGGGACCCCACTGAAAAGCTGAGGGTTGATGAGCACCCTCATTCTCCAAGACATGTAGAAATATGGTGAGATGCAGATGGATCATTTTCTGCTCATACTGCCACATTAACGGCATCTAGAAAACATCATTTGTTTAACTCGCATAAAACGCATGGCCCTCCAAGCACATCTGCCACTAAGACTCGAGCGCAACTCCAATCATTTGTCAGCCGCTCCATGGCCACGGCGTTTGGCTGGCCTTTGCCATTCATCTGGATTATGGATGTGATGTGTCTCAGATCCAGAGACAGGCTTCATTTTTCTCCCCTTCCTCCCACTGTCCTCTACCCAGGCTGCCAATTAGGTTGGCTCCAGATAGGCCGAGAAATTCGATTTTAATGCTGATGACGAATTTCCTCCTCCACTTAATATCACAGCCCCCCACTCCTTTTTTTTTTTTTTTTTTTTTTTTTTTTTTTTTTTAGCCTGCCTCTGCTTTACTGGATGCCCTGAGTTATAAATCAGGTTTATTGCTGGAGATGGATGGGCCCCTTTCCTTGTTATGCAGATGAATTTCTGTCCCTGGAATGTTGAGATTGGTGAAGTGCTGGTGAGCTGCATGGGCATCCTTCTGGGAACTTGTTAAAACTAGATTTCCAGATATCACTCCCTGAGATTCTCATTGGGGGGTGTGTGTGTGGTGAGGCCTGAGAAATCTCTGCTTCCTAGGTAACAGTGGTGCAGTTAGGCGCAGAACAGCGTTTTTATAGCAGGGGTCTACACGGGGTTGTAAAGAGTTTCCCAACCACAGAGAGGGTTTTATTTTTCCCACATGAATCCAGGGGAACCTGTGGGCTCCACCTCTTCTGGTCCCTCTATGTAGAGGTCTTGCTCCGCAAGTTTCAGATGATTTGCCCAACAAATCAATCCTGTGAAATGCAAATGACCTTGGAAGTGCTGTTGTTTGTAATTTAGGATGAATCACTCTAGTTAGGTTTTATGTTCTCAAGTAAGATGCTAGCCCATTCTTTCACATCTACTCTCATGAAGAATCTCATCTATTCTACCAGAGAAGAATCAACAAGGTTTTAAGTTTCTTCTCCCCTCTTCTTCTCCCTCCCCCATCAAATAAATTACCATCCGCTGCCACTTGACTTGAAAACTTCTTGTAAATGTGTAAATAATTTATTAAAAAAGAGAAAGGATTATTGATTGTTGCCCAAACCTATTTTTTTTAAATCCCTTCATCTGCCCCTTCTTCCCTTTTCCACGTTTATCATATTTTATTATCTCCAAGTCCCATTAACAAAAGGTTCCTCACTAGCATGCATGGATGATAAACAACAAAGTTAATAATATATAAGGCATATCGGTCTTCCCCATGTTTCTTTTTCCTTAAGTACCTACAGAGAGGAAATGTTCTGCATCAGATTCACAGCCTTCCTTTGAGTTTTGCTGGGAAAAAAAAAGAAAGAAAACTCTCTCCCTAAGATGACATCATAGCTCTTTCAAAAGAATATAAATAAGTTACAGAATAATATAAATAAGTGAATAAGTAGAAGGCCAGGGTAAAGGCAGGGAATAGAGAGAACTCAAGGGAGATGTCACAGATGACGTGAAGAAGGCCCAACTTGTCTGATAAAGTGAGGATAGTGTAGCCTAAGGTGTGTGACTTAAGCTTTCTCATGCAGTGAGGGTGCTCTCTGACACTGGAAACATTCCCCTCAGGGGCCAGAGTAGGAAACTGATGGCCAAGAAGTTACACCTGCTTTAGTCTCTTTCAGGAAAAGCCCCTCAAGCATGCCCTACTCCTGTTGTCCCCGGAATCTCTTGTTCCAGAACACAGAGCTCTCATTTTCCTTCAACCTACCCATTCCCACAATGTGCGGATGAATGATTACAATATGTAATGAAGGATACCTGACACAAGAAGGACACAGAGATAGATTTTCCCTGGATGTTTATAGATAAGCAAATGCTAGACTATTCATTTGTCAGTTATTTGGTAAGAAGTAGCATCCCATAGAACAGGTTCAAAATTAAACAAATTAAATCTGCAGTTAAGTAGGAGAATGAGATTTTGAATATCTCTCTTCAACTTAAAAACTGATTTTTTATATATAATTATTTATAAGGCAATATTTATTGAGCACCTGATATGTTGAAAGTTTTCTGTTGGGTAACCATGGTGGAGACAATATTAAGATATGCTGCCAAAACTGGTTTGCCTCAGTGGATAGAGCATCAGCCTGCGGGCTGAAGGGTTCCAGGTTCGATTCTGGTCAGTAGGGGGTGTGCAGGAGGCAGCTGATCGATGTCTCTCTCTTATTGATGTTTCTAACTCTCTATCCTTCTCTCTTCCTCTCTGTAAAAAATCAATAAAATATATTAAAAAATATATGCTAAACTGTGTCCTTAAGAAGTTAAATAAGAGTTATGATGATGATGATGATGATGATGATGGCAACAAGAAAGGTTTTAAAAATCCATGTGAGCTCAGACAAGGGATATATGAAATCCAGGGAAAGGTCTCTAGAAAAGATTCATGCACATGTTGGCATTGAGTTGAGCCTTTAAATAAAAACAGACTTAGGAAGAGTGGACAGATGAAGAAGGGAGAGAAATAGTCCAGTTGGGAAGAGCATGAGGAGAGACACTTCAATCAAAACACCAGAGTGTCCAGTCCAATATCCAGCTTGATAGATGTCTACTCCCTTTGCAGGCTCCCTGGGTTATTCTGTATCACCTTGGCCTTTTTCTGCTAAACACTGACACCTGCTGTTAGCGGGTTCTGAAAGCCAAAGAGAACATGGCCCTCCTTCAAACTTTTCAACAACGCCCTCTCACTCTCCCCGTTCTCACACATTTTCACATCTCTCCTTTCTACAAAGAGAATTTCAGAAACATATGTGTCAAGAGTGATGTGGTCTCAAGAGTAATTGCACCGAAATGGAGAAGCAGAGGAATGGCTGAGAATAAACAAGGACCGCTAAAACAAAGTTGAGCTCAGCTTAGATATCAAAGTTAACGAATTCCCCCATAGACCAGGAGAGCAGGGGTGGGAAACAGATTCAATCCAATCTCTAATGGCACCGGGTATCTGGAAATGCTTACCTTGTGTTCCCATAAAACCTAACAGGGAGCTGAATTTGAGACCCAAAATAAGGCTAGTAAATTCCTGAAAGGAGACAGTTCTTTTTCCTTGGAGACAAACCAAATTATGCATTGCCTCTTTCACCAGCAACATATTCTGGCTCAAACATTTTTAAAAGAAGGCTGCTGAACATCTGCTGAGCAATTAATGGAATGCAGCAGTGTGCTATAATGGTCCCTGGGAAGGTATTAGCAATCCTGCTTATGAGACATGAAATGTTGCAAACAGTGGCCCTTTTTCCTTTTTTTAAATTAGTATTTTCTTCTGCCTGCTGCAGGAGGAAAGAAGGGAAAGGCAGTTGAGGGAAAAGATCTGCATCAAATACTCTTCCTCATTGTTTTTTTTTCTTTTCCTCAGGTTTCTTCCTACCCATAATAGGAATGTGTTCCTTTCAACTTAATAAAAGAAATTGTGGCAAAGTGTCTCAATGCACTGATTCCTCAACCCCATATGCCAAGCTTTCAATGTGGAAAGGAAATTTCTCCACTGTCTCCGTAGATAAATTCTACCACCCTGTTCAAACAGTTTTTAAAACATCATACATTTCAGCTAACTTAGTAACAATCTCCAAAGGGACAAGTTGGCCCACATATATTCTACTTCTTTATCACAATTACTGAAATACTAATCTTAACACAAACATTGACTTTTGTATATAGAAGTCTGGCTGAGTGAGTTTGTGCTTGTGCCTGCCACCAGTTCTAACACTATTATGACAAGCATGGCTACACTCAATATAACGGAAGTTTCCAGGACTCAGTTAATGAGTCAACCCTTTACCTTCCTTTTCTTTACTTTCCAAAGTGGAGCCGGTTATTCCAATAGAAGTCTACATCTACTCCAGTCCCTGAGCCAGTCATAACAGGAAGCTCAATAAGCCAGTTGATTTGGTTTGGAATTACAACGCCAAAAGGCCCTACAATTAAATCTAACAGGGAAGAGCCTCAAATAGCCACAGTGGTCTGAAGTCAAATATTTTTCTCACTCTAGCTAAATTGGCCCCATTTAAGATTGGACTTCTGCCTTGAACTAAATTGTTGCCGTTATCTCATTCTTTGGCAACCTCACATCATACCTTTCTAGACTGCAGGGGGCTCTCATTCAAATCTCAGTGTGCTTACCGAGGTCCCAGAAATATCCCTTCCATCGGCCAGTCCTTCTTCCCAGAGTTCTGAGTCCTGCTCTCCAAATTCCCCATTATGGAATAAACTATGAGCATTAATTAGGGAAATTTTCCACATCTTCCAAATTGTGCATTATTTCTTGCCGCCTGGAACTTAAACTAATAACAATGAACCCATCATTGCTATGGGGAATGGGCTTTCTCTCCCACATGGTTTCATGGATGACTTTGTTGTATCCCTTTCTTTCGCCGAACCACTGGGCAAACCAGTTTCAATTAAATACCTATTTTTTTTATTATTTTTTTTCCAATGTGATCCCAGCTCCATACCAGATGTTATTAAAGGAAGGCATCCTTAAGAAACATTTGAGATAAGATTTCAAATTCAGCAACATGAATTGGATCATCTTTGGTATGTGATATGACAATGAGGTAAATAAAAACCAGGCACATACAATAACTGAGAGAGGAGAGGTTTGGGAGAGGAAACACATGAAATGTTAGTGGCCTCTAGAATTATAGACTGGGAAAATAGGTTAGGTCTCTATCCTGACCTGTGACGCTCCCCTTTCTAATAGAGGCCCCTGGTAAATAATAGGGGAATGTTTCCTAAAAAATCAAGGCATCTGAAAGCAAAATACAGTGGTACCTCGAGATACGAGTGCCCTAACATAATGAGATTTTTGAGATACCAGCCTTTGAGTGAGCGATTTTTGCTTTGAAATACAAGCAACATTTGAGATACGAGTAATTGCGCGGATCGGCCAGCTGCACACGACCCACCAGTTTACCGCGACTAGAGGGTCTCATAGTTTCCCACGCCTCAAGGTTAGGGAACGAATTAAACTCGTATCTCGAGGTACCACTGTATATTGCCTGAAGATAGTGCTTATTTAGAAGGTGAGCATGCTGGAAAACTAATTTTGCCTCCCAAGGGATGAAGTAGATAAGGTTCAGTCTTCCCCCTAAACAGACTGGACCATCATTTAAATTAAACCAAGAACATTTATTTTCAGTTAATTCTCACCCAAGGATATTTTTCCCATTGATTGTTAGAGATAATGGAAGGGAGGAAGGGAAGGGAAGAGAGAAAGATAAAAACATTGATGCCAGAGAGACACACAGGTTGGTTACCCACATGTGCCCCTACTGGTGCTAGGGACCAAACCCACAAACAGCGTATGTGCCCTTGATCGAGAATCAAAACTACGATCTTTTGTCTGCAGGCTGATGCTCTAACCATTGAGAAACACAGGTCAGTGCAGTAAATCTATTTAAAACAATTTCAAGTAGTTACTTTCTACTGATTTGATAACATTTGTCAGTGGCGTGGCTATTAGCATGATATTTCTGGACATTGTTCATTCACTTTAACCAGCTATGTCAGCGGTTCTCAACCTGTGGGTTGCGAACAGCTAGCAGGGTCTCCTAAGACCATCAGAAAACACAGATATTTACACTAAGATTCATAACAGTAGCAAATTACAGTTATGAAGTCGCGACAAAAATAATTTTATGGTTGGGGATCACCACAACATAAAGAACTGTATTAAAGGGTTGCGGCATTAGGAAGGTTGAGAACCACTGAGCTATGTGTAACAGTCATGTGTCAGTCACCACTACTCACCAAAGATCAAAGGTCAATCTTCTGGATAGGAAACAGCCAATTTAGATAATCAAATGCCCCAAGATAAATAGGCAGACCTTTAGTTTAGGGGTTGCTACTTAATAGTTTCGCTTTCTTACACTTCCTTCATTTCCTCAGGGCAGTTTCATCAGCATTATAATTCAGAATGTGGCATTTGTTAATTTGCTTCCTGCCCAGCTCTCCCTTGTGATGGAAGCTTCCTAAGGGCAAAAACTGTTCCATTCAGAGAACACTGCTTGGCTCAGAACAGGCAGGCACTCAAAAAATGTTTGCTCAAAGGATGCATTAGGATAGCAAGCTGTAGAATAACAAATCAACCCGACTCAATCCTCCTTCCTCTTAGGAGTCATCTCTCTCAAGTGACCCTCAGAATTGGTCATACCTCTGCTCAAAGGTCTCCGCCTTCTCAAAGCCCAGCAAAGTACATACTGTTTTACACTCTACCTCCATATCCCATGCTCAGGAATACGTAGTGACTTAAGAATTGTTTTTTTATTGATTTCAGAGAGGAAAGGAGAGAAAGAGGGGGTGGGGGAGGGAGGGAGGGAGAAAGAAGCATCAATGATGAGAGAGAGACAGAGAGTCATTGATTGGCTGCCTCCTGCACATTCCCTACTGGGGGTTGAGCTCACAACCTGGGCATGTGCCCTGACAGGGAATCAGTCTGTGATCTCCTGGTTCATAGTTCAATGCTCAACCACTGAGCCACACCAGATGGGCAGGAATAGTGACTTTTAAATACTCATTCTTTTAAGGCAGTGGGATTATGTTTTAACAAAAAAGAAAAAAAAAAGAAAGAAATCATAATATAAGGAAAAGATATAAGCAGAAAAGAGGCTTCTTGGCCTTCCTATAGACATAGGCACACCTCCAGAGTCTCCAGAAACCAGAGACTAAAGTTAGAATCTCTTGCTCTTTATCCTCACTTATTCCATGTCCCTTCTTTGGTTCTTTGGTGCTTAGAATATCTCTGGCATTTAATCCCAACCATCCATCCACCTTCTCCAAGATCCTTTCCGGTATAATTTATTTCTGATTTATATTCCCTATACAACTTTGATAACAATATAAGGAGAAAAAGAAAATAACACACACACAATAGCTTACTATCTGCCAGGCATTACTCTAAGTGCATTACTTAAATTAATGTAATCCTCACACAATCTCACCGATATAGGTGCTACTGCCATCTCTAAGGCCCAGAGAAATTAAATCTCTTCTCAAGTTCTATATACTAAGTCAGTGATGGGGCCAAGATGAAAACCATTGGTCTGGCTGCAAGACTGAAAACTCTGAATGCTTAAGTGTGCCCTTTGCCTCTCTACCTGAGCATACAGGCACGTTAGTGACTGAGATACTCCACCACTGCCCAGAGCACCACCACCACTGCTACAGCAAACTTTGCCCCATCACTACCAGATCAGATATATTTTGGGGACAAAGATCATTTTCTACTGTACCAGCACAATGCTTTGCAAAAATAAGTACTCACTAAATATTAATTTGATTTAGTATTTACAACCAACGATAGCTATTTCTATTTACATGGGATTACCTGCATCATCATTGAAACTTCTCTATAGTCTTAGGAAGAGGCTTTCTGCCTCCTGTCTTCTATAGGTGAAAAGACAGAAACTCAATGACATTAGTTAATTTGTAAGATTATGAGCAACTTGGGATTCAATTCTTGGCTACAGCCCTATATAAGGGCTAAGTCCCAGGTATTTCCACTGACTATTGTAACTCAAAACTTTAAAAAAAACATACTTTTAACATGAATAATTTTAAAAAAAGGTTTTGCAGAAAGACTGGGAGAAAAATGTTATTTGTAGAATTAACTTTAAGATTTCTGTTCAGATGAAACTTGCGATTATTTGAGGAATATGTATTTAGGTGAATCATTATTGGTTTTGTCCAGGAGAAAGAAAATGCACTTATTCTATTGCCTTTATGATAAGGAGAGGCGCCATCTAGTTTTGTTATGATAAAAGCATAGATTGAGATTCCCCTTTACTAGAGCCACTAGGAAAGACAGGGGACATGCAAACTGACCTGCTGTTAAGTGGGCTGCGTGGACGAGGATTTGGATCCCAGGTTTCAGCTCAAAGTGCACCGAGTTCTGGTTGAGTTTGTGGATCAGCAGTTCTGATATCTGAAAGAAGCAGTGTCATAGTGAGTGCCACCAAATTGTCATACTGACTATGGAGAAATGTGCTGAGAAATAGGTATTGCATTTACCAAGACCTTCCCAATAGTATGCTTGTGAACTATATAAATAAGTTTTAATAGGATGCTGAGATTTTATTCCAGAATATGCAGAAATAATAATTATTTTTTAAAATATATTTTTATTGATTTCAGAGAGGAATGGAGAGGGAAGGGAGAGAAAAGGGAAGGAGGGAGGGAGGGAGGGAGAGAGAGAGAGAGAGAGAGAGAGAGAGAGAGAGAGAGAGAAAGAAACATCAATGATGAGAAGTGATGAGAGAGAATCATTGATAGTTTGCCTCCTGCATGCCCACACTGGGGATTGAACCTGCAACCTGGGCATGTGCCTTGACAGGGAATAGAACTGTGACTTCCTGGTTCATAGGTCGATGCTCAACCACTGAGCCACACCAGTGGGGCAGAAATAATTATTTTTAAGCATGATCTGACTTTATATGCTAAATGCTACAAAATAAGTCAAATAATCAATACATCAAATACTTTTTACAATTAAAAATTATCCTGTGGAAACTTAGAAAAGTCATGCCCAGTTTTTAAAGTTTGTTATAAGCAGAGCTTAAAAGTAGATATGTATTAGTTATACATTGTGGTAAGATTCATATACAAATATTTTATTGATTGCTATATTCTACCTTATTCCTCCCTATGCCTCCCACGCCTTCCCCAACTCATGCCCTGTGGCTTTCACACAATAGCCACTTTATCAATATTTATTGAATGACAATGTAGTTCTTCTAAAATAATACATTCTGCAGTTGAAACAAAGTGCAACCACAACTTAAGTAACAAATTGGCTGACTCTTGTTTCAGGTGTAGGACATCAGCTGACAGGCTACTTGGGCTGACACATGTACTAGACAGATGCAGGGAATTCTGGGTCACAGACTATCTAACCCCAATATGGGGCAAAGAGCTTTACTGGGTAGTAACAGTATAAGGTAAGGTTTTAAAGTCAAAGTAAAACTCTGTTCAGTTGTTTAAAGTAGAAAACCCAACTCAATTTGCTTGGTTTTGCTTATATTTTTGAGCAAATTCTGAAAAGTTATCACCACACTCCTATTATTATTATTTCTAGAGGCCTAGTCCAGGGTTCGTGTACCAGGGGGGTCCCCTGGCCTGGTCTGTGACCTCTTGCAATTTGGGAACACCTCAGGGGATGGTGGATAGCTGGTTTCAGCCTGATGCCTGCAGGCCAGGCCAAGAGACCCCAGTATGCATATATGATCTTTGGTTAATCTCCTTCTGCCCTTTCTCCTCCCCTCTTCGCCCTGAGATTCATCAGTCTGTCCCAAGTTTCCATGCCTGTGCATTAAGCATATGCCCCCTAGTGATCAGGTGCATCATAGCTAACAGCCAGTCAGCCGGTAGGTTGGCTGGTCATTTAGGCTTTTATATGTGTAATTTTTTGTTTAAATCCTAACCCAAGGATGTGCTTGCATTCCTGAAAGAGAGAGAGAGAGAGAAGGAGAATATATCATGGATGTGACAGAGAAACATGAATTACTTGCCTCCTGCCTGCACCCTGACTGGGGGTTGAACTAGAAACCTGGGTATGTGCCCTGACCAGGAATGGAACCCACAATCCTTTGGTGCATGGGAGGGCATTCTAACCAACTGAGCCACACCAGCAAGGGCTCGCTCCTATTATTTTTTCTTGCCTTATTTTTAATATTCTAATCACCAATTTAGTATGTATGTTACTTTTAAGTCTAATTAGATGCTTCCTGACAATGATTCTGCGAAGTTATTATATGTGTTTCCTTTTATATTTGAGGAATTTAATTTAATCCACTGCGTCGCAGAAATGACACGGTAGATTCTCTCAGCGGGTAAGCAGGGTCAGGCGGCTTTGTTTGAGGCTGAGAGTCTCTTCCGAAAACCTCTGCTTGGGAACAGAGCGGGCTGCCCTGCAGATGAACTTCTTTCCTGGAGGACGGTCAGTGACCTGTGGCCGAGCACCTGGGATCCGTGCAAGCTCAGCTCTCGAACGTTTCCATTTGGCTAACCATGCAGAAAAACAAGTTCCTCACACAGTTATATCGAAAACAGCTTTGTTCTCTATATTAGGCTATTCTTTTCCCTGGGCATGGGGTATCTTTCACTCTGCTCCGGGTTTACAGAAAGAGCGGTTTCTAACACAGACTGAAGAATGTGTTTTCTCCGGGTTCCCTATATTGTTGCAATACCCAGTTCCCACTCTACCTTGTTCTTCTCGTTCAATTTATAAGGTCCTTATAGGGATTTGACCCTGGTTTTTCAGTGGAGGTCAATTATAAACATGTTGGTTATGAAATAAACACATGTGCACATACAGAAATGTGTAAATATATGAAATATATAGATAATCATGTATGTATAAAATATATGTTTATCTACATGTTATGCAGATGTGTACATGTGCACACTTATATTTATAGGAAACTGTTTTTACTCAACTAGGAAAGACTTGTTAGAAGTAATTAAGGAATTGCTCTGTGTTGTGGAGTCCATCATGTGGACAGAAGGGAATATGTATTTGCCAGAGAAAGACTTTTCTTTTTTAACCAGGTGAAGTGACATAGATTTCTTATCCCTGAGAATGTTTTTATTCCTCAAGTGAGAAAAATAAACAACTAAACAAGAAAATAGACTATCTATCAGAATGTCATACTTCCAGATAGTCCCTTATGGATATGACGAACTTCCCAGAATTTTATTTGTTTTCATTTGTATCATTGCTTCACTGGCTTTATTTGTGTCATTGACCATATTAAGCAGGCTATGAAAAAAAAATCATCCAATAGCAAAAGGTATGTTTCATCTATTTAACTTGTATCCAAGGACATGCAATGAAGAAAGCATCATTTGCAATGAAGAAATTATACATGGAGATAAAACTAAATAAAATTCACCTTTCATACAAAAATCATTTTAATAAGAACCATGTACTTCTCAAATAAATGAGTGTCAAACTGGTGACAATATTTTAAACATGTTCCAGGCCCCTTACGGAAGTGTTTGTCCTCTATTGTTTTTATCATGTCAAGGTCATGTTAATGTTTTCAGTATATTATCTATGCACTGCACAATTTATATTGGTATAATTGCATATTTTTATTGTGTTTTTTTTCTAACTTCGAATCTTTCAGGTGTTAGTGCTGGTATCTGCTTGGGAAGGAACATGTACCTTACAGAACATACCTCAGTTTACCCAGTTAATATTTGAAGAGTTGAGTCTAGCCTGACTGCAATAATGCATGACCCTTATTCCCTGGGCATTTTCATCAGAAACATTTTCCTTTAACCAGCTGAGCAAGAAAGAGAGCAAAAGATATTTGGAAAGAGGAGGAGCTGGGCGGACTTAGGAGGTTTTCCAGACATATTTCATTAATTACTCTGCCGTCTCTTATTCACCACTGAGGCACACAGCTTGTAACTCCAGTCCCATGTCAGCTGACCAGCATGAGCTATAGGAATAAGCAACTCCTAACCTTATCCTCAGAATGGCCACAGTCTGCTTACCAGTTAACATAATATGCAACGTTTGGGGGAGTGTTTGGATATGAAAGGAATAGAATAAACTGGAATCTATAGAACAGTGTGGAGAGAAGGACAAAACCTTGCATGATAATCAAGTGATATAACGTCTGCTTGCTGAGAGATTGGACCGGCTGAAGCAAATTAAATTTACTTTTATTTTCTGCCCAGTGATAGAGTACTGTCTTAGCAAATCTCATATATCATTTGTTCTGTAACCCCCCCTCTCCCGCCCCGTCTGCTGCTGACCTACACAGTCCATTTTCTGTTCTCCTTCAGCTAAATAATCATGACCAAATAAATAACTTATTATCCTTGGCATCTGCCAAGTGGTAGAATAGGCCTGTGATTCACACAAAACTCACACTTCACCCAAAGTACCTCTTCAGAAGATAGTAGGGATTCAAGAAAATACTGAAAAAGCTACCTTCAAGAGGATGCAGGGGAGGGGCCTGCTGAAGGGAAAACACCAATCTTCTCCATCCCTTCTTCACAAAGTATGAACTTTAAGTATAGCAATGACAGCAAGCTAGGTGAGGCTGATGTCACTATGTTAAGATCTCCAGGGCCTGAAGCACTGTAGATGCCTTTCTGGCTCCAACTGCAGGTTGGCAGTGGTGCTGTGCCATTTCAATCACCCAGTGAAACAGGCTGGTGACGCAGCACCCTCAGTGCTGCACTCACAGCACCCTAGGAGGGCAAAGGAGTTTGCAGAGGGCATTCGGATACTGCAACTTGGAAGTGATGCAACTCGCTTCTACTCTAAAGTCATTGGCCAGAATTAGTCACATGGGTCTGGCCACGGAAGAGAATTATGGGGACAACCCTACTGTGTACCCAGAAGTCAGTGAGCTGGAAATAAGTAGTGAATAATGGTGACAGTCACTGCACAAAGAACACATTCAACATCTAAATCATTCTTAATAAAACAAATTGGGGGCAAACACAGACTCAGAGTATTAGAACTGCAGTATCAAACACGGAAACATGACAAAAGAGAAGCAGAAGGACAACAAAGATGTTGATAAATTTATGAAACATGTAATGCAAAGAAGTGGTGAATATGAAACTAGAATTCAAAATGGGCTTTGGCAGACTTATCAATGGCAAAGCTACATTGGGCTAAAATACTAGTGCTTATCTCTGAAGTTGGTGGAAAGAATGGAAACCCTACTAAATATAACAAGCATCCTGGTGCCATATTTAAAGACAGACTTGCCTGAAATGACCTTGGAGCTGACCTACTCAATCAATCTTGATTCTGTTACATTATTAAGGTCCCTTCAACTAGCAATTGAAGAACCTTTCTTTTACTTTCAACAGAGGAAGATCTTCCCCAACTCATACAATCAGTGGGGAAAGCAATGCAGCCAAAGACTAATTCCAGTTCTCACTAGCTCATCTATTTCCATTCTTTCTTAGCCCAAAATAATCAGTGCGATGAAAGTGTCCAAGATGTTTCCTGGGTGATATGAGGGAGAAATAGATCAGTCATACACACTTCCTCCTCTCCTATTCCTCAGAACCACATCTAAGCTCAGTCTCCTTTTGCCATGTTACTTTTTGGTCAACTCTTACCTACTCTACTTTTAGTTATAGTTTCTTGCTTTAATGATCTTCCTTGTGAACCCCAGAGTATTTCTATGGTTTAATAAATCCAGACAAAGTAGATTCTGCGGGCATATAAAACATAGTCTGAGTTTATGAATTATATTTCAGCGTAAATGTTTACTTCCTTAAAGTGCTGCCAATAGACTGTTGCTTTTTCAGAGGTACCTTTCTTTTCCCTGAATCTTAGACTCTGCATCTGTGGTCAAGTGTACGTGAGAACACAAACAACTGAGGAGCCAATACATTTGTTGGGGGTTGACATTTTCCCCGTAGTCATTTTCTACCCTTTAAGTGTTTTCATGCCCTTTACAGATTCTACAAAAGAACCGGTAGACTTCCTATCTCTCCAGCAAAGCACCCCAAACCACCTTGATAGAGCAAGATGCTCTTTCCTCCCTCCAGGGAAGCCAGACACAAATCTGCTTACCTCCGGTGATTCAGAGAGAAGCCATGGAGAGGAAGGACGGCTCTACATCTGAACAGCTGGCCTCAGGGTAGCAGAGTGTGCTGTCCCTGATGAGGCCAGCAAAGGGCAGGCCAGCTTCTCCTCACTCACTGGAAATCTGAAATCAAGGCTATGGAACCCTCCCAGACAGAGGTCACTTGATTAACCCAGCCCACGTTCCTTGATAACAAGGTCAAGTACTTCTCACTGTGAGGGGATTTTCAATTTATTTCACAGAAAAGATAGCTCAGTCTATGCCATCATCCCTCTCCCCCTGGAATGCTGTGAGAGGAAGCTAGAGGAAGAGAGGCAGGAGCCCTTTGCTGGGGCCTTGTCCTTACAGTCTCCAGGTCCATCTGGCTGGGGTCCCGCTTCTTCCCCTGCTGGGGGTTCCTATGCTGTATCTTTATAAGAAAGGGGCCAAGGCATTAAGAGGAGGGATGAGGTCAGTCCTTCCCAAGTTCCATCTGGGATTCAGATTAAAGCCTTCAAATGGGGGGCAGGGGATCCTTTAGTTTGGTTTGGCTTTGAATTCATTTAAAATTCCTGTGTAATTTACTGCAGAGGGAGTCAGTTGATTTGGCCTGCCCAATATTCCTTCCTTCTTACTATGCTTTTTTTTTTTAAAGAACCAAGTCCTTTATTATCTTAGTCCTTGATTTAGGAGCCCCCTCCACCTACATCCCTGATCCAGGGAGAGAATAATCCATCACAGTTGACACACTCTATTCCTCTGACCATTGGGTGAGTTAAGTGATGCACACTTCAAATCAGGCCAGTGGGAATTGTCAACCTGGGCTCTCATGATGCAATCAGGTGGCACTGGATGGGATTACCAGCTGACCCAATAGCAGCTGGGAGAGCCCGTGGCCACTCTTGCTTTCCTAAGCGTTAGCTTCATTCTTAGGCAGAATTCCCATGGGATAACAAAAAGCAGGGATAGAAAAAAGAGGGAGAGGGGAAGAAAGAGGAGTAATCTGATCACACTTCTGAGTGACCCTGAATTCACCCATGCCTGAACTATATGCAGTGGTACCTCGAGATACGAGTTTAATTCATTCCGTAAGCTTGAGGCGTGGGAAACTGTGAGACGCTGGAGTCGAGGTAAACTGGTGGGTCGTGTGCAGCTGGCCGATCTGCACTATTACTCCTATCTCAAATGTTGCTCGTATTTCAAAGCAAAAATCGCTTGCTCGACAGCTCGTATCTCAAAAATCTCGTATGTTAGGGCACTCGTATCTCGAGGTACCACTGTATAGCCTTAGATTTCTCAAAGCTCATAACTTCACTTTTCCCCTTCAATGTGTTTGAATTGGATAGCTGTAAATTGCATTCAGAAACACATACACAAATGCAAAATATATCTCATTCATTTCCTAGTGTAGTGCATCAGCCTTGGTATTTCTGGGTCCACGGAAGTACAGTGGTATCCAAATCCAAGTCTGTAGCATGGTATGTGGGAGGTAGGAGAGCACTAGACTGGAGACTCAGTTGCAGAAACAGAAATATAAGAATTGTTTCACCTAAGGCAAGTCACACCTCCACCTTGGGGCCTGAATTCCTTCATTTTAAAGCCACTGAGTCAGAGAGAAGGGTCAAAACACCCCTCTTTGGAGGAAAACTCCAGGTTTCTGATGGGCAGCCCATGTTCTCAGGTGCTTGACACCTGGCCCAGTTTTATATGTTGATCTCATTACTGCCCCTTTCCATCAGGATACCACTACTCTCCCCAACTAAAAAACTGCTCTCCTGTGCTTATTTGGGCATTTGTTTGGTTGCTGTGTTTAGTTTAGTTTGTGCCCTGAATGAGGCTGTGAAACACGGGCAAATTCCTTAAACAGAGTTACCATCTCTGGCTTGGTGCTTTGTTTTCCTCTCATGCTATAAATCTGCATGATGACTTAGATGTGTCATCCTCACTCCAGTAGAGTCATTCATACATGTTCTTTCTGTTTCTTACTGACCTTGTCCTCTCATGTAATTTCATTCATTAATCTTTTTCCCCTTACTCCAGCCATCCTTTTTCTTCCAATACATGCCCTGACTGTAACAAGTAGTCTTAAATTATTTTTACATTTTCTATATTTTCTCCTCCTAAATAGCCATAAACCTAACCACCATCCATTTAGCAATACTGGACATCCATGATTGAACAAATAGCTTGCCATATAATTGATTTAATGATATCTCAAACACCCTCTGAGATGGATGTTTCTTTGGCTGAATTATTGAACTGTTCTGGCCTTATTTTCTTCATCTATAAAACAGACATAATGAATATCAGAGCTGAAAGTAGAAACTGGTTTACATTTCTCCAAACTGTGCTCTTTCTAATGAAATAGTTGGACTCCCTATATATGTGTCAAATGCTAAGTCACACAGCCTTCCAAGACGACGGCTGCCATCAGGTCTCTGATTAATGTTTTACTAATACACCTGATCCCAGCCTATTTGGGGACCATCCCCCAGCTTTTGGAGAATCCCTTTGTAGGAGGCACTCAGACAAGACAGAAAAACAAAATTCCGAGAAAACCGACAAAGCAAGATACATTCTTACACAAGCAAAGGAAGTTTCACAGAACTTAACCCTCTTCTTTCTACATGTTCCCTTCCACCAAGGAAACATCTAGAATGAATTATTCTTTCAGAGAAGAATGGAAAGAATGAGAAAAAGAAATGCACAGGTGATGTTGTGGCTAGGGAATTTGCTGGCTCTAACCCTGGACTATCCCATACTTGCAAAGATAATGATCTGGACTTCATGGACAATCAGTAAGAGGAGGACCGAAAGGCCTCAGATATCCTTTCCCGCTAGGTCCTCATTTGCAATGCTGTAGAAAGAAAGAATCCATTCTTTTTCGGCAATTATATGGCAGGCGCAGGTAATAATTTGTAGAATGTGATGGGATGCTGATTGGTGGTGCTGAGCAAGGTCAGATGCAAACCTGAGAGGTTACCTGCTGCCCCCCCCCCGCCTTCATCGCAGTGCACTGGGAAGTTGGGGTCAGCAGGGTTTTCCATGACAGCTGTGTTTACTACTTGCACCTGGAGAAAATGACAGAGGTGAGCCTTCTGCTAGATGACAAGGTAGCAGAGGAAAGAAGGGTGTGTGCTAGGAAGTAGGCGATGCTGTAATTTGGGGTTGTTGTTAGGCTATTCTAGGGGGTTCTCAATGCATCTTGGAAGACTAGTGATCATAGGACTTGATTATGGGTTCATTCTAAATAAATAGAAAAGCTCCAAGTGCTAGAAGGGAAAAAGCCAATATCTACCGAGTGCCCCAGAGAAATCCTATTTTTAATCTATTGGCCAGAAAGAATTAAGAAACTGAAATCATATCGTTTCTATCCGAGTAACCAAGGCTGATCATTTTAACTCAATTGGAAGAGAAAAAGAACAAGAAAAATAACAGCAACATCATAGTAATAGCCACTACAGAGATTGGAGAGGCTTGAAGTTAAAAGGAGGCATGGGAGGAATTAAAGGGGACAAGGAGGAGAGAGAGAAACACACAGAGATACACAGAGACACAAACATACAGAGATACATTAATATTCCAGAGGTGGTGGGCATGAGGAGGAAGTGCACCCCCAAAATTCAGTGGAGGTTGCCTGGAGCCAATATTACTCATTTATTATCAGCACACATTAGATCATCATCTTAACATAGTGTGAAAAAGAGGATTCATGATCTGTACAAAATGTATACCTTTTATAAACAACTAGAAGCCTGGTGCACAAATTTATGCATGGGTAGGGTCCAGCCAGCCTGCCCTGATGGGTGCCCATTGGACCAGGCTGGTGGGGGAGGGGGAGTGCAGGCGGTTGGTTGGCTGGCCCACTCTGGATCTGGGTATTGGGGACTGATTGGGGGGTAGGGCCAGCCAGGGGAAAGGGGGTGGCTGATCATGGACCAGATCAGGCTGGTTGGCTGCCATAGCAGATGTCATAGCTACCAGTTGTTCCAGTCATTCTGGTTGTCCCGCCATTCTGGTCACTGGGTTTTTATATATATAGATATCATGCATGTGAAGTCATTTAATTTTCATGATACTCTGGTGATGAGAATAAATAAAGTAAGATATAAATAGGTTCAACCTCTGCATTTTGTTCAACCATTTGAACAAAAACCTTTTTCTTACTTAACATCTTGGACAGTTCGTCATGTCGATATGCATAGACTTATCTAATTCACTGTATATGCTATAGAGCATTCCAGTGTGGATATACTCTGAGTAACTGAGCCACAGCATACAACAAATACTTGTGCATTGTTTTTTTGTGAAGCTGTAGCTAGGATCAACAGGTTATGAAAAAGAAATGGAAGAGCAGAATGTCTAAGGCTCCACAAACAGTTGTTGCTCTCGCTCTCAAGCCCAGATCCCTGAGAGCTGCTGTGTAGGTGCTTAGACACTAGGAGGAGTGTGGTACAGACCTCAGGGGAAAGCTGAAATGTCACCTGGGGGACTCACCTGCTCCAGATCCTCAGCTGATCTTCTGTTTTCTCCTGTTGGATCCTGATATGGCAGGACAAAGAGCTCAGCAGCTGTGGGTAAGCCAGGGAGCACCGCCACCAGGATGTGGGGACTCGGAACCCCAGTGGCCTGAGGGAGAGACAAGAAGGAGTATGTAAGTCCTGCAGGAAAGATGACGAGAAAGGGCTAACCATCCAGCAGGGAGTGGGGTTGAGGTAGTAGGAAGACACAAGGGGGTATGGGTGAGGTGTCACCTTGTAGGAAAGGATGTGAGAGCCAACACTGGGCTGCAAGTGCTGCCTCAAAGTCAGACTGTGTGAGGTCTGATCTGAGCTCCATCCCTGTGAAACTTTAAACACTTTATCTCCTCTGTACCTCCATTCTCTCCAGTAAATATTGGGGAGACCAACAGTGCTTATGGAGGGAGGTTCTGAGAATTAAGTTGCACCTAAAGCATCTGTAGTCATGCCTGGGGACTCAAATGTTAGCTCTTCTTCCTACATGGCATCTCTGGTGAGTGGATCTTGTCAGGAGAAGGCCCGCACTAAATGTTATCATCTGCCCCTCATCCCTTAACCCTTTTAACCAAACCTCCTTCTTCCTGGTAGCACTAGAGTTATTGCTTCAAATGTACCAGCCACATCTGATTGTATGACTCACCCTAATATAAATCCTCATATCACACCCCTCAGGCACCTGTTGGCTTCTCCACATCACGAGAACCTGAGGACCAGCCTGTTTCCTGAAGCACGCTGAGCCCTTCCCTTTGCCATGCTGAATCCTGTTAAAATTATAGTTACCACTCAAGGACTTCCTCTTAGTTCATCTGATCTCTTTTAAGCTTATATCCCAGAGTTCCTCCTGAGTCTACTCTCCAGATGGTTCTAGAATCAATAGCTCCAACCCCAGCCATATTATTCCTCGGTCAGTCAGAACACCATTGTTTTATGACTTTCAACAAACATGGCAAAAAAGGACCTTCTCATTCTCAGCCGTAAAATATCAGTTCTACATGTGGATGACTCAGGGCGGTCCTTTCTCACACACCCTGGCCGGAAGCCTTCCATTCGCTTTTGATATTATACTCCCCTCCCCATGTATTATCTATTCAACCTGAGAGATTTTGACAAGTCAACCTCCACAGCAATGATCCTATTGGTTCCCTCCTGTTTAAATACCCGCTGCTAATATCCCAATTTAGCATTTACATAATCTCTCCCTCAAGTTTTACAATAATCTCCCCATTTCCAGGAGCTTGGCTACTATTTCCAGCTTTAGTTTCCTTCAGTCTAACTCAGACTATGTTTGTCTGTCTAAATTATTGCAGTAATTCCCACTACCAACTGGATTGAACATACATTCAAAATCTTCTCCACTATGGTCCTCCCCTTCCTTTCCAATGAAATTAGTCACAACTCTCACAGTCATCTTATGCTCCAGCCAAATGGAATCATATACAATTTCTCAGAATTACAGCCTTCTCCTGAAAATGTTTCTGTGTGTTTCAGCTTCCTGGGAATGTCTTTTCTCTACATTGGCTGCTGAAAGCCTACTCTCTTTCATGAGTTTTCCTTTTAAAGTCTGCTTGCTTCTATATATATTTCAAGATGTCCAAATTAGGTGACTTTTTTTGTTTGCTTCCGAACACCACCTTGATTTATACCTTTTTCAAAGTTGTAAGACATCCCACTTATTGGGTCCGTCCCATGTGTCTAACATTGTACTAAGCAACTTTTACTAAGTATTTTGTAATGCAACCTTCCATATCAACAATTTGATATGATTATCATTATGCCCCCCTTTGTTGGTAAAGACATATCGCAGGTTGGGGTCCTCAGGAAGCTGACCTGAGTTGAGCATTCGGGGTGTTTATTAAGGGTGCTCTTGGGATCAACAGCTATGGGAGTGAAGAGAAGGGAAGCAAGAATGAGCAGAAGAAGTTGAGCTGAGATGAAGGCCAATGGCAGCCTCCGGGAGATCTCTTTACCGGGAGTGAGGATGGTGCTTCAGGTGCGTGTGAGGGTAAGCCAGGCCCTCCTCTAACTGCATCAGTCACTGGATGTGAGCGCTGACATGACCTGGAGCAAGGCAGGTGAAGCCTCTACCACAGCACTCCTAGCAGTTAAGACAACAGTCTTTCCCCGGATGGGGATGTGGGCAATGCATCTCTATTTCTGTCACAGGACAGATGGCAGATGGAGGAAAGTGAAACCATGGCTCAAGGCCACCTAGGTAGTGAGCGGTGATGATTAGTCTGGGACTTTGGTCTGACCGTGAAGACTCTGTTCGCCACCAGTGCTCTACCACCTCCCTCTTCCTGACAATGATCACACAGCAGTTCCTATCACAGCCAGTATTATACTGTTCTATGCCCCTACTAGATTTTTAACTCAAGATTGTCTAAACCATCTTTATCATATTAAAAAAATGCTTACTGAAGACGTTCGGTGAAAAATCCCATGGCAAAATGTCAACAGAAAAACCCCATTTGATGAGAAAAAGGTGACGTGATTTAAAAAAAAATTAAATTCTTTATTGTTGAAAGTGTCACATATGGCATTTCCCCCATTGAGCTCTCCCCACCCACTCCTGTCCCCCAAGACATTCCCTCACCCCTCCTACTGTCTGTGTCCATTGTTTATGCTTATCTGCATGTATACAAGTCCTCTAGTTGATCTCTTACTCCTCTCTCCCACCCTCCCCTGCCTTAATTCTGTCATTCAATGAACAAGAAAAGTACAAATAAGTTGACCCCAAGTTGTACCTTTTGTTGGGTTCATTACAGTAAACTTGGCAATGTGGTACTTCGGGACTCAAGAAAATGGCCAAAGACAGGGTGGGGCACTGGGCACCAGGGGCTCGGTCAGTTGCCTCTTAGGACTGGGGAACCAGGAAGTTTCCAAAATTCCCTCTATCCATCACAGGCTGTCCTGAGGGATGTTGAGCCTGTCTGTTCTGCATTGGGCTGATTATGCTATCTATCAGCCTAGAAATATTCTTGTGCAGTCATTTCTAGCCCACTGGACAGCTGGTGGAAAGGTGGAGGCCCAGGGCATCTGCTCCCCAGACAATAAATGTGAAGAGAAATCAGCCTGAAAAACTGGTCACTGCTGAGCTAATGCCTGGTTGATAAATCATGTGGGGACATTGAACAGCTGCCTGAGAGGTCTATAGGGACATGGATCCCTAGAATGTGAAGACTGAAGGAAGCGGGCAGTGAGTTCATTGAAGGGCAGGGGTCAATTGTCTCTCTTGGACAGCAGAGGAGGAAACCAGTTATCACACCAGTGCAAACAGCTCCAAGGGCATAAGAGCCTATTGCGGTGGAGCCTGTGGTCTAGCAGCTGCGCCCTCTGGTGGCCATCATGTTTATCCTCCCATAATGTCATGGATGCTGAGTGCTGAAGACAAAGGTTGAGAAGGTATGTACTCAGAGGTGTTTGAAGATACCCCTTCCACACCACACAGTTCCATTTACCCCTGTTTCTCCATATAATAAGACAAAGAATGGAAACACAGAGTGTGGTTATGAAACTATTAAATCAAGACTCAAACCTTGATGATCTGACTCCAGAACCTTAGTTTTTAACTGTCACCTTGGACACATTGTGTCTCTAAGTTCAGTTTCCTTGCCTGTAAAAATGGGAATAATTTATTATCTACATTGTAAGCTAGTTTTTTAGTGATTAAATGTGTTAAAATTGCAAAAACAGTGAGAAGAGTTTTTGGAATATTGTAAGTGTTAAGTAAATATTAACAAAAACAATAGTATGAATATGGGACAGGCCAGCTGTTTGCTAAAAGGGTGGATGCCAGATCTGTTCTCTGTGCAGGGTTATCTCAATGCCTTTAGCTCATTTACTCTTTGTGCCATTTACTCTCAAGTATTAGGTGCAAGAGAGAATGTACAAAAACGTACCCCTACATTGACTTTCCTTTAGGGGCTAAGACTATACCCTAGGAAAAAGTCTCTCATCTCTGCTTTTCTGGGCTTGCGCAATAAATCCAAGCAGCTCCATAAGCAGATACCCTTACTCTGATCCTTCATGAAAGTGGAATACGCAGGGGGCAGTGTGTCCAAAAGAAGGTATCTTCTCAAAATGCCAGCGATATTTGCTTAGAGAGGGACAAAGCGCATCACCCGGTCATTTTCCCAGCAACCCCAGGGAGCTATGTTTCACAGGTAACAACCCAGACGTTGGTCTCAGAGCCTCCAATTCAACATTCTACCTTCATCACTTACTAGCTTTAAGGCATTAGGCGAGTTAACTCCTCTAAACTTCTGTTGCTCAATCTGCAAAATGAGGACAATCACACCTTCCTGTGAGGGCTGTAGCAGGCAACACATGCCTTTAAAAGACCTGGTCAGAGAAGGATGACTAACCATCATGTTCCGAGTGCTCGCTGTGCTGCTAATGCTGTCTGTGGCCGAGTGCTCGCTGTGCTGTTAATGCTGTCTGTGGAGCTGGAACCCAGGGCTGCTCTTACTAATTGGATTCACACTGTGTCTCTCAGCATTAAGACAAGCAAAACCAGAAGCTGGTTTTATACTTACTAATGGCTCATCACGCACTCTGCGATATGACTACATCACAAACTCCCACGCTCTTCTCAAAGTAGAGTTAATGGCCACATGTTTGTTTACAGTTTCACCCCCCGGAAGCAGCTGAGATGCATCTGGAATGGTGCAGCTCAGCTCTGCAGATACCAGACAGATCTCCCAGGGGCTCCAGATCTCGCCTGTCATTGCTTTGCATAAGGATTCCCTCACCGTGAAGCTCTTCAGGGACAGTCCCTTCTCAGCCCGGGCAGGAGAAGGAACCGTGTGCACTCACTTCCACCAGGGACTTTTTGATGACTCGGCTGATGTCCCTCCTCCACTCAGGGATGTCCGGGTTGTAGTCGTCCAGGTTTGGAGAAAAGGACAGGCGAAGAGATCGAAATTCCTCTGGGGACACAAGAGTAGGGTGATCACGGTAAGTCAAGTAGTTCTTTCAAGAAGTCTCTATACTTTGCATTGCATGCAAAGCCCTAATGGAGGGTCCATTTCCTCCACTCTCACTGGAAAGACCCTGCTAGAAGTCAAACCCAATATCCCATCCCTGTTATCTCTCTCCCTGCTCCTCTTCTTCCAGACCAAAGCCCTAGGCCTGGTCCCTGCTCAGCTCCCAAGCCTTTGTCCACTGTGCCCCAGTTCCAGACTCTGTACTCCTGACATTAAATGACCCGAGCGCCCTGACTGCACCTCAAGTTCGTGACCCTGGGCCTTTGCGCACGCTCTCCCTTGCCCAGAATGCCCATGTTTCCCACCTTCCATTCAAAGTGAGAGCATTTACCAAATGAGTGCCCTCTCCCGTCTTGTTTTAATTTTCTTTTTTTATGGCACAACTGCATTTTGCACATACTTTTATTATTATTACATAATTGCATACTTTAATTATTATTGTAGTCATTCTGTTGCTATTTTGCATTTGCATGAAAGCTTTATGTAATGGAATTTAAAGCTCCGCAGTTCAAGGGTTTTCTTAGTTGTCTCCCTGGTCCAGAGTTAGTCCCACTCCTCCAGGAAGTAGGTGGGATGACAGAAGCGGGATTTTATGAGAGAGAATTGGGGAGAAAGCCAGAAGAGCTTGAGCACTTCTAGACTGAGATGCACACATATGACACTTTAGTGGGAAAGGGATGGAAGGGTAAGTGACGGCTTTGCAGTCTGTGGGAGGTTCAGAAAGGCTGTGATGTGGGGGAGTCTTCTAGCCGAAGTCCCCTGTACCCCAGGAATGGATCTGCCCTGGTATTCCTGTCTCACTCAGTCCCTGGTGGGCATCTGTCCATGGAAGGTATAGCCTTAGTCCCAGGAGGTGCTGGGTTTCAGAATACAGACAGGAACCTTAACTCAACTCAGCATTTGGTATGTGGCTCCACATAGCGTGTGGAATACAATTTAAAATATATTTTATTGATGTTTTACAGAGAGGAAGAGAGAGGGACAGAGAGTTAGAAACATCGATGAGAGAGAGACATCAATCAGTTGCCTCCTGCATGCCCCCCAGAGATGCACCTGCAACAAAGGTACATGCCCCGACCAGAATTGAACCCGAGACCCTTCAGTCCACAGGCCGACGCTCCATCCACTGAGCCAAACCAGTTTTGGCCAATTTAGTAGATTCTTACCACAGCCTCCTTATCCCACACAACCCAATAGTGACTTTCTCTGCTGCCTCGTGTCCTGCAGGGTCCCCACTCCAGGCCCCTGTCCTTTTGTAGGTTTCTCAGTCTGCCCACATCAGCACCATGCTTTCAGGCATTAGCACTCAGCTTTCTTGTCTCTCCTGGGAGAACCCCCTCTCACCAGCCTCTTTGGTACCCTCCCTTTCACCAACTCAAACACCCTCCATCATACGACCTTGCTTGTCTTTTTCCTCTTTCTTACTACTTACATTATTTTGTTTTTATTGTCTGTCTCCCACTGGAATATAAACTCAATGAAGAAAGGGGCCTTGTGCTCCTGGCTCTATGCAATAGTTTTCTGTTCATGGTGGCTTTTCAATTCCTATTTATAAGTCATTTAATGATTAAGTTTTTTCTGTTAAATAAATAAATGCATGAATAACAGTGTGGGCTCTCTGTCATTCTTACACTTACTATTTAACAAACATTTATTGACTTAAGCGCTCCTTGTGTTTGAGGGTTCAACAACCAGGGCAATGTTGCATCCACATTCAGGAAACATAAACACCCACTTGCATTTCCTAACAATGCTAAAGACTCCCGGGACACGAGCTTGCATGACCCCTACACTGTAAGGTGTGCATTAGTAGCAGTCCAAAGGGGTCTGTTTTCAGAGCTGGTTACCAATGTGAATACCCACCATGTCGGTTCTGATGGAGAGCAGTGACATGCATGCTAATTAGTAGCCTGGCCAATGGCGGTGCTAGAAAATCACTCTCTGAGTCCTAACTTTTCACTTCAAAGATATGTTTATGTCATTTTCACTTTCTCAGAACCTCTGATTAAACTGCAGAAACTTCATCTAAAAGGGAAGATGTTTATCTTAATAAAAGGACACAAATGAGAAAAATGATGAAGCACCCACTGAAATTACTTAGCCTGTTGAACAGCAGGGAGTGGGGGAGGATGGCTGAGCAATGTTATACTGAAGTTCGCTCAACAGATAAGGGATGCATGTGGGAGGACTGAGAAGGGTAAACATCAATAATACATATGCATATATACGTACACACACATACTAGTACACATATATCAAACACATACTAGTAAACATATATATACACATATATATGTATATATATGTGTGTGTGTGTGTATATATATATATATATATATATTAGCTGCTGAGAGAGAGAAATTCTCCATATTCACATATTCTTCGTTGTATTAAAGAAGTAAACCTGTGCCCTGAAGCACATTAAAGGAAACAAGGAAAAGGAGATTTTTCTTTCCTCTGGTCTACTATGCGGCTCTGGGTGGATAATCGTTCCTCTGTCTCCTTCCCAAATATGATGCCTCCTCCAGTGTGACCACGATGGCCTTCATGTTTCCCTCAACTTGACTGCATTCCAGACAGGTCCTTCTTACTATAGGTCCCTGACCTCCCTTTTCTAAGAGCATTTACTTTGAAAAACTTGTGATTGTAAATTCTTTCTCCGCCCCTTTGAGATATAAATCTTCTCTAACCCATGAATAGCTCTCTCAAGGACCAGGGATCCATGCCTTTGCAATATCATCATCAAGAAAATAAGACCCCTACCGCTGAGGGTGGAGCAGGAGCCTCACTTTCTAAGCACCTATTAGCAAACACGGATGTCCTAATTACGTTGATAATCCCCCAAAGTCCTCTAGTGCTTTTCTACTAGCTCCTCCCAGAGTTTAAACATCTCCCGCCTTTTGTTCAGGTTGAGTTAAATCTTGCCTAACACCTTTGCTGCAATTTGCCTTTAATATGTCAAAAGTGTCATTAAAATTTTCTAACCATTCATATGCAACTCTGGACAACTCATCTGACTAAAAACAAATTAAAGAAATGTGATGGTTCAGGGACTTGGTTAGAGGAGGGGAAACCACTTCACCTCTTCCAATGAAGATAACCCATCTGAAGGGGTGGCTCTCTTTTGATTATGCCTTTCAAAGAGTGTTAGGAAGAAGAACAACTAAGTCGAGAGGGGGGGAGAGTGGTTAGAAATGTTCCCTCTGAATTCAGAGTCTTAGGCTCTGTTCACTATATTTACCTCATATTTTCTCATTTGTAAAACAAGGATAATTATAGCATACTTCTCCTAAGTCTGTCTCAACTCTGTTCAATAAAATAGATTATATATATGAAGTGCTTAGAACAGATGCTGGTAATGGTTCCATCAATGTTAATTATTAGCACTAGCATCATTATTGGATCTGTCCCCGAACAGCAGAATAATGTTAAGTCAGTCATTTCCCATTTCTGGGCCACAATTTCCTATTTGCAAAATGACTAGTTGGACCGTGTAAGCCCCAAGAATACATAGGGTAGGTTTAAAGTTCTCTCTGTAGTTTTAGTAAGAAAATACTTGATACTCTTAACCAAGGGGACATCTGTGGGAAGAATGGGTCAGTGCCCCTTAGTGACACCTGTACCATCCAGGAAGATAAGAGAGGAAAAAGATCAACAAATGGAAAAGACATGAGGGCCAGCGCAGTAGGGTAACCTCAGAAGCATGAGTCCTTGGTATAGATGTTCTGTGTTGGAAGCCCAGTTCCACCACTTACTAGAGAGGGGGAGTTATTTACCCCTCTGCAAAAAAAAAAAAAAAAAGAGAGAGAGAGAGTAATAATTATACCATCATAATTAGCTAGTTTTTATTAATAGGAAGAAAGCAAAAGGGAGGCCAAGCATTGCCATCTGTACAGGTTTACCAGAAAGCTGTAACTTCACATTCCCCAGAGAATCACCAGTCCATTCTTTCCAGATCGCTGGGGTAAAGGACTGGACAAAGGAGAGATGGATGCATGAGCACTAACGTTGGGGTGACATAGGGAAGGTGCCTGTTGGTCTAAGCTGGAAGCAAAAATAATTGGCTAGAGGAGGAGGGGCCATGGTAAGCCTGGGAAAATTGGGGGATACATAATCTCCTGGACAACAGAATACCTCACTCTCTTTGGGCTCTCTTGTTCCTCTGGCTTGGCTCCTGATTCCTTGCATTTACTCATGTTCCCTCCACAGCCAGGTGGCAATGGGCTAATGGACTGCAGCTGGGAACACAAGCTAAGCTAGCCTGGGCTATGCAAATATGGAACAGAACCTTGAGCAATGGTTTTAATCCTAGTGCTGCTAAAGACACAGCTGAACTTCTTCCTTGACTGGATGAAGGAAAACGGGACCTTGGAAACACACGGGTATAATTTTATACAACTGAAAGCCATTCATTCGCCCGTGCAAGTCTCAGAAAATTTCTTTTTTTGTGTGTGTGTGATGTGTCAAGAACCCCACATTCACCAACACTGCTTCTCACCAGTAACAATAATATCACCTATCCCAGTGGTCAGCAAACTGCAGCTTATGAGCCACATGTGGCTCTTTGATCCCTTGAGTGTGGTTCTTCCACAAAATACTACAGCCTGGGCGAGTCTATTTTGAAGAAGTGGTGTTAGAAGAAGTTTAAGTTTAAAAATTTTGGCACTCAAAAGAAATTTCAATTGTTGTACTGTTGATATTTGGCTCTGTTGACTAATGAGTTTGCAGACCACTGACCTATCCTATACTGGGATTGTTATGAGGATTCAATGCATCCCAGGGCATAGAAATGGGTAGAAAAGTAAAAAGTAAGTTTTCCCGCTGGTTGGACTGTGGCTGGGCCATTGCCTTACTGATGGGATCTTGTGAGGAAAATCACAGCCCTGTTCTACTTTCACTTACTATTGGGCTTATCAATTTCTTGGCAGGGTTGGAGGTTTGGGGGAAGAGAGAGGGAATATTATGAAATCTAATACTCAGCTATGCACAGAATATCCTCCTCAGACACGTTCAAAGTTGCTTACAAATTACTTTCTGAATTTGAAGGTCAAGTTGGCAAGATGAGAAATGAGAAACAGAATCTGCATCAGAATAATTAATACTGGAACTGGGACAATTTTTTATATTATCTGAACCACCAGCTCATCTGTCTATCTATCAATCAATCTATCTATAATCTACCTTTCATTTATCATCTATCTATCTATTTATCTATCTATCTATCTATCTATCTATCTATCATACTCTCTTCCTCCTTTCTTCTTCCCTTTTGTACACTCTCACTGCACAGCATTTACTTTTCCTATATTTGAATTTTTTTATTTTAATTTTCAATACTGCATATGTACCACTTCCATATCAATAATAAAGGTTTAGATTTTTGTTATAGACTAATAATAGTGCATCCATCTGAATATCCTTCTATGCAGAATAAATTTTCCCAAATGAGCTCAATTTGTATAAACTGTTTTTTTAATCTCCCATTTTCAATCAATAATTCCACCTTTCCAGTTCAGTACATTTTCATTCCACCAAATACTCTGGTCATATTCAACTTCCCCAATAGATTACAAAATTACAGTGACTTGTTCAAATTAATATCCAGTCTATGATATCTGCCTGTTATGACCCTTCTATCTCTTTTAAACTAGCATAATTTTTATGATACATATTTGTGTAAAATATTTTGAGAGTATTTAAATATTGGAAGATTCCTTTTAATAACCGATACTTTTAACATTGAATTTATAGAAAGCCTCAATATTAACCATTTTCTTTCCTAATCGATTTTAGCCATTCAAACACCACCAAAATGCCAAATGGAATAAAAGAGCCTTACACATAATGAAGCTAAACCTACCTACAGTGAGTGAGCGAATGGCACTCTGTGCAACAGAGCCACGTTGAGAGAACAAAACAAAACAAAACAATAAACCCTCTGAGGTCATGTGACTACTATTTTCCTGGTGAACCACATCTTCTATAAAAGAGGAGACCAGACCTGACTCAGCTCTTTCTCAACCACTGTCCTCTGTGCTCTTGTTAGAGGTCATAAGCTGGATGTCCTCTGGCACTCTGGTACTGAGTAACCTCTGAGCAGGGGGGCGGCGATGACTCAATGAAGACAGAGTACTCACCATACACCGCAATGGTCTTGGTGTCTTGCAGAATGGCATTCCCAGCTGAGACCTGCACTGTGATGGTGTTCATCCCTTCAGAGGTAAACTTGAATGATATGCTGCCCTCCAAGGTGATCAAGGGCTAAAATAAACAAAAGTGTGGAGTAAGGGCAAAGCTATATATACATATGATTGATTTCAGAGATGAAGGGAGGGGGAGAGAGAGAGAAACATCAATGGTGAGAGAGAATGACCAATCTGTTGCCTCCTGCACACCCCCAACTGGGGATCAAGGCCGCAACCAGGGAATCAAACCTTAACCTCATGTTTCATAGGTTAACACTCAACCACTGAGCAACAGTAGCTGAGCCAAAGCTCCTCAGTTACAGATGAAACAGCCATCAGCAAGCACCTTAAATCAGTGGAGGCTCTTTCTAATGACATCTGACTCCATCCATACCTCCCCACCATCTCAAGTCCAGACCAGAAAGGGGCTATAGAGTCATGACCCCAAGTAGCCCTGCCCATGCCTGCTGAATCTGATACTTCTCTTCTGGCACCATAACGAGGGCTGGGAAGATATGTTGTGCTTCTTGGTGGGATATGTGTGTCTTTATGAATAATCTACTCATATTAAGCAGATCCTGTCATTCCAGGAAACATTCAGATCAGACCAAAAAGAGGGCTCCTATGAACTCAGATTTAAGCAGTAGTCACTGAAAATCTACAAGCTGCCAGTTGATGATCTCCAGGGTATGCTAGTCATAAGGAATTGTAATGGAAGCTAGCAACCGTGAACACCAAAACCACAGTAGTTAACCGGAGTGGCATGGCATGCCGGGGCTTCCTCTGAGAGGCCTATCAGCATTTCCTGGAAGCAGCTTCCATGGCAACAAGTACTAATTGGATGGTGGTTTGCGGACTCAAACAAATAAATAAATAAAGACAATGACTTGGAGCAGTGCCTGTGCCCCAATTGAATGCCAGGGTCCTGAAGGAAAAGATGATTAGCCTCTGACCTCCCTCAACTCACTCCCCGCCATCGTTTCTTTTCTGTTTTTTCTTAATTAATTTTAAAATCAAAATTCATTTCATTCCCTGGATGGCAGAGGGAAGATGAAAGCCAGCATAAGAAGGTCATTCAACACGATCTATTGAAAATGTGGTTTTCTGCTAAAAGGTAAATAAGAGGAGACAGAGAATAACATTGTTTAGGACTTTCACCTTCCAAGACTAGATTTAAATAACATAGATTTCTACTCTCTCACCGTGAGTCATGTACTCTCAGTTTGGGCTGAATTTGCAGGTATAGTTTAGAAAGTAATAAAAAATGGGCTTCTTTTTGGCTGAGTTAATGTTAACTGTAGAGATGAGAGATTCCTTCCACTGTCAGGCTTGTAGCAGGGCTAGAGTGGGGTGTTTACCTTGGCCTATGCAAAACTGTCTGAAGTTAAAGCCAAAGTTCAACTCTGAAGTCAAACAATATTTGTATTAAAATAAAATGTCATTGCATCAGAACAGTTAAGTCATCAAGAGACAAGGACTCTGCTGGAAGAAGAGAGGGCTTCTAGTCCAGGACACTCTGGGGCCTTAGAGCGCCTGCCAAAATTGGGAAGCAAATTTTAATTTATGAGAATAGAGTAAGTTCAAAACTAAAAAAGAACATGTGGCCAGATATAAGGAGAATAAGAATCCATGTAGGCATCAGAAGGCCTTGGATCTGAACCCTGCATGAAGCAGCTGAATGGTGTTGGAGCAGGCTACTCTGTCCACCGCTTCCTCAGTTTTGTTCATCTACCAAACAAAGGACTTAGAGTAAATGAGGTGAAGGTCTCTACTGGTTTAAAAATGGCTGCTGCTGAGACTGGTTTGGCTCAGTGGATAGAGCGTCGGCTTGTGGACTGAAAGGTCCCAGGTTCGATTCCGGTCGGGGTCATGTACCTTGCTTGCGGGCACATCTCCACTGTGGGGCGTGCAGGAGGCGGCTGGTCGATGTCTCTCTCTCATCGATGTTTCTGACTTTCTATCTCTCTCCCTTCCTCTCTGTAAAAAATCAATAAAATATATTTTAAAAAATAAAAAAATAAATAAATAAAATAAAAATGGCTGCTGACTTTTGATCACAGGATGTGTTTTAGGAAAACAGAAAGAGTAAAGCTGACCTAAAGAAGTTGGCATGTCTGATGCAGGGTGAGGAGGCCATCTGGGTGGGCTGGGAGGTAATAGGTGTTGGGGAGCACCGGAGACTTAGGTGGAAAGTTGGTAAGGAGGACATTCCGAGATAAAGGAGGAGTGCTGAAGGCAGCCCACCCTGTTTATTGGAATTCTGACGTGGCAGAGTGCCAAAGGTGGCATCCCTAGCTATTCCCTGACCTTTCCAAACAAGTCTGTGCACTTGCAGACCCCGGGTATTTACTGGAATCCTTATGCTTAATCTTTGGGTGCCCTTGCATAAAGGACACTGCAAACACATGTGCCCTCCCAAGATTACTTATCCAGTTGATTGAATCTAAAAGATAAACTGTCTCAAACTGCTGTTACAATAAAAGCCTAAGGAGGCAGGAGATCGAGGCTGCCAGGTTCCTTTAGGCAGGCAGTCCCTTAGCCCTCTCTTTCACAGCGAATGTTGTGTCAGAGTAATCATTCATCCATAGCTCAGGGTCTGCTGGTCAGCCCTGGCAAATGGGCATCTGTTGCTTTTGCTTTTGCCTGGCCCATATTCATTCACCTTTCCTTTTGGGGACCATTCCCTCCCTTGTCTTGGTTCATGTGGTTCTCAGGAGGCTGACTTCCACACCTCTTTCCACCCCAGCACTGTGACGAAGACCTGGCCAATCATAGTCCATTCTAGGACTTGTGTTAGAACTTTGGAGAAAGAGTTTGTTTTCTCTGCTGAGCTATAAGGGTGGAAAGCTTGAGCTGCTGCAAAGGGTCACTGCAAAGGAATGTCCACCTAGAAAAGGGCAGCCACATAGAGGAAGGTAGAGGCAAGAAGGAGGGGGTGGCATGGTGAGAGAAACAGAGACAGGCAGAGAAACAGAGAGACAAAGAGACAGATTGATGCTCTAAAGGCCTATGGGCCCTGAGACTAGGAATGCTCATCCCCAGACTTGAGTTCCACAAGCCATCTCATTCCCTTTCTGCTTCAGCCAGTTGGAGGTGAGCTGCCACCAGCCCCCACACGTGTTGTTTCCAGAGTGACCCACCTCTGTGTTGTTCCCGTACCACCACACATAGGTGAGGGTGCCCACTTGGCTGGGCCACAGCACGGCAGTTGCATTGACCTCTTTGTTCTTTGTGGTGACGAAGGGCAGGGCCAGGTGCACATGCTCCAGGGGACCTGAGGCACAAGAGGAGAGAGGCGGGATGGAGAGGGAAGAGCTTTCTCTGCTCCACCCTCTCTGCTCTGGAGAGAACATGCATGACTCATTCTGATGCCTCCAGAGCACAGCAGCCGTGTCCCTGAGAAACGTGCTCTGGAGCTTCTGCTACGTTGCAGAAAGGATATATTGTGAATACCTGCATGTCAACATTTTCCCTTTACCGACTTTCTTCCAGGCCCAAAATGTCTAAGTTGTTTATGTGGAAACGTTTAAAAATTAATAAATAATTTATGAAGACTTTCAATGACCAGGCATATAGGAGGCTTCACATATAACCTGAAAAGAGGTTATATCGTTGATGATAAGCCAGGATTGTGAAAAATCTCCTAGACTCCCTGTTGTGTGGTGAGAGAAGGAAGGTACTTATTCTTTACTACTTATTGGATTTTAAAGATCTGTGTGCGCGTAAGTGTGTGTGTGTGTGTGTGGTAGGGGGTGGGGGTGTGCTTGTCTGTAAAGCACCTGGTTAGGTAAGCATGGTAAATATTGTGCTTGGTGCTGAGTTAAGCTTGTCCAGGACAAAGGCATGCCTAGCGCTCTGGTCCTCAGCTTCTCAGGAAGTGCTATACTAACAAAGGATGATGCTATTGATGGAGGCCCCTTCAACCAGAAATCTTAATCAGATGAACAAATCCACAAAGATCCAATATGCTCCCCCTCCTCCAGAACCACTCAGACCTTTCCCAGGAACTCTGATTTTCCCTTTGAGTCGCTGTTCCCAGGAAAAATCTGGTTTCCTCTGAGGCTGAAAATGACAGAAATCTATCATCTCCACCATTATTCCACGAGGTGGAGAAGAAGGGGTGTCTTGGGCCTTCCCACCTGCTCATCACCGCCTCTTCCTGGGCTTGACCTTGACATGTGTTTCCTAGTCTCTGGCCTTTTCTCCCTCCACATGCTCTTCCGCTGAGTGACATCACCCACACCCTGACCTCCAACTGCCGACCACATGCTAAGAGGCTCCAAAACCACCTTCTGGGCTCCAGACTCCATCAGCAGCCAAAGGGTTCTGAGGAACGCATGGTTCTTCCTCATTCTATATCCTCTGTCAAATAAAACCATTGTTTATTCAGAGGAGCACCCCAAAAGCAGAAAGTCAATCTAGATCGCTTATTTCTTGCCTCCCACATCCATTTAGGCAACCATTTATTTGGTTTCAAAAATATATCTCCACTAGAGCTCTTCTCAGTCACCCCACCCCAATCCTGCCCTGATTCATGCACTAAGCACCCCCCCACACACACACATACCTGGACCATTACCACTCTCTCTCCCGACTTCCTGCTTCTAACCTATCCCTGCCTGATCCACCTGCCGCCCTACATGTTCAATGCCTGCCTCTTTCAATAATACATAAGGGCACCCAATGCCAGGTGTCTCAGCACCTAAATTACAATGTAGGCTGCAGGGTGAGGGTAGAGAAAGCACATGGACCTGAGGGAGAGGTGGCTCTCTATATTGGAGGAATAGGAAAAAGCCTGAACAGCTGCAATGACGACATGGCAGCCAATGAGATCTACAAGATATTCAGGACACGTAGCATGTCAGCCTTGTAGGCCTTGAACTATATGCTTGTGTTTGTGTAGTTTCGTTCTTGCATGTATCTGCATTACATAGGCATACAAAGCATGGTGATGGTGAGGTACCTTCTCACCCTCTAAATATTTCTCAGAGAGATTTTCCTAGAAAGCCACGTGGATAATGGCATTTACTTGCTCAAAATTAAAACCCCTGTTCCCTAATTATAATAATAATGATAGCTAACACATATAGATGCAACATTTGTGAGACAGGGAACACGGGCAGCCACCTCTGGTCGGGTAAGAACCCTGTGCATTTACCTTTATAGATAAGGCTCGCCCAGTATCCAAGATGGAGCAGATACTCGAACGTTCGCTGGGTAACAAATGATATAATTTCCTGTCTCTGCTTTTGTCCATGCTTCTCCCCCTTTACAGAATCTGAGGCTTTGTGACCGGCATACAGAATAGAATTGATTTTCTGGCTTAGAAGCCACACACAAAAAGCCATTGGTCATAAGTCAGAGTGGTTCAATGAGGTGATCAAAGACATCACTACTGAGGGACAGCTGTGCCCCACACATTCTGCTGGTGGCTTTTTATGGCCCTTTCTTCTTTACAACCAGAGCAGACACTACCGTCATCCCCATCGAGAGCCCAACACACAGAGAAAGGTGACCTTCCTGGATTCCAGGGTGTGAACTAAAGCAGCTCGATTTCAGAGCCCAGGCTCTGCCAGCGGAAATCGCTCGATCAAACTCTCCCATTTTCACAAAAGAGCTACGAAGAGACACTAGTTACTGACGAGTTAACTATGATCCAGGCCCTGGAAAAGGACTTGACACGTTCTCGCAGTCTGCATGGCTCCTGTTAGTCCCGTTTGCTCCGAAAGGCCATGCTATGTTCCACCCCACGGCCTTAGCTTTGACACCTTTCTCATGGCACCTGTCAGATTTGCAGGCTCAGTTCCAGGGTCCCCTCTTGTGTACCAGTTGTTCTGACTCCCATGACCTGAGTTACATGAATCTGCTGGAATGCAAGTACTAGACCAGTTCTGTTAGTTCCATTCTTAAGGGGTTCATTTTCTTGGTCTCTGGCACACAGGAGCTCTTAACAATCTTTTAAAGTCAGAACACTCAGGATGTGCTAAACTTAGTATCCTGTTAGTGACAAAACTGAATCTTGTTACTTAAATATGGTCACTCGTTCATTGTAATAGTTTTTGAGTGCTCCCGCGTGTTGGGCATTGTTCTCAGTGCTGGGACACCTGGTTCTTGATGGACCTTATGTGTTAATGAGGAGACACGCAGGGGGTCGGTGAGAGAGTGCTATCTTTGATAGGCTGGCCAAGGAAATTATCTCAGAAGAGGAAACATTTGAGCAGTGACCTGAATAAAGTACGGAGGGCACCAGGGGTCTATTTGTGATGATCTGGGGTGAGGAAAGAGCAAGTGCACGGACACTGGGGACAGCGCCTGCCCTCCGTGTGTGAGGAATAGCAAGAACGGGCTGCAGTGCAGAGGGAGGGGACTGGGAGCCCCTGAGATGTAAGAGGCATTCAGAACACTCAGCCTGCCGGCCTTGTGCACCCTCGAGTGTGCAAGTGTGTACTTGCATGAATTTATTGCGACATATTTAGATGTTGCATGCACATATGAATGTGTGCTCTTTATCTTTCAAACTCCCACATCCTCCTGTATTCATTTACTTTTGATGTGTCTGCTGCCCCAAAGCCTACCCTTTCACGTCTGCTCTAATGGATCTACGGAAGTGAACCTCCATCCCTTGGAGGCCCCAGTGGGCTTGCTGCACCAAGACAGGAGCTGAACAAGCAGGCTGATGCCTCTCCATCACACAGGTGCCTGCAATGCTCCAAATGACCAGCAGGTGGCAGTGCGTCACTCCATATGAATCTTCCTGGCAGCGTGGCAGAGGGGACTGCAGAATTGTGTGAAAGGAGATTTCCCTGCCCTTTTCTTGTTTAGCCCTCCTGTGCTGCATGGAACAGCTGGCCTCTGAAACTGGACATCGTGTGTGTGTGTGTGTGTGTGTGTGTGTGTGTGTGTGTGTGTGTGTTCTGGAGACCTCATCTGACCACCAAATTAAATATTGTGTGTGCATCATATTTCTGTTTGTCTGACATGTTTCAAAATCAACAGAAGAAACAAAAGCATAAAAGTATAAAGATGAGATTCTAAAACAGAGCTCCTTGAACTTCGGCAAGCATAGGATCATCCTAATATGTTCAAGCAGGTGATGCTGCCACACTGGTGGGAGTTCTCATTCAGTGGGTCTGGGATGGGGATTGGAACACTACATTTTTGTCATGTGATTTCTGGGCAGGTGACTCATGAAATCACACTTCACAAAATCCAAGTATGGTATCTGCTGGCCAAGATCATGATCTTGTGAAAAGCGGCAAAGCTACACAGGATCTCAGGAAACTGATCACTAAGATGGGGGCAGAGAGGCACCTGCAAAGGGCACCTTTGTAAGGAGGCAGCTGAAGAGAGCAGGGTGGGAAGGACTAGGAAATCCACTTCACTTCTTTTACCTGCCATTTTGCAAATTTGCATTTTTCTATGATTTTTTTTTTCTCTGCAAGACTGGCTTAGCTAGGGCAGAATTCTGAGCAGAACTCTGCATGTCCTCTACATTCTCTGTCCCATCCAAGGCAATCCTGGCTACACCTCAGGGAAGGGGCGTCTCATTAGTTTGCAAACAGAGCACAGTGAACACTCTCCTCAAGGGGTTTAGGCATTTAAAGCTTCAACAGATCACCCAGCCCACCCCACCCCCATCCCTAGCAACTTTTCAGCAGGAACATCCATCCGTTCACTCTGTTTCTCATGACCTTTGCAAACACCTCCTAAAAAGCCTCTGATTTGAAATCAAATCACCTTTCTGATCTGGAACATGGTTGTGTGTGTGTGTGTGTGTGTGTGTGTGTGTGTGTTAGATGGGCAGTGGGGATGGGGAGGGAGATTCCCAAGTAGAAAGAGGGAGAGCCCCAGGCAAGGGGTGGGAGGGAGACTCCCAGGTTAGGAGAAAGGATTTGGTGTGAACCCACTAGTCCAAGTGCATATGCTCCCACTAAGTCCAAGTGCGTATGCTCCTCTGTGATCACTGACTCTCAAGCTTTGTGAGTGACAGGGCACAGCAGATGAGGCTCCACAGAACCTGTCAGAAACAAACTGTGCTCAGAGAAGAGGAGCAGGTGGGCCAGGAGTGCAGAGGCCAGAGGTTCAGCCACTGGACCTCCCAATCCCCCCTCAGTTCATGCTCAGTTTTTGTATTGTTTTTCTTCCAAATGCCAGCCCCTGCCCCACCTGGCACTGTGACACGGAAAATTGTCAGGATACCCTTCAGGTTTGAGATTTTTGGAAATGCGAGTCAATGATGGTCTTGTCCTGACTTCCTAGTAGCTTAAAAGAGTGTAAAGGCACAGAAATTCTCTGATCCTTGTTTTTTCTACCTCAAAGGGCCCATGCTGGCTGCTAGGGTAGAGGGGTGGGATAAGGGAAGGCATCCCTGTGCATAGTAACACACCCTGTGTAAAAGAGAGGTGCCCCAAAACATGCTGAAAATGCTCCTGACATGGGTTATGGATGGATGTGAATTAATGAAAGTTGTAAAATAATCCTCTTTGATACTGTTAGTCCAAAGAGTTAATTTTTGTCCCCAAGGCCAAGTTTAGAAAGGGGTTCCATTACATGAGGCATGCTAATCCAACCGCTTAATCAAAAATGAGTCTAACAAAATTAAAGTCAGTACACAAAACTTTCCATTACAAATCACCTTCCACCAAGGTTAAGGTCAAATCATTTAGTGGCTCAACTAGGCTAATGAGACCAAAAAAAAAAAAGCAAGGGAACAGAAAAGCTCATTTCGCTTAGCCACTGTGGCTTCAGCATGGCTGGGAGAGGGCTGGGGCACGGAGGGACCACTCAGGGAGATGATCATTTATACAGAGAGAAAGAATCCACAGGGCAACGAGGTGGAGGATTCTGGAAGAGACCAGGAGGCACAAAGCTACTGGAGAATTTTAAATCAGTACAGTGTTACCTCGAGATATGAGTGCCCTAACATACGAGTTTTTTGAGATACGAGCCGTCGAGCGAGCGATTTTTGCTTTGAAATACGAGCAACATTTGAGACAGGAGTAATCGCGCAGATCAGCCGGCTGCACAGGACCCACCAGTTTACCGCGACTCGAGCATCTCATAGTTTCCCACACCTCAAGGTTACGGAACGAATTAAACTCGTATCTCGAGGTACCACTGTATTTATTTATACCTGGCATTAATGAAGTAGTGGCCTTAGAAGAAGTTTCAGTTTAAAAAACTTGCCTCTCCAATGAAATTTCAATTGTACTCTTGATATTTGGCTCTGTTGACTAATGAGTTTGCCGACCACTGGCCTAGAACTTGGAATTCACTTGAACAAGGCCATTCATATAAAAGAGCCACAGCCATTCTAATGTTTGCTCTTTCTTTAGGAACTTCAACAAGTCCTTCACCTCTATGGGAACGTTGACAAACCTACTATAAAAGGCACTCAGGGCACCATTATTACTCAACACGCCTAAGTTGTTGTCATGGACTCATAAGACTTAGCGCACCCTTACATCCCTCAATGGGAAAAAGCATTCACATTTCTTGGAGCTGCTTCCTACTGTAGTTTCCTTATCATTGTTTACACTCTTTCCCTCTAACCACCTCCTCCCTAACAACAAATCATCCCCAGACCAGGGAACACCCTTTTAAAAAACGGATCAAAAAGATTAAATAAAAGAGAGAGAGAGAGAACTCATGGACAACAGTGTGGCAATTGTGGGGGGAAGGGGTGTGGATGGAGTTGGAGAAGGGAATAGGGAGATAAAGGGTGATGAAAAACACAAAATAAAAAATATTTAAGAGAGAACAAAACTCTAAAAGAATACTAATAGATATAGTGTAGGGAAGAATAATCAAAGAGGAAAAAATCCCTTTGCTGATGCTAATTATCAATGCATTAGATTGAGCCATACATAGGGTTTGTTTTCAAACATTTCTGACCCCCTAAAAAATTCATAATCAATCAAATAGCTGAGCAAGTTGCTCAGGCTAAGCCCCCCACAATTGGGATTGTATCTCGGGTGCCCAGGTACCTCAATGAGGCCCAGTAAGTGCAATGAAAAAACCTGAAGCAAAGCAGAATCCAAGATTATTCGGATTCCATTCCCTGATTTCCTTCTTACTTCCTCCCCACTGGACTCTCTTCTTCTCCCTTCCCCTCCCACTACAATGTAACTAACTAGTAAGCTTCTTCTAGATATGACATTTTAGATCATCTTTTAAAAGGACACAACATTTAAATGATGTCGTAAATCAACAACAGTAATAACATACAAGTTACATGTAAGTACAGGACGGCGCTGTCAGACCCGAGACTGTTGTCCACCCGCACGGTCACTCGGAAAATGCCCACATTGTGATAGACGTGTTTGATCCCATCTTCCATGGAGCTGAGGTTGACGTACGACACTGCGATGCCATCACCGAAGTCCACTTGGATGAATGTCCTCTGAACGTCGCCCTGAAAAACAGCCCAACGTCAGAGGAAAGGGAGTCGGTACCAGGGTGCTTTGCTCTGGGGCTGGGGTTTGTCCCGGTTGCTGGCT